>OX439127.1:12524854-12572354 GCA_949318235.1 Ecdyonurus torrentis | reverse complement strand
ATTGAATCTTAAAACTGAGTGTCCCTTTCATCTGATAATATTTTTTTAGTGACGAGTAATTTATTATGCAATGCAAATCTTGCTCCCTCCGTATGCGCAGGCTATATTACTTAAAACAAAGGACTATTTACTATTTGTTTTCATTTATACAATAAATAATGCTTTTGAAATTGTTTTACAATTCCGAATGGTCTACAGTATGTTCATGCAATACTCAAAAGATAGCGCTAGCTGTACAAAACTTCCGAATTTTAATTCAGTAAACGATAAAGGCAAAGTTAAAAACATGTAGTTTTAAAATAATAATGATTATATAAATTGGATTTGAGGTATTGTACAGTATAACAATTTTTTAGTCTTTCCAAATGGTCTCAATCGTTCAATGTGTTCTGAACTCATGTTATCTATAGATGATAGTTAATTAATCGTCTTTCTTGTTAGATGCTTCGAGGAATTCAGAGCGTTTCAAATCTTGATTAAACGCATAATGAGCCATTAAAATGTTGTAAGTTGTAATGCATACATATCCTGCTTCTTTATTTATATCTTTAGTACAAGTTTGTGGACTTGAGCTATACCTTTTTTTCCAGTAGTTTTTACTGATACACATTTTGAACACTGCAGTGATACTATACATTATACGATCTTCTCAAATAACTATATAATATAATATAATATTATATATATATATATATATATATATATATATATATATATATATATATAATCTAGAACCAAACAATTATAATTTTAATTAAGTTTTTGTAACTTCATTCCAGTAACTTCAAGCTCCGGATATTTTTAGTGACATATATGGTTTTGAGTTCTGTTTACAATTGAAATAACAATTCCAAACTCAAACTTTTTTTTTTTTTTTTTTTTTTTTGCTTACAAAGGATTGACAGAATTCACAATTTAAAATAGTATCCAATTGACTAATACTACATAAACTCAAAACAGCATTATACAGAAACAAGAGAGAGAAAGAGAGAGAGAGAGAGAGAGAGAGAGAGAGAGAGAGAGAGAGAGAGAGAGAGAGAGAGAGAGAGAGAGAGAGAGAGAGAGAGAGAGAGAGAGAGAGAGAGAGAGAGAGAGAGGTAGGGGTAGAAAATAGTATGAAGGAATACAGTGTCAAAATTGGAAGGGGTTGTAACTAATTTACGGAAATGAGATTTGGCTCTTCATTGGATGTGTTTTGTCTAATATTAATAAAATTACTGAAACAAAACACTGAACAATTAGATAATACGATTACACTACTTGATATGTCAGTCGGCACTTCATTCTTTGATGAATGGCTTCACATTTAACTGATAAAGACACAGTGCCAATTGAAACCTACAAAAATGCTTCTTAAAATTAAAATGATGTTTTTATTTCTTTATCAGTAAATAATGAAAATATAGAAATAAGTTTTACACCACTTAAAAGGTTAAATCCAACCATGTGTGATTTTATGGAAATAAATGAGATGAGGTGTATTAGTGAACTCCCGAGTCACCTCTGACCTCTCTGACTTGGCGGAGACATGAATAGACCTGTCAAGCGTAAATATCTTTCCTATATACCGTTTTAACTTTGACACACTTGCATACACACGACACACGACTATCAATGGGCGGAGAACACGAGATCACATTTAGTGTAATTTCAGGCTCAGGCCTCTGAAAAAGCTGTGGTACCCGCAGATCTCTCGCTCGTCAAACAAGCACGCATACCCCTGCGCCACAGGCTTGTTTCAATAACAAATGAAAGTAATAATAACATTATTATAAATTTTTGGGAATAAGAAAAGTTACTAATTTTATTTTGCAATAAATAAATTATCTCTTTTGACACTTTTACAACAATACATTAATATTTTGAAAAAACTTGTTTTACTGTCAAATTTATTCATCTTGTCCTAGTATTATTCCATTAATTTTCTCGATGATAAATGAAATGAATAATACTCCTTTTTTGAAATGTATTATTAATTACACTTTTATATACCTTAACAATATAATCAACATTAAATATTATCGAATGGATTATATTTTTGAATAGATGCAAGTTTTTCAAAATGTTTAGAATTTCATTTTTCTCTATAAGAAATATACCTTATCCAAAGGATCATCAATCTTTCTGTACACTCTTATCTTATATGATATAATAGTAGTAATAAAAACCTATTTTGTAACTGACGTAAAAAAATAATATTGATTTTGGATATAAAAAAATGACAGTAAAACTTATAGAATGTAAATTTTTTAAGAACTTATGTGATTAATGTGAAATCAAGATATTTTATTTGTTGTTTTTTTATTCCCACTTTTTTTTATAGCAATAAAATATAAAATATATAAGAACAAAATTTCCAAACTATTGCGATAGCGCAGGGACAGTGAAAAGGTGCACTTAATATTTTGTAAAAAAAAAAAAAAAAAAAAAAAAAAAAAAAAAAAAAAAAAAAAAAAAAAAAAAAAAAAAAAAAAAAAAAAGTCACTTTTTATATGCTATCAGTTTTTCCTCCCTTTTTTATAGTGGTTCATTTAGGTTTTTATATAACATCTATTTATATAAAATATGATTTTTTTTGGAGCAAAATTAAACTTAAATGTATATTTATATTACGTTTTCTTGACAAAAACTTTTCTTTTATTGGGCAAAATATTCTTCTGACTGCCTGTAAAACAATTTTTTTCTTACGGAAAACTGCTAAAATCATTCAACCAATTTCACATTTAAAAAAATGTAACACGTTTCAATGTTCAAATATTTCAATTTCAAAGGAGAAAATATATTAATATAATATAGTACTTGATGTATAATATTACACTTCATTAAGTTTTACTTTGTGTATCTTATATACTGTATAACATAAAATGTGAAGATTTAAAGTTATAAATTATTAAAAGATGGAAATTTGATATATGTATAGGTAATATCAAGGTATATATCAAAGAATTTCATCCATTATATACATGGATCGTGCTGTGAATTATATACCATTTAAGATTTAATTTTACAAATGAGAAGGCAAATTATTGTATAAAGAAACTTTGACGTATATGATGACAAAACTTCTTTTCCTTGTATTACATATAAAATTATAAGAACAAGTCTCAATAAACTTTGCTTTTCAATAAGCAACAGCCAAAATTGCACCCTTTGACTTCATATATTATATCAGAAAACCACATCATTCAAAGATCAGAGTTAAAATGAAGTACAGATAGAGACGTCTATTAATAAGGTAAGATATTTGGCTGTGATGATGCTCTTTTGATCAAAACATTCTTGTCATTCCATCAGAAAAGGTTGAAAAGGAGGAAAGAGCGTTATGTGCACACGTATATTTGAAGTGGGAGTGAAGGTAGGAAGCTTTATCAAAGCCACACTGCTTATTAGAGATTGTACCAATGATGAAAATTCGTGGGTGCGGAACTGACGAGTGATTTTGGTTGCTACTAGCAACCATAGTGTCACTCATACAAATTTTGCTTTAACAGACAAATTATTAAAAGAGAGAGAAAAAAAAAAGCTATATAAATGAAATTTCAAAATGCGTAGATCATTATTAATTAATTCAAGCATAAACGTGCCAATTTTATAAGCATCTATTAGACCTATACAAGCATTGTATATATGTACTGTACTGTGCAGATGATGGTATATACTTAAAATCTGGGTTCTTTACGCTTGAAGGTTTTAAGTTCAATATCTATACATCCATACTTTTTATACGGGTATAGGTAGATGACAGTACAGGCGATGTGAGCAGCACAAACACCATCATCAAAAAACTCCCACACACACCCTACGGTCAAACCAAGGCTTCTTCTGCTCCACAAGCGATGAAAACTCTTTCCCTACCCAAACGATCATGTACTTAAATTTAAAAGCTTTCAAAAATCTTTGAGAATTTTTTAGTTTAAAGTTCATTGAAGAAAAAACAAATTTGAACTTAAATTTCTCGAAAATAAGTTAATAATAAATTTTCATTATAGACAATATAGAATAATTCGACGTAAATATTACCAAAACTATATAATATACAGTTATAATTCAACTGATATAACAACAAAACAACAACAACAACAAAAAGTACTATATAAACGTAAACATGAATTAGGACAGTTTTATTCCAAAATAGTACACCTAAATTAAAATAAATTATATGATGTTTTCACAGTTTAGATGCTATATAATCAAGGTTGATAAACCTTGCTATATATAATGCACTAATGCACTCATTGTAAAAAGGCTAAAAAAAATTGTTGTAAAACAATTTCTTGTAAAAACTGCGCGCAATTATATGAAACTGAATTTGGCAGACTTGGATAAAAACTTTCAAAATAAATTCAGTCTTCTCGCTAAAGTTTGGTATAGTAAATTTTTGTTATTTTATTCACTAAAGATTCAATCGATTTTTATTTTTTTCACCATAAAAAACATATTTTGGTGAATTGGTATACATAGTATTACTTCAGCTACTTATTTATAAGTAAAAATATGCAAGATTGAAATACTGAAATAGATTAAGAAAGTATAAGGGTACTGAATTGGGCCATGTTGCATGATCAAATTTCTACATCAAACAATTACATCATCTAAATTATTTTCTATATGGAAAACAAAATCATGTGGGAAAACCGTCTATTAGAACAGTTTTTTTTTTAGAAAAAAGGTATTGCTTGCAGTTGATTTTAACGTTCATCAAAAGAAAATAATAATAACTAAATTAAAATATTGAAATCCTATAGGTTTCTTTATCTTACATTGCTTTCATTTCTCTAATTCTTTCCTCTATCCCATTTTTGCGTTTAATGTGTCTTCAATTTAAAAAAAAGTCTCCTCAAATTCCTATATTATGTATGTACCATGCGTTATAATAAAAATATTATTTAAATTCTATTGCCACTATACCCTAAACTATTGCAGTCAAGCTTTCGTTTAATAGGGTTGTCAAGGGTTTTATAATAAGATTGGACTTCATATATTTATTATTATTATTGACACTAGCAAAAAAAAAAAAAATCACTTGCATTTATTTCTGTTCCTAAACCTTCTACCCCCCCCCCTCCCCCTCCCCCCCCCCCCAAAAAATTTTTTTTAAAAAGTACTATAGTTGATCTGGAACACGGAGAACAGAAGGTAACAGCACTTTTAATATTTTGATCAGCTAATTTAAAATAGTTATGTCTGTTTTGTAAAAAGTATAATAATTTTCCTAAACTTTTCTTGAAATGATGGAATTAATGTACAGTATATCTTATCTATTCACATTATTTCATTAAGTTTTTTATTGTATTTTTTTTTTCTATTCCTATACATTGTAGGTTAAAACTATAATATAAACTTCAAAACTCTGTATAAAATAATAAATAAAGCCAATCTACAATGCGGTTACTCTATATAGCGTTCTTTGTACCATGTATGTGCTGTAATATATTACATACATTGTGTAAGTGTGATATGTAGGGTGGACTTACACGATAAGTTATTATTATGCTTCTGCGTGTTAGATAAGGAAGAAGAGCATGCAACAATTTCCGGTTAAGAAAAGCAAGTTGGCTTATGGTAAGCAGTGGAGAGTAAAGAAGATAATCATGGTCATGTGATTGATTATACATCGGAGGGTGTGAAGTGGAGTTAGCTTTTATCAGTAAATAATTATATAAACGCTTGTATTTTACATTATAAGTTATAATTAAAGAATTTAATATTTATATAGATTTTTATTGAACTATTGAAAACTAAATATAATATTAGAAGTTCCATTAAATATATCATCGTTTTTGTATACAGATCTCGATTTTACTTTACATACGTAAACTATATCGCAAGTCTTTCTTGTGGTACAGGCACGTACGTACTGTACACACGATTACTAATTTTTACCATGCAAATCCAGCGCGAGTTTTTGAACGGTAAATTATATGATCTATATCGTGTGTATATACATGCATACGTCATTGGAAATCCTTTAAAAAGTTCAAAACTTATTATTTTAAGGCAATTCTCTGAAATTTTCGTTCTAAAAGAAAGGTATAATATAATTAATGTAAGTTTATTAAATCCCTAGTTCTGCTCATATATGTTAAATACTTTGATTATTATGCATGACAAAATACTGAAACTACGCTAAGTAAGGAATGATGGTGGTATAACACTACTGATAATATAATATTTTTTTCAAAACGAGTTCAATTGCATTTTGAATTAAAAGTTGCTATTCTCTGAAACACAATGAGTTAAGCACCTTGCTTATTGATATAATAGTACATATATATATTTTTTTAATGCAAACATGAAAATTATACTCTATTTAATTTTGCACCAGTTTTTAACTCGAGGGATCGCGTACATCTGTATTCTGTGAAGAAAGCTTAAAATGGATTTATTCCTTCATTATAAAAGCAAAAGTAAAAACTTGAAATTAAATCCACTAGATTTTATTAAATATTTTTTATGTCTATTCTATAATGTATATACTATAATACAATATTATATAATATAATATACTGCTAATATAATATTTATTTCAAAACGAGTTCAATTGCATTTTGAATTTAAAAGTTGCTATTCTCTGAAACACAATGAATTAAGCACCTTGCTTGTTGATATAATAGTATATATATATATTTTTTTAATGCAAACATGAAAATTTTACTCTATTTAATTTTGCACCAGTTTTTAACTCAAGGGATAACGTACATCTGTATTCTGTAAAGAAAGCTTTGAAATGGATTTATTCCTTCATTATAATAGCAGAAGTAAAAACTTGAAAATTAAATGCACTAGATTTTATTAAATATTTTTTATGTCTATTCTATAATGTATAATACAATATATAATATATACTTATAATATTTATTTCAAAACGAGTTCAATTGCATTTTGAATTTAAAAGTTGCTATTCTCTGAAACACAATGAGTTAAGCACCTTGCTTATTGATATAATAGTATATATATATATATATATATATATATATATATATATATATATATATATATATATATATATATATATATATATATATATATATATATATTTAATGCAAACATAAAAATTATACTCTATTTAATTTTGCACCAGTTTTTAACTCAAGGGATAACGTACATCTGTATTCTGTAAAGAAAGCTTGAAATGGATTTATTCCTTCATTATAATAGCAGAAGTAAAAACTTGAAAATTAAATCCACTAGATTTTATTAAATATTTTTTATGTCTATTCTATATGTATATATAATAAAGATTATATAGAGCAACTTATCAATACACATACATATAAAAGCAATAAAATAAATATGGATGTAAGCTTACGTAATGCAAGTTTATATAAGGGGAAAAAAGAAGAAGAAGAAGAAGCAATATTGAAGATTGTAAGTAGTATAGGATAGAATACTCATTGTAGATTATAAAATGTAAGTATCTATATAAATATACTATTATGTTAAATGTAACTGTGAGAGAAAAAAATCTCATGTTCATGAGATATTCTGGATGTATTTTCATCATATGGTAAAACAATGATAATTAATTATAAACCTTAATAATATAAAATCAAGTAGGTGAAATTTAAATCAGGCAAAGTTTCTAAGCATATATAAAAGAAAAGAAAAAGAACATAAATGATGATAAAAAGCTTTGCATGTTTAAAGTTACGATATTCTAATCATACTTGGCGTGATTTCTCTACAAGAAATATTATTTATTTCAATATAAAGCTTACTTGGCAGCCGGTGTAATATCCGTAGGGGATCATTATACGTTTAACTCTGTACCACAATGTTGTCACGCCATTGCAAAGTTTTTTTTTTTTTTTTTTTTTTTTTTTTTGTTAAATAAAACTTTAGCTATTTTATAATAGAATATAGTACATACACATTACATATGTAAATTTTGAAATCAATTCTACAAGATTTAACATTTGGATAATTATGCTTACAATTATTTTACTAAAAATAAGAAGAGAAGTAACGCTCGCATAATACTTTTTTTTTTCATGCATATAGTAAAAGACAACATTTTCAATGAGATAATTCACATTTGATGAACAATTGAAAAGTATTATACAAAATTTAATGTAAATTTATGAAGTATTATAAAAAGTTCATTAATATTAAATCTTGAAGCACTAAATTGATGTTTTGATTTATAAAACTGTAAATACAATAGAATTGCATAACTTAAGAGTAAGACATAATCTCAGGATTAAAAGTTTAAAAAAACAAAAAAAAAAAACATAAACGAAATGTTAATAAAAAAAATTGATCACTGTCCTGTCTTAAAATTAATAATATTGATAATAGAACACAAAATAAATGTATTTAAGAGCAAATTAACATATAATTATTCTTTTAAAGTTTTTTTTTCTTTTTTTTTTACTAGATAATGGTTGAATAAGATTATTTTAGCTATATTTCACAGTCCGATAGATTGCGTGTATACCTTACACTCGCACCTAACTCTAAAATATTTCGGCAAAAATTTCCCCTTCTTCATATAATAATAATAATGATAATGTTTTTATATTCAAGATAACAGATTATTACAACGTGTAGTAATAACATTAAAACTGTTGTATAAACATTTTTATAAATTATATTTTGACATATCTAGGTTAAAAAGATTGCAAATATAGAAACTCACTTCACAGAAATTTCATTATTATAAAATATGTTTTGTTTTGTTTTATACGGTCTTTGAACGTAACTCTATTATTTGTTAAAGATAGTAAGTTTCATCAATATTTTATTTTATTTTCTTCATGTTTGCATAATACTAACATATAAAAACCACATATTTAGATCATTGTTGCAGCACGTTCTTTTAATGTAATTCACATGAGGTGTATCAGTGCCAAGCGACCCCAAATCAAAGAAACAAAGCTGTATAGTATAGAGTATACAACGTATATAAAGTTATTTGGCCAATTTTATTTTCACTGCTTTCCCATGATGATCCCTTTCGCCTTTCGAATTTTTTCCCCTTTACTTTTAGGTTTGCTGAGAAAATAAAGTTGGCACAACAGCTGAACTATTTTAAACTTTAGATAGTAAAGAAAAAAGGATTTTTATACCTTTTCCATGATTCGTATCTACCTTTATGATAAAGATTTTATTTTGCTATTTTATTTCTGAAGCTAACGAGCTTAAAATAAGAATGATTGTAATTATTTATTGTATTTTAATTTGACTCTTATATTAGCTCCACTCATTTTTTTTTCTAATACCACAATTATTTTGTACATTTTTAAAAAATGCATACTTCATTATTTATTAACATTTATTTAATTATTTATTATAACATCTGCTTTTTATTAATCCTTTTATAAAATGTTGCAGACTCCATGACATTACGTGTAACTTTTAATATCATAATATTGGACACTTTTCTTAATTGATACAACAAAAATACTTTTGTAATGCTTAAAGGCATAGAGAACATGAAACAACATGTTCTTTTTAATCATTAAACACAAAATGGGATCTACAAAACTGATGATAATTTTTAACAGAATGTAAATGTGCCCACAAGAGAGTGTGAAAAAACTGTAAAGTATATGCAATATGCGTGAAGATTTCTGTTTATGACGTCAGAAACAGGCAAATATTAGTATGAAAATGTTGTGCGGGTTGCATAAATCGAAAAATTTTGATCACTGCTACGGTGCTACAGTTGGTTTTTGAGACGAATTAATGTTATTTATATAAGTCCCATCAAGTGTTTTGTGATATAAATGCTAATGTTTTCATGTTGTCTATGCCTTTAATACATACATGTACTATGTATTTTTTTTTAATATAGATCACTTTATAAAAACTGCGCATACCTATAATATTTATATTATGTTATTAAAACAAAGCTTGTTTTGTGGTATAATCCTAACACAATTTTATGATATATAGTTACTTCATACGAGAACAAACATTTTAGGCATGTAATAATTATGAAAGACGAATTACATGATATTCACGCGTTATGTCAAATTATGTTATTTAAAATTATTATGTCAGGCAAGCAATTAAGTGTTAACCCCACCTGTGTTTTATACAGACCAAACAAGTAAGCATTTATAAAGTGGGGAGTTATATACCTACAGTACCCGAGTGTACATAATATACACACAACGTGAGGTGAAGTATGTGACTAGCTCGTATAACATAAAGCAGAAAACTCTTTAAGCAAAGCACTATTAGAGATGGTGAATTCCTATTAAACGTTAAAAAGTAGCTCAGAAATTCAAAAGAGGGTTCATATGTCATTATAAGAATTTTAATTATAACTATATTTTTTATAAGTGAATGTGATTGCTTTTATTGATCTAATATTATATAAATATAATCAGTATATATGAATTTTAATTGATAAACTAATACGTATTATTATGTAATTTCATTTTATAGTTGTGATTATTTTGTGTTACAAATTCTAAATTAATGACTATGTTAATACCTTATTTTAGACCTTAATAAATTAATTGAATTTAAATGTCATTTATATAATGTTTTGATTCAGTTCTGGTTCATCATTCCTTTTTTAGAGTCATGCAGGTACAGTACATTATATACTAATACTTGCAATATAAGTACACACGACCACGATACGAATTTTTACCATTCAAAAACTCGCACCAAATTTGCAATGCTATTCTTATGACAAAAACACGCATTAGATTTAAATGGTAAAATATCTTATCAAAGTCCTCTGTACTGCACGGAAATAAAAAACTTGCACAAGTATACACTGAAATGAAACACTAAAATTGGGAACACTAAGGATGGGAAGAATTGAAATTATATATTTTGAATTAATACCATCGTTTTCAGCTGGTAAAATAACCCCCACTTCGACTTTTTGTTAGTCCATTGCATTTTTGATGAATTGCCCGATAGCATTATTCTTATACATGATAAACTGCTGATATAATATTCCACGATTTAAAATGGAAATGGAAGTTTCTTGCCAAATAATCTACAGCCTTAGGCATTAGGTGTATTGCGGTACGAATGTAATCAAGATATTTAAAAATGGATAATATTTTAATGAATCATATTAATAAAATTATACGATCTTATTATTTGTCACAGAGATGTTCACTCATTTTTTGAGAACTTATAAATTTTACGGCGCAATGCAACGGATATTAAAATAATAATAATAAAAAAAAAAAAAAAAAAAAAAAAAAAGTTTAGGGAGTAGGGTACCAACGGTGGCCATTAGACTCAAACTTTTCTCGTCAAAAAAATCTGAAAATTTGCACAATGATACTTCAGCTTGAGAAAATTTTAAATATATAAAAATTTTAGGGGGGTCACCGTGCAAATTAATTTTGTATGATTTTTTGAAATTATAAGACCATAAGGGCCAATGTTGATTTCAATAATATATTTTTTTTTCGGGACGGTCAAAGATCTTGAAATTTTTATCACGGCTAGGTGTGACCTTTAGCTTCACAATGACACCAAATTTAGACCTAAAACACGTCTAGTTTTTAAGATATAAGGTTGGTACCATACTCCCTTATCCCACGCTTAAATTTTTATAAAAAAACAACTATCAAAACCAAATTTGAAAAAAAAAAAATCATTTGTATAAAAGGCCAACATATAAAAATCAGCTTTGTTATTAGCAAAAATGATGCTTATAGTTTATAGGTTAGACATCTTGCATAATTTCATAAATACGATACCATTGGAAGTTGGTACCATGTATTATCGTCTATGGTTGGTACGTAAAGTTGCCTACCTAGAAAGGGACAGCTGTATTATAGACTCTCCGACTTAAAAAATGTTTGCATAATATAGTTGCAAATTATACTATGTATTATACGTACTGTAGAGTTAAATTAATTATTTTATTTTTCTCCTATTTTTGGATTTTAGAGTAACAAAAACTCGTCAACTCGCCACCCCTGTTTTGGTACTATCACCACTACCCCTTGAGCTATCCCCTCTTATAGTCGTTTTGGTGTACATGCGAAATCCATTAGTTTGAGTGACACCTGCCACCACGAGTTGCCAGTATGGTCAATTGACACTCCGGTAGAGTTTAAATTTAAATGAGTTAAACCATTTAAGACTATAATCATTGTTAAAAACAATAAATAAATTATATCATAAACTATTTTATTGGATGACATTTTAAAACATAAATTGTTATTTAAAAACATTTTTACATTATTAACATTGTTTATCCAATTTATTGTTTGCAATTTCCATAGGCATACATTCAAATTAATTTTATAATTAATTATTTAAAAAAAATTGTCCCAAAAAAAAAATATTATATTGAATCCTATTGAATATAATTATGGACTGAGTTAAGTTTTGAGTACTATGGTTTCTCTTAATTTTTTCCTCCGTTGAAACGCAGACTTACAAACTGAAAACTTACTGTCAAAATAATAATAATAAAATAACAACAATAAAAAAAAATGCATCAGATCTTCTTTTCTTCTACCCTCCCTTCGCCCTATCTGTGTTGTTTCTCTATCTCACTTTAGTTTTTTCCATAGTTTTGAGCAGTAAGTTTACTCAACACTTTCAGCACACTTGATGGGTACATAAGCCAAATAAAAGAAGACTCTCAAATTGAATTTTGATGTTAGCTTTGAGTTGAGTTAAGCATCATGTTGTTCACCCCTGTTTTATGAAGAAACACACCCTTATGTATACTATACAAGTCACACGGCGTTTGGGTGTTCGCATATCTATAAGCTTGCATTAACTCAAGTGTTGCAGAAATAGCGCACGCATCATGTCTCTCTCTCTCTCTCTCTCTCTCTCTCTTCTACTTTTATTTTTTATTTCACAATTTTCATTGAAACAATACATACTTTAGTCTTAAAATTTTATTGCTAACATTTCATATTTGAAGTATGCCAGAAGTCCAAGAGCATTCTACTATTAGACAGTTCCTTGATTGCTATATATAGCTATTGAAAAAATAGCCAACAATAAAAAATTAACTATTTATATTCGGGAATAAATTTGCGAGTTTTTGCTCACTTTTATAAAGTTGTAAACATGTATATGCATATTATTATAAATATAAAAAAAATTATATATATACACATGTAAAAAAAAAAAAAAAAAAAAAAGGAGACGGACCAGGGCAATGTTAATATATAATTATGTAGGTATATGCATGTTGTCATGCATATAGTTTCATGTATACAGTAAATTTAGCAAATATTGTTGAACTATTGTAATGGATGTCCGTTACTGAATGCGGCGTGCGTGGGGCCTCATTCGTTAAAAAAAAAAAAAAAAAAAAAAAAAAGTTGTTATTATTTACAGCACAATTATTTATGTTGTTCTAATTTAGTATCATTTATGCTACAATGCCATAGATGCTGCATAAATTACGTAATTTATTCTCTTCGTGTATGAAATACTGTATACTGCTATAGGAGCAGAATAAATATTGCTTTGTATATAATTTATGATTTTTTTTTTCATTTGTACGTGCAACAATGAAAATAATTACGCAATAGTTATGCTATATCCTATAATAACAATAATAGATAGAAATTAGATATAGAAATATTTTTATTGAGCCAGGCAGACTTCCTAGCGACATTGTACAGTACATGTTATAACAAGCAATGGTCTTGTCGAACTTAAATTAAAATTTTAAACAATAATAGGCAATACAACTATAAATATAATAACATTATAACATTCAATGGAATTTATCGGTTTAAATTTTTTTTAAACATCTCTATGTCTTAAAACACAATATGACTCGTATTACTCATTTAAATATCCCCGGAATCAGTGAATCGGTTTTCTAAAAAAAAAAATAATAATAGTGAGTCTATCCAGCATATCACAGGTGGATGCCCTGTACTTGCGCCCAAGGAGTACTTGGAGCGGCACAATGCAGTGGCTAAAGTATTGCACCAAGCGCTGGCCAAGAGATTCGGTCTGGTGGAGAAGGAGCTTCCATAATATTACAACTGCAAGCCCGAGCAAGTGCTGCGTAACCGGGACGCCAAGCTATTGTGGGACTCCGTTATTGTAACAGACAGAGCAGTAGAGGCAAACAGGCCAGATTTGGTTCTGTTTGACAGACAAGCTCAGACAGCGATAATTATTGATGTTGCTGTTTCTCTGGACAATCATGTAGTTACTACAGTTGCTGAGAAGAAGAGGAAGTATCAGCCGCTTTCCATTGAGTTGAAGGATATGTATCGGCTAAGAAGTGTTGAAATTGTCCCTGTTGTGGTTTCTGTGAATGGTCTGGTTAGCAAAGATTGGTTAAAAGCAAGAGAAAATATAAACCTCGAGGACAGACATTTACGTGTCATGCAGAAAGCTGCAGTTCTTGGCACAGCTAACATCGTGCGCAAGGTGCTTAGTTTGTGACCCCTCTATATACCACCTGCAGTTTCTGACATAAATGGTACAGAATTATTCTCTCCTTCACCTTGAATCAAGTAGGATTCCGGTGTTGGTGTTACAGAAGAAGAAAGAAAAGAACTCATAATAATAAAACAAATAATAATAATAAAAAATAATAATAATAATAAAAGTTTTTCTCCATAAGCGTAATGTTGAATTAGGGTACCCATAGCAGTAGTCTATATACACTTATATTCTGTGGATTTATATTCTGTGCTTATATTCTGTGCTTATAAACCCAAATTTATAAAACCAATGGTGGGGGAAATTTTTGAAGTCATTTAAAAAAGCGATGGGCGTGGCCTATTTTCTACGATTTATAAAACCAGTAGTGGGGGTAAATTTTTTGATATTTTATAAAACCAGTGGTGGGGGTAAATTTTCAATGGTTTATAAAACCAGTGCTTGGGGAAATTTTTCAAGGTTTTATAAACCAAATTTTCAAGGCTTTATAAAACCAGTGCTTGGGGAAATTTTTCAAGGTTTAATAAAACCAGTGATGGAGGAACATTTTCAATGGTTTATAAAACCAGTGGTTGGATAAATGTTTCGAGGTTTTATAAAACCAGGGGTGGGGGAAAATTTTCAATGTTATATAAATCCAGTGTCTGGGGAAATTTTATCGAGGTTTTACGAGCAATACCGAATGAAACCGAGTGATCTCAACCAGAGGTGGGGGGTAAATTTTTTAAGGTATTATAAAACCAGGTTGATAAAAAAGGGGGTGGGAGAAATTGCCTACGTCACAAAAGAGTGGGGGAATTATTTTAAAGAAAAAGATTTGTTGATTCATATTTTATGATTGGTCCGATTTATGACTATTATATGACCGATTTATAAATATTTTTAATTGTACGGTTTATGAATATTAATGAATATTATTTGTTCGCTGATATTAAGATAATTTACCGCTTGCTAACATGGCTGCGATACTAGGTAGAAACTTACCATGCGAGTGGCGCGAGCACACGTGTGCGTTCACCTCACTTCCACCCCACACACCAGCCCATTCCTGAGTAAAAAAGAAAATAATAAAAAGTGGCAATATATTTTTGGCGGGAAAGTGAATTACCGAATGACCCCGAGCAATACCGAATGAAACCGAGTGACCTGAATTGCTAAATCTAGAAGAACGCAACGAGCATGTGTGCTCTCCACCTACTCTTCCGACTAACTGCCAAAAGTGCCAGCATGTAAGCGCGAAGTGCGTTTTTGGTAATATACTAAAGTAATTTTCGCGGGAAAGCTAATTACCGACTTACCACGAGCAGTACCGATAAAAGCCGAGTTTAGCTAGGTATGAATAAATCATAAATAACGGTAAAATATATTTAGGTCAACATTCAGCAAGTCTATACACAAGTTCAAATTCGCCCTTGTAACGGTATTCACGTCTACTTAACCAATGCAGAGTCTGATGCTAGAGATACGGATACGATTATTTACTTACATCAATGGGAATTGTTTTGCAGAAGGTTTTCAAACAAAAGTTTGGTTAGCTAGAGGGTTGAAGTATCAATGGTGCAATGGTGTTTTTTTGTGATTAATGTCTTTTTAAATATTTCCGGTTGGAGAGTTTACTTAACAGTGACTGCCCAGCCCTTTGTACTTTAGAGCTGGTCACAATTTATGTAACTAGGTCACTTGTTAATTACCGAAATACCACGAGCACTATCGATGAAAGCCGAATGATGTCAATCGTTGTAAATTATGTATGAATAAAGCAATGAAGCTGAAGATAACGTAAGGTAGCGACTGCACATTTCGTGCATTTTTTCCGCATTTGGCTGACCGCCAAGATCTATTTCCGGTAAAATTTTAACTTTTTTAAAAAAAATGCACACGATAATATTTTCCCGCCACCACAACGTGAAAAATACCGGAAATAAGGAATTAAATCTTGCAACAGACGCACGAAATGCGCAGTCGCTTCCTTACGTTATCTTCAGCTTTGTTGGAATAAAGTATAAGTAACTGTAAAATAGATTAAGTTCAAGGTTTTAACAAGACTACACAAGAGTAGCGCTTGCCTGCTTGTAAATAAAAAAAAATTAAAACATTTATCAAATCGATGAAAAATTTGAGATACAAAAATTTGAATATCAAAAAAGAAAAGAGAAGGTTAGAAAAGTTTAAAAAAGGTATAAGAAAGATTCAGAACATTAAACAGTTTTTTTTTACCTGTAAAAGAGTTATAATTATATATTAAATGCATAGACTATGGACCTTATAAACGATAATTTATTAACAATATAAATTTGCTATGTACGTGTGCATTCACTTTCTGATTCTACTTGAGCCTGTACATGTCATGACATGTTTTGTGGTAATTGTGTTAGAGTCACCTGTTTAAAGCCACAAACTTATTTAGATAAAAAAAGCTTAAAGATTTTAAAATTTTAGATTCAAAAACTTTTCTATCCAAAAACGTTTAGATTTAAGTTTTCAGATTCAAAAGTTTTTAAATAAAATGAATCATAAAAAAATATATAAAAAGAAAAAATGTAAAGTACAAAAATGAAAACAGCAAAAATTAAAAAAAAAAGATAATAAATATAGTATAAATTACCGTAAAAGGTTTTCAAATATTTATTTCATGGACAAATGAACAACTTTTAAACTAAGATGTACTAGTTTATACAAGTTAGGACATGTTTAAAACACTACTTTAACATGTTCAGACATGTATAAGTCTGTTCAAAGTTGTTATCTTAACACAAAAATGCAGACACCTCTCCTTCTTATTATATTGTGTGACGGTTTAAGCACTTCTTTTTTTGTTCAATGTTGTTGGTGACATTTGAGTACAATGAATTATACCTAAATGAATTTTGATGCGTATACCGTGACTGGTAGGTTCTTACTGAGATTTTTATCATATGTTCCTTAAATGGTTTGTGAAGTAGTTTAAAGGGTAGTTCGCATTCCCACCGCTGTCGCTGTCCATGCCACCGCAGCAAACCTTTTGACTTAACGTCATTACACCTATTATATCACTTATTTTTTGTGAGACTTCAGAAATTTTTATACATTTAACTTTTGTAAGTTTAATGTCTTACTACCATTTTTTTGTTGCTTTACGCTATTTAAAATAAATATATAAATGAAATTATGACTTTTTATAGTTTATACTAAAGTATAAACCATCGCAAAAATTCTTTTATTTTTAGATCAAGGTTTTAACCAGTCTGCACAAGTCTTGTGCTATCCTTCATTTTAAGAGCAGGCAGCCGATATAGGACTTTTTTTTACCAACGTTCAACTATGCCTTACTTTTTATGTCACAAAAAAAGGGGGCGGAGAAGTTTAAATTGACCACTTGGTAGTTTTCTGAAACAACTATGACCTAATTACTACATTATTGTTACGAGAAAGGCAGGTAGCCAATACAAGACCATACATCAGAGTTGCATAAAAGTTTAGATGGACTAGCGGAACCAAATTTCAGGAAACCTTTAAGCAGCTTTTAAGGAAATGTTACTTAAAAACTGCTTAGCTGTTTCCCTGATTGCAGACACGCCAGAGTTGCAAGACTCAAGATTCTACATTAAAGATAGTGATAGTGACGCACCGATTTTGGTATCCGGTTTTGGCCACCGCGAAATATTTAAATTGCTGTGCAATCAAATAGCACGGCCAAAAACGACACTAGCGCCACCTGGTGGTAAAACTGTGAAACTCCTATGCTTTAACATGGATCGCAGTTATACATGGAACCAATGAGTGTGACTATCTTGTTTCTATCATCTTGGTAAGACTTAGTTAGACTTATTTTTGTGTATTGCTGACTGCAGACACGCCAGAGTTGCAAGACTCAAGATTCTACATTCAAGATAGCAACGTGCCAATTTTTGTATCCGGTTTGGGCCACCGCGAAATATTTGAAATGCTGTGCAATCAAATGGCACGGCCGAAGACGACATTAGTGGCACCTGGTGAAAAAACTGTGCAGGTTCTATGCTTTAACATGGGCCTCCGTTATACATAGAATCAATGGACGTCACTATCTTGTATCTAGCATCTTGGCAAGACTTGCTTGGACTTACTTTTTAGGCTCCGCTTAACTTTTAAAACCATGTCCACTATGTTGCAGAAAATGTCTCACTATTAACACTTTTTTGTTGGCGTTAACCTAGAGTTACTTTTTATACAAAGAAACCTAGGAACAAGAGACCATATTACAAGACGTATATTTTTGAGGGTAACTTATTGTCTCCATCACAAGCCTATAGCCCCACGTTCACTCTCACCGCAATGCTATACTTTCGGGTATCTTTCTAAACCTATATTGACCAAACATTTCAACTACGACCCCTTGAATACTTCTGTTGACCATTTTCATATTTTGTTATTTATCTTTATCATTAGAAATATTCTTGTATGTTTAAAAAGAAAAAAAATTATAAAGAATTATAATGCATATTAAATTATAAAAAATTTAAATAAAAATTTTAACAGTATTTGATATTTAAAAATAAATAAATATTTTGTCTTTAAGGAATTAAAAATGTACGATTAAAAAAGGAAAGAAAGAAACGCAGAAATTTAAAAACTTCATACATGTAAATTTAAAAACAAAAGTCACAATTCAGGAGTAAAAACAAAACATAACTCTATTGCTTATAATTAACGTCACCTTATATTTCAAAAAATACAATATAAACAAAAATGCACCCTGCTTTAAGAACGTTGTGTATAAAATTGGTGAGATTTGGTAACCTGCGAGATATGGTACCTTACCAGACCAAATTGAAAAACAACTTAATAGTTAAAAAAATCAGCTGGGTCTTTAATACAGAACTATTTTAAAATATTCAAGCATTTCTTAAATTTATACACCAAAAAAGTATTCAAAACTGTTAAAGAAAACCATTCTTTAAAAAAAAATAAGGACCTATTTACAAACCTAACAACCAAACAACCGACCAAATAACCTTTAGTTGCTTAAAAATAAATTTAAAAACCTAAAATATAAAATAATAATTAAAAAGCTTGAAAAAATCATTTTTTTACTAAACAAAAGTACAATAATAAAAATACTTTATAAAAAACTTATCTAAACTGGAAAACAGTTTACATAATTACAAAGCTGCATCTTACCTGTCTTTCAAGTAAAAATTTATTGTAAATACTATGAAAAATGTAAGAGACCAAAATTAAAAGATCAAATAAAAAAGAGAAGGTTAGAAAAGTTTAAAAAATGTAAAATAAATATTCAAGCATTTCATAAATTCAACAACCAAAAAAGTATCCAAAACTGTAAAAGAAAAACCATTCTTTAAAAAATAAGAACCAACCAACAAACCTAACAACCAAACACTTAACCAACCAACCGACCAACTAACCTTTAGTTGCTTAAAAAATAAATTTAAAAACCAAAAATATAAAATAATAATTAAAAAGCTGGAAAAAAAGTTATTTATTAAACAAAAGTACAATAAAAAATACTTCATAAAAAAATCTTATCTAAACTAGAAAACAGTTTACATAATTACAAAGCTGCCTCTTACCTGTCTTTCAAGTAAAAATTTATATGAAAAATGTGAGGTACAAAACTTAAATATATTAAAAAAAAAGAAAAAAGAGAAGGTTAGAAAAAATTAAAAAAAGGTACATTAAATTTTCAAGCAATTCATAAATTTATACACCAAAAAAGTATACAAAACTGTAAAAGATAAAACATTCTTTAACAAATAAAAACCAACCAACAACCCTAACAACCAAACACTTAACCAAACAACCAACCAACTAACCTTTAGATGATTAAAAAAAATCCTAAAATATAAATTAATAATTAAAAAGCTTAAAAAAAGCTATTTACTAAACAAAAGAACATTAAAAAAACTAAACTGAAACTGGAAAACAGTTTACATAGCAATTCATAAATTTATACACCAAAAAAGTATACAAAACTGTAAAAGAAAAAACATTCTTTAAAAAATAAAAACCAACCAACAACCCTAACAACCAAACACTTAACCAAACAACCAACCAACTAACCTTTAGATGATTAAAAAAAATCCTAAAATATAAATTAATAATTAAAAAGCTTAAAAAAAGCTATTTACTAAACAAAAGAACATTAAAAAAACTAAACTGAAACTGGAAAACAGTTTACATAATTACAAAGCTGCATTTTTCCTGTCTTTCAAGTAAAAAGTTATTGAAAAAACAATGAAAAGTGTTAGATACAAATATTTAAACATAAAAAAAGGAAGGTTAGAAAAGTTCAAAAAAGGTATAATAAAATATTCAAACATTTCATTATTTATACAACAAAAAAGTATTTAAAAGTTAAAAAAAAAACTTCTTTAAAAAATAAAAACCAACCAACAAAACTAACAACCCAACACTTAACCAACCAACCGACAAACCAACTATAACCTTTAGTTGCTTAAAAAATAAATTAAAAATCCTAAAATTCAAAATATTAATTAAAAAGCTAGTTCAGCTCAGATTGAATTGTCCCATTTAATGCAAGTAACGTTGAATTACTTGATGTTCATTTCTGTAACATAATTTGTTGTTTATATTATATCATTAACTACTCGTTACACTGAGTATTTATTCTTTTACATAAAGAAAAATAATTAAATTTTATAAAAGAAATAAAACATATTAAATCGTAAAAAAATAGTGTTAGAGTTTTAAATATTTATAACACTGAAGGAAATTAAAGTCACAAAAAAATCAATAACCTGAAAAAAGAAAGGAAAATGTATAAATTACAATCAACACTACGGAAAACGAATTTGAACAATACTAGGAAAATTATGAACGATCATTGACATATTTCTGAACTTCAAAAATAGGAGAGGTTTAGAGAGGTACGGAAATTAAAAAAAAAATTAAGAAGTTGCAGAAATGAAAAACAGTAAGAAAAAATTAAAAAGTAATAAGGAGAGGTAACCCTGATCCTGCAGCCGTGCTTCCCCGCCACCGCCCCCGCCGCCCCCGCCGCCGCCCCACACCGGTCCGGACGTATAAAAAAGTTAGATCCGGCGCGGTAAAAGTTGATAGCCGGACGCGTTTACAAATTTAGATCCGGTGCGGTCCGGACGTGTAAAAAAGTTAGATCCGGCGCGGTAAAAGTTGATAGCCGGACGCGTTTACAAATTTAGGTCCGGACGCGTATAAAAACTTAGAACCAGTTCTTTGCAGCGTCGGGTCCGGATGCTTAAAAACTTAGAACCGGCGCAGTGCGTCAGCAGGTCCGGACGTTTAAAAACGGGCGGCGGGGGCGGCGGGGGCGGTGGCGGGGAAGCACGGCTGCAGGATCAGGGTTACCTCTCCTTATTACTTTTTAATTTTTTCTTACTGTTTTTCATTTCTGCAACTTCTTAATTTTTTTTTTTAATTTCCGTACCTCTCTAAACCTCTCCTATTTTTGAAGTTCAGAAATATGTCAATGATCGTTCATAATTTTCCTAGTATTGTTCAAATTCGTTTTCCGTAGTGTTGATTGTAATTTATACATTTTCCTTTCTTTTTTCAGGTTATTGATTTTTTTGTGACTTTAATTTCCTTCAGTGTTATAAATATTTAAAACTCTAACACTATTTTTTTACGATTTAATATGTTTTATTTCTTTTATAAAATTTAATTATTTTTCTTTATGTAAAAGAATAAATACTCAGTGTAACGAGTAGTTAATGATATAATATAAACAACAAATTATGTTACAGAAATGAACATCAAGTAATTCAACGTTACTTGCATTAAATGGGACAATTCAATCTGAGCTGAACTAGCTTTTTAATTAATATTTTGAATTTTAGGATTTTTAATTTATTTTTTAAGCAACTAAAGGTTATAGTTGGTTTGTCGGTTGGTTGGTTAAGTGTTGGGTTGTTAGTTTTGTTGGTTGGTTTTTATTTTTTAAAGAAGTTTTTTTTTTAACTTTTAAATACTTTTTTGTTGTATAAATAATGAAATGTTTGAATATTTTATTATACCTTTTTTGAACTTTTCTAACCTTCCTTTTTTTATGTTTAAATATTTGTATCTAACACTTTTCATTGTTTTTTCAATAACTTTTTACTTGAAAGACAGGAAAAATGCAGCTTTGTAATTATGTAAACTGTTTTCCAGTTTCAGTTTAGTTTTTTTAATGTTCTTTTGTTTAGTAAATAGCTTTTTTTAAGCTTTTTAATTATTAATTTATATTTTAGGATTTTTTTTAATCATCTAAAGGTTAGTTGGTTGGTTGTTTGGTTAAGTGTTTGGTTGTTAGGGTTGTTGGTTGGTTTTTATTTTTTAAAGAATGTTTTTTCTTTTACAGTTTTGTATACTTTTTTGGTGTATAAATTTATGAATTGCTATGTAAACTGTTTTCCAGTTTCAGTTTAGTTTTTTTAATGTTCTTTTGTTTAGTAAATAGCTTTTTTTAAGCTTTTTAATTATTAATTTATATTTTAGGATTTTTTTTAATCATCTAAAGGTTAGTTGGTTGGTTGTTTGGTTAAGTGTTTGGTTGTTAGGGTTGTTGGTTGGTTTTTATTTGTTAAAGAATGTTTTATCTTTTACAGTTTTGTATACTTTTTTGGTGTATAAATTTATGAATTGCTTGAAAATTTAATGTACCTTTTTTTAATTTTTTCTAACCTTCTCTTTTTTCTTTTTTTTTAATATATTTAAGTTTTGTACCTCACATTTTTCATATAAATTTTTACTTGAAAGACAGGTAAGAGGCAGCTTTGTAATTATGTAAACTGTTTTCTAGTTTAGATAAGATTTTTTTATGAAGTATTTTTTATTGTACTTTTGTTTAATAAATAACTTTTTTTCCAGCTTTTTAATTATTATTTTATATTTTTGGTTTTTAAATTTATTTTTTAAGCAACTAAAGGTTAGTTGGTCGGTTGGTTGGTTAAGTGTTTGGTTGTTAGGTTTGTTGGTTGGTTCTTATTTTTTAAAGAATGGTTTTTCTTTTACAGTTTTGGATACTTTTTTGGTTGTTGAATTTATGAAATGCTTGAATATTTATTTTACATTTTTTAAACTTTTCTAACCTTCTCTTTTTTATTTGATCTTTTAATTTTGGTCTCTTACATTTTTCATAGTATTTACAATAAATTTTTACTTGAAAGACAGGTAAGATGCAGCTTTGTAATTATGTAAACTGTTTTCCAGTTTAGATAAGTTTTTTATAAAGTATTTTTATTATTGTACTTTTGTTTAGTAAAAAAATGATTTTTTCAAGCTTTTTAATTATTATTTTATATTTTAGGTTTTTAAATTTATTTTTAAGCAACTAAAGGTTATTTGGTCGGTTGTTTGGTTGTTAGGTTTGTAAATAGGTCCTTATTTTTTTTTAAAGAATGGTTTTCTTTAACAGTTTTGAATACTTTTTTGGTGTATAAATTTAAGAAATGCTTGAATATTTTAAAATAGTTCTGTATTAAAGACCCAGCTGATTTTTTTAACTATTAAGTTGTTTTTCAATTTGGTCTGGTAAGGTACCATATCTCGCAGGTTACCAAATCTCACCAATTTTATACACAACGTTCTTAAAGCAGGGTGCATTTTTGTTTATATTGTATTTTTTGAAATATAAGGTGACGTTAATTATAAGCAATAGAGTTATGTTTTGTTTTTACTCCTGAATTGTGACTTTTGTTTTTAAATTTACATGTATGAAGTTTTTAAATTTCTGCGTTTCTTTCTTTCCTTTTTTAATCGTACATTTTTAATTCCTTAAAGACAAAATATTTATTTATTTTTAAATATCAAATACTGTTAAAATTTTTATTTAAATTTTTTATAATTTAATATGCATTATAATTCTTTATAATTTTTTTTCTTTTTAAACATACAAGAATATTTCTAATGATAAAGATAAATAACAAAATATGAAAATGGTCAACAGAAGTATTCAAGGGGTCGTAGTTGAAATGTTTGGTCAATATAGGTTTAGAAAGATACCCGAAAGTATAGCATTGCGGTGAGAGTGAACGTGGGGCTATAGGCTTGTGATGGAGACAATAAGTTACCCTCAAAAATATACGTCTTGTAATATGGTCTCTTGTTCCTAGGTTTCTTTGTATAAAAAGTAACTCTAGGTTAACGCCAACAAAAAAGTGTTAATAGTGAGACATTTTCTGCAACATAGTGGACATGGTTTTAAAAGTTAAGCGGAGCCTAAAAAGTAAGTCCAAGCAAGTCTTGCCAAGATGCTAGATACAAGATAGTGACGTCCATTGATTCTATGTATAACGGAGGCCCATGTTAAAGCATAGAACCTGCACAGTTTTTTCACCAGGTGCCACTAATGTCGTCTTCGGCCGTGCCATTTGATTGCACAGCATTTCAAATATTTCGCGGTGGCCCAAACCGGATACAAAAATTGGCACGTTGCTATCTTGAATGTAGAATCTTGAGTCTTGCAACTCTGGCGTGTCTGCAGTCAGCAATACACAAAAATAAGTCTAACTAAGTCTTACCAAGATGATAGAAACAAGATAGTCACACTCATTGGTTCCATGTATAACTGCGATCCATGTTAAAGCATAGGAGTTTCACAGTTTTACCACCAGGTGGCGCTAGTGTCGTTTTTGGCCGTGCTATTTGATTGCACAGCAATTTAAATATTTCGCGGTGGCCAAAACCGGATACCAAAATCGGTGCGTCACTATCACTATCTTTAATGTAGAATCTTGAGTCTTGCAACTCTGGCGTGTCTGCAATCAGGGAAACAGCTAAGCAGTTTTTAAGTAACATTTCCTTAAAAGCTGCTTAAAGGTTTCCTGAAATTTGGTTCCGCTAGTCCATCTAAACTTTTATGCAACTCTGATGTATGGTCTTGTATTGGCTACCTGCCTTTCTCGTAACAATAATGTAGTAATTAGGTCATAGTTGTTTCAGAAAACTACCAAGTGGTCAATTTAAACTTCTCCGCCCCCTTTTTTTGTGACATAAAAAGTAAGGCATAGTTGAACGTTGGTAAAAAAAAGTCCTATATCGGCTGCCTGCTCTTAAAATGAAGGATAGCACAAGACTTGTGCAGACTGGTTAAAACCTTGATCTAAAAATAAAAGAATTTTTGCGATGGTTTATACTTTTTAGTATAAACTATAAAAAGTCATAATTTCATTTATATATTTATTTTAAATAGCGTAAAGCAACAAAAAAATGGTAGTAAGACATTAAACTTACAAAAGTTAAATGTATAAAAATTTCTGAAGTCTCACAAAAAATAAGTGATATAATAGGTGTAATGACGTTAAGTCAAAAGGTTTGCTGCGGTGGCATGGACAGCGACAGCGGTGGGAATGCGAACTACCCTTTAAACTACTTCACAAACCATTTAAGGAACATATGATAAAAATCTCAGTAAGAACCTACCAGTCACGGTATACGCATCAAAATTCATTTAGGTATAATTCATTGTACTCAAATGTCACCAACAACATTGAACAAAAAAAGAAGTGCTTAAACCGTCACACAATATAATAAGAAGGAGAGGTGTCTGCATTTTTGTGTTAAGATAACAACTTTGAACAGACTTATACATGTCTGAACATGTTAAAGTAGTGTTTTAAACATGTCCTAACTTGTATAAACTAGTACATCTTAGTTTAAAAGTTGTTCATTTGTCCATGAAATAAATATTTGAAAACCTTTTACGGTAATTTATACTATATTTATTATCTTTTTTTTTTAATTTTTGCTGTTTTCATTTTTGTACTTTACATTTTTTCTTTTTATATATTTTTTTATGATTCATTTTATTTAAAAACTTTTGAATCTGAAAACTTAAATCTAAACGTTTTTGGATAGAAAAGTTTTTGAATCTAAAATTTTAAAATCTTTAAGCTTTTTTTATCTAAATAAGTTTGTGGCTTTAAACAGGTGACTCTAACACAATTACCACAAAACATGTCATGACATGTACAGGCTCAAGTAGAATCAGAAAGTGAATGCACACGTACATAGCAAATTTATATTGTTAATAAATTATCGTTTATAAGGTCCATAGTCTATGCATTTAATATATAATTATAACTCTTTTACAGGTAAAAAAAAACTGTTTAATGTTCTGAATCTTTCTTATACCTTTTTTAAACTTTTCTAACCTTCTCTTTTCTTTTTTGATATTCAAATTTTTGTATCTCAAATTTTTCATCGATTTGATAAATGTTTTAATTTTTTTTTATTTACAAGCAGGCAAGCGCTACTCTTGTGTAGTCTTGTTAAAACCTTGAACTTAATCTATTTTACAGTTACTTATACTTTATTCCAACAAAGCTGAAGATAACGTAAGGAAGCGACTGCGCATTTCGTGCGTCTGTTGCAAGATTTAATTCCTTATTTCCGGTATTTTTCACGTTGTGGTGGCGGGAAAATATTATCGTGTGCATTTTTTTTAAAAAAGTTAAAATTTTACCGGAAATAGATCTTGGCGGTCAGCCAAATGCGGAAAAAATGCACGAAATGTGCAGTCGCTACCTTACGTTATCTTCAGCTTCATTGCTTTATTCATACATAATTTACAACGATTGACATCATTCGGCTTTCATCGATAGTGCTCGTGGTATTTCGGTAATTAACAAGTGACCTAGTTACATAAATTGTGACCAGCTCTAAAGTACAAAGGGCTGGGCAGTCACTGTTAAGTAAACTCTCCAACCGGAAATATTTAAAAAGACATTAATCACAAAAAAACACCATTGCACCATTGATACTTCAACCCTCTAGCTAACCAAACTTTTGTTTGAAAACCTTCTGCAAAACAATTCCCATTGATGTAAGTAAATAATCGTATCCGTATCTCTAGCATCAGACTCTGCATTGGTTAAGTAGACGTGAATACCGTTACAAGGGCGAATTTGAACTTGTGTATAGACTTGCTGAATGTTGACCTAAATATATTTTACCGTTATTTATGATTTATTCATACCTAGCTAAACTCGGCTTTTATCGGTACTGCTCGTGGTAAGTCGGTAATTAGCTTTCCCGCGAAAATTACTTTAGTATATTACCAAAAACGCACTTCGCGCTTACATGCTGGCACTTTTGGCAGTTAGTCGGAAGAGTAGGTGGAGAGCACACATGCTCGTTGCGTTCTTCTAGATTTAGCAATTCAGGTCACTCGGTTTCATTCGGTATTGCTCGGGGTCATTCGGTAATTCACTTTCCCGCCAAAAATATATTGCCACTTTTTATTATTTTCTTTTTTACTCAGGAATGGGCTGGTGTGTGGGGTGGAAGTGAGGTGAACGCACACGTGTGCTCGCGCCACTCGCATGGTAAGTTTCTACCTAGTATCGCAGCCATGTTAGCAAGCGGTAAATTATCTTAATATCAGCGAACAAATAATATTCATTAATATTCATAAACCGTACAATTAAAAATATTTATAAATCGGTCATATAATAGTCATAAATCGGACCAATCATAAAATATGAATCAACAAATCTTTTTCTTTAAAATAATTCCCCCACTCTTTTGTGACGTAGGCAATTTCTCCCACCCCCTTTTTTATCAACCTGGTTTTATAATACCTTAAAAAATTTACCCCCCACCTCTGGTTGAGATCACTCGGTTTCATTCGGTATTGCTCGTAAAACCTCGATAAAATTTCCCCAGACACTGGATTTATATAACATTGAAAATTTTCCCCCACCCCTGGTTTTATAAAACCTCGAAACATTTATCCAACCACTGGTTTTATAAACCATTGAAAATGTTCCTCCATCACTGGTTTTATTAAACCTTGAAAAATTTCCCCAAGCACTGGTTTTATAAAGCCTTGAAAATTTGGTTTATAAAACTTTGAAAAATTTCCCCAAGCACTGGTTTTATAAACCATTGAAAATTTACCCCCACCACTGGTTTTATAAAATATCAAAAAATTTACCCCCACTACTGGTTTTATAAATCGTAGAAAATAGGCCACGCCCATCGCTTTTTTAAATGACTTCAAAAATTTCCCCCACCATTGGTTTTATAAATTTGGGTTTATAAGCACAGAATATAAGCACAGAATATAAATCCACAGAATATAAGTGTATATAGACTACTCATAGCTTTCCACACGCTATACCAACAAGCTCCATTAAATGAAACAAAAATTCATAAATCTGATTAAAAGAGAGAGAAAGAGAGAGAGAGAGAGAGAGAGAGAGAGAGAGACAAAGACAATTAAAATAATAAGCAAAATCACATGTATTAACAAACAACAACACAGTTTAACAATTATATTGTATTGCATGATTATTTATGCAATCTTTAAGTATATAGATATAGTAATATTTATGCTGTAAGGCATAAATACAGCACCAATTAGTTAATGTCTTTTATCCGTGCATGTGACTTATTGGGCATAGCAAATGCCTATAACCTTCAACCTTCACCCAAGAGTGGGGAGCACCCTTCTCATTTGTATATTAAATTACTTTTGATTTTTACTAATTTTAATTACTTTCTAAACAAAAATTTTGTTAATGATATATATTTTTTTATATTTTTTATTTATTTTAGTTTTTATCTTAACAAAAAATAAATATATTAAAAATATAAATGTGAGTTAAGCATATGGGTCCCCTGGTTTAACATTTTATACGCTTTTGGGACCCCCCCCCCCTTTTTTTTTTTTTTTTTTTTTTTTTGAGAAAACTACACCATTGATTTCGGAGATATTTAAATGAGAAATACTAGACTTACATGTTTTAATTTTAAGCTGTAGAAATTCTTCAAGAATTTTTGAAACTGATAACCTCCATTATATTTGGTCCATTATATTATTATTATTATTATTATTTTTTTAATGTTATTTATTATTAATATTATTATGATATTAGCTTGGTTTCCTTCAGACATCTCATTGTGAATGTTAAGGCTAACGCATACTTCTCTTCTAACCCTGCGGGCTCTAATCAACCTCTTTCGGACTCAAGCTACCCCATTTTCTTATATCGTGTGGCAACCTGCACATCCTTTACAGTAGCTGACTTCGAACAAGCCATGAAGCAGTGCTAGGCTGTGTTTCATATCCTAACCTGTTCAGTATAACGCACGGAAATAAAAAACTTGCACAACTATAGATTGATTATTGCAACACTGAAAGTGCAAGTTATATATTCATTTCATTTCGGTACACAAACACATACAAGGCTGGAAGGAACAAGTCCAGTTCCTTGACATGACATCTGGTGCAAGTATGCTCATCATTAGTGACCGGATTTTTAGGTGAAAATGGTGGCTGTGCCTGTAAAAATAGTAAATTATTTACCTACATCACAACCTACTGTGAGTTTACATAAATATTATTTCTAAACTTCTAGCAGTGAAGTACCAATTTTTTATAAACACACAGTAGATTGTGAAGCAATAAGCCTAACTATGAAACTTGCAGGCGTAATTGTATTTTTCATCAAAAAATCCGGTTTCTACTCATCATTGTAAACGTCAATGTAAACTCTTTTTTTTTTTTTTTTTTTTCTTTCTAAAAGTAATTGATAATTAATTATTAAATGAGTTTTTTTTTTAAATTAACATGAGTTTTTTACTTTCAAAATTTGCACACAAATTTATTGCTAAATTTTCAGTACACTAACTAAAAAATTATTTATTTATTTTACTGAAGATAAAAATTGTAAAATACTTCTTAGCTCTACAAAGCTGTATATTAAAAATATAATTTATCTTTGAGGTCAAAAAATTTTTAATACATATACTGTACATAGCGGAAAATTGGATAGAGAAAGAGAGAGAAGTTTTGAAATATACAATTTCAACTTCAAGTTGATTGCTTGAGAGTATTTTCTAGCTTCACATATTTCTGTTATATTATGTCTTTGAAGAAGATCGTGTGTGCAAGTGGTATAAACTTTGTCTATTTTGTGTGTGCGTGTGCGTGCGTGCGTGTGTGTGTGTGTTTGTGTGTGTATGTGTGTGTGTGTGTGTGTGTGTGTGTGTGTGTGTGTGTGTGTGTGTGTGTTTACAATATTGCGTTCTGCTTTGCTTGACTTTATTCTGATATATTATATAGAGAAGTGAGTGGTAGGTATGGAACTTGTGTGACATGCTTGCAGCTAAAATGAAATTTTCACTCTACCCCAAGTTTTACTTTTCTCTTATATGTATGTATATAACAAAGGCGTAACTCAAATCATATTTCAACCCCCAACTGTGATATCTAACAAGGTACAAGTAAATGTATATAAAGCACTTCTTTTTTTTTATATATAATATAGAATATCTTTACTATTACCTTTCATAAATTTACTTAAATTTAAATTGATTATTTATAATTTTTACATTATGTATTTTCATTAATAATTGAGGTCCTATAATATACAGTTTATATAGCTAGCATTATCTGCATTATACACTATGGTTTGTAAAATAATTATTGTTTACAACTATTCATGTATATTCAATATAGTATATAATTATATATATATATATATATTAGAACTTGTTTACATGGTGCAAAATTGTTTCCTAATAATTGAAGCTCTGTGAGAAAATCTACAAAGGTTCTAGTAGCATTAACTTAACTCAATTATAATGAATAATTATTATATCTTAGATTGTATAATTAAGATAAGCTAATGTATAAATCAAAGAAACATTTAATTACGTATTTATTTAAAAATTACAATAATATTAATTACAAAAATACTTTACGAAAGACGAAAATAAATAATTTCAGTTTTAAATTTAGTATTTTCTAAATCTGAAACAAAAAATAGTATCGTTCAATAAATTTTAATGAATAAATTATACCAAATATTGCGCTTACCATACACATTTTACTGTCAAAAGCATCATTTTTCCGGGATAATAATAATAATAAACGGAAAAAAAGCATGTAATATGCTTATTTAAAAACCATTTATGTAAGAGTTTATGCATGGTAAAGATGAAATACTATACAGTATTACACTAATTGCAGTAACAGTTGTATTTTTATTTGTTTCTTTCACAATGTATTTCTGACATTGTGTTCAAAATAGTTTTAATGAATTTTCTACATTTTGCAAGTTGAACGAAAAACTGAATGTCGAAATTTATACCTAAAGGCTATAATATATTATGTAAGTTTAAATGTTATATATATATATATATATATATATATATATATTATATAGATTTACGTAGAAGTAACCATTGCAATAATATTAATAACAGTAACGAACATAAATAAATTTAATAATTAAATAAAGTAATTTAATTTAAATTAATACTTTTACAATATACTTTCGTCGATTCTACGCGCCGTTCTACATCAGTCTTAAAGTTACTATTAGAGGGTAAGATTATGCTATAAAAATGACAAATATTATACTCTCGTTCATTTTCTCGGTATGTGTACGCAATAACTACTGTATATTGTGATATCATGTAAATTGTATTTTGTATTCTATGGATGTAATGCACCTTTTATTGCAAGGCTTTATGTACTATATTCATGTTGAAAACACCAAATCCATTATATATATATATATATATACTATATAAAATGTAATAATGATAGATTCTAAAATACAAAGTACGAGATGTGAGTTAAAAGAAATATATTATGAACTCCAGAAGAAAGTCACGTTGCTGAAAACGTTTTCTTGTGTGTGTGTGTATATATATATATATATATATATATATATATATATATATATATATATATATATATATATATATATATATATATATATATATATAAAATCGTGCTTCTGTCGCTATCAAAAACTATCTAAATCTGAACACCTTTTCTCATTTCTCACCCCCTTCATCTCTACATCAACCTCCTCACAATAGCGTTCATTTTTTTTTCTCTGTATCTTTTTTGTTTTCACAAAGCCACGCTCATAGACTTACAAAAGCTAAAAGAGCAATGTTCTTTCCGTATCCTTTTAGTTATAGTTTGCTATACCCTTATATATAGCAGCCTCAAATCCTTTAATCCTGATCCCAAAACATGATTTATAGAAAGAGAAGGTCATTCAATATATTGATTACAGAGTAACAATGACAAGAAAAATTACTGATAACATGACAGGTATCATTTATATGATATGAAATTGGAAGATATACTTTTTCAATTTCTTTTGATTATATATAAGAGATCTTTTAAATGTACAATTTATATATATATATATATATATATATATATATATATATATATATATATATATATATATATATATATATATTCTGGAATCAAAAGTATTATTAAATTACGTTAGTTCGTGATCGGGATGTAAATTGTTTTAATGTCACATACTTTGCATGCAGAAACTTAATTGACCAAAAGTGTTTATCTTTATTTCCAAATATTTTTCTTTATCTAAATTTTGTACCAAGTTTTAAATTGAAGCTAGAATAAAAAATGAATAAAACCTTGTTGACCTAAAAAATTTGCACTGAAAAATACTTTAAAAAATATTTTTATAATAAATTTGTATGCCAACATATAGTTTTTTACTTCATGGTGTGAACACTCCTTCAGATTTTATTAAAGGCCTACACGTGTTTTGAAACTGATTTTAAATGTATTTTGTTCTCTCTCTCTCTCTTATACACACACATTCTTATTTTTAATTTTTTCCTCTATTTGAAGCTTATTCTTGGCGGTTTGTGTTTTAATAATTTGAATTTTTATTTATCAATCAGATTTCAACATTTGAACTTCCTTTTTACGTTCTCCCTTATTACTTTGTCAACTGCAATATTTATAATTCTAATTAAATATTTTTAGAGAACAAGAAAAACGACATGAAAGGATATAGAATTACAAAATTCTGACAGATGAAAACATTATATACACAAAGTATAATGAATATTTCGCATTTTCTGTTTTCTTCATTGTCAACTTTATTCTTAAAAAAAAAGTGAAACTTGTTTGAGTATTAAAGAGTGAGCAGTCAACACCCTCTATATAGCCTGTGGAAGGCATCAAGATTGATAGACATGCTTGGAATTGGATTTTGCAACAGTAGAATTACCAAGGAAGAATGTTCTTATATCGCCAGTTGCCACTGTTGCTTTACTTTGGTATCGGGAGAGTGGAGCCCCTGAGATACCGCCACCAGCACGACAGACGTGCGCTGCGGGAAGCTACATTTTGTTTACATCCTCACACACAGCTCCTGTCACAGCCATGCTTCTTTCTTTGTTATGCGGGTATACTATACTACAATACTGGAATATATGGCTAGTAATCTTGTAGCAATCACAAGTCCTTCTTGAAATTTACTTTTATAATCTCAAATATAAGCTACCCCTCCGGGTTTAAAACAATTTATAGCGTTCACTCCTATAATAAAAGGAATGAAGCCGATAATTTTTAAATAGAAAAACAAAGATTAGTAAGTTATAAAAGTCCTAATTTTTTAATACGGTATACCTCGTTTATACTAAAAAGCTTCTCAGTTATATAAAAAACAATTTTATACTCTTGCAACTTTTAAAAGAACAGTAGAGTACAATAAAAATTCATATTTGAAGTAGCGTTTCAGATTATTTTATTACTAACATAATGTAGAGAAAAAAAATCAACACACAATTGTGATAATATATTTAACTGGAGCTAAATATCTAATGAAAAAAAGCACGCGCTGAATCTAAATGGTAAAATATATTATCAAAATCTTGTGTACATAATTAGTAAAGACCACCTCACCCTTTTACCAGTATATTATTATCATTATTTTTACACTTTTGGTGTATTGGTATAAATAAAACTGTCGATAAAGTTTGTTTAATAAAGAGCTGATCAAAAAGTTATGGTATTACCAAGTTTCACATGAGTATTGAATGTTATTTAATTAACTTCTAAACTAAGTATACGATACAACCAGCAAATTTAAGTTACTGTATATATATATATATATATATATATTATATATATATATATATATATATATATAAAGGAAAATTTTATCCACAAATTAATATAATAAGTTATTATATACATATATACTGAAAGAAATATAATATAATATAAAATGATAATAATAAACTTTAAAGAAACCATAGTATACAAAGGAAAAGTTATTAAATATACGCACGTTCTTATGGTTTGGTAGCATCAGTTAGAAATAATACATAACATGTCACGTAATAATAAATTATATAAGCCAAAGCCTTCTTATGTTAAAATAATTAAACTTTAAAATTAATTATATATGATATTACAATATTCTTCCACAGTTTTTTTATTATTAACAAATTAACGCGTTGACGTCAATAACTGATATATTTTATCATTATTGTTATGGTGTTTTAAATGAACAACAAAATTACGTAGATGAAAACTTCAAACAAATTACAGCTTTATACAAAGTTTTTAAAATATAAAACACCTCCCTACTTTGTTATTTTGTAAAATTCAGCAATATAAAATACATTTTTCTGATTTAAATAAATTCGAATAAAAATAAGGTTGTGTCAACATTAAAAAAGAAAAAGTTTATAACAAATAAAAATGTATTATCCTCTTCAGTCCCCAACTTTTTAAAATATTATTTCATTGTCGTAAATTTTAACCACGTTTTTGTGTGACTCTCAGAAAAGCAAAAATATGTCTTTTTTTGTCAAAAAAGTTTTTTTTACTTGTGTGGACCCCCTACCCACTCTAGAATGCTCAAAATAGCTTAAAAAAGCGTGTAAATTCAAGGGCGTTTTCTGGTCTAATTTTCGTATTTTTATCTCAATGTTTGTGTTTGTTTGTTTGTTTTTTCTTTTTTGTCTATTTTTTATTGAATTAACTGATGTCTTCTGTATTGTATACTGAGACTGAAGAGAATATTTAAAAACACTTCTGAAATGTTTAACTATTTGTATTATACACAGGCCAATCATAATCGCTAAAATAATTCCTACGTTATTATACCTATTATAATAAATATATAAGGGACGACTTCTTTGGAAACCTTGTATAGGCTAGATAGTCAAGGACGGATTGAGTCTCTACGATTCATTGAGATAGACAGGAGAGACGGCCCACTCTCCGATGGGAGCGGGGGGGGGGGGGGAGGGGGGTGTCAGGGGATGTAGATAATACGGCCCATCGAGAAATTCTCGAAATCTCGGGCGGTCAATCCGTCCCTGAGCTAAGATATTATAATATTGATTATTTAATCCATTATTATTATCCATTAATTATTAATCCATGATTATTTAATATGCAATATATTGCTACTGCTTTTAAAATCAATCAATAATAATAATAAGAATTTATTATTGGTATATATCTTAGGGTCGGTGAAGTATGCAGCCTGCAGAATCTTGAGCTTGGTGATGGTACAATAACATAGAAAACTGTTGCAAAAAATTCCATTTCAAACATATTATAGAAGTCGCCCTTTCATGATTTTCATGACGATGTACGATATAGTTATAATAATATTTATATTCAAAGTTAATACAATTAAAGGCGTAGAACACCTTCAACAAAAAAAACTTATGTAATATCCTATAGCATACCTGAAAATCAACATTGGATTTGGCCGGATTCGTTGATATCTAATTTATTTTCCATTCACCAAATGATGCATGCGGACTCTGACGTCACAGCTCGCCTGGTCCTCACGTGGGTAAAACAAGCGAGCTGTGAAGTCATTGTCCGCATCTGCCGCATTTTGTGAATGGAAAATAAATTAGAAATCAATGACTCGGGCTAAATCAACATTGATTTTCAGGTATATGTTAGGCTATTTGACAAGTTTTTTGTTCAAGGTGTTCTACGCCTTTAAGATTTCTAAATTATATAAAAAGTAGGGGAAAAAAGTATTCTGAATCATAAACTTTATGCGATATACGATGTGTTTTTTTTATGCTAAATTTATTTTTCAATTTGATGCTTGTTGCAATATGAGCATAAAAATAGACCACTCTTATTTGATTCGGTGAATCAATCAAATTTCTTTGCACCTACAGAAATTTTAGTTGGAGTTTTATATAGTTATTCTGCAGGCTGCATACTTCACCGTCCCTAAGATATACCAATAATAAATTCTTATTATTATTATTGATTGCTTTTAAAAGCAGTAGCAATATATTGCATATTGAATAATCATGGATTTTGCTTCTTATGCATGAAGCATCATTATTATTCCTCACGCCAATCTATATCTGCATAAAATAGTTGAATTTTTTTTTTTAATATAAATACTGCGAAATAAAAATGTGTATAGGTCTAAGCATTTTTCTCGCCCCTTCTTTACAAAAATTTAACTTGGCACCTTGCAAATTAAATAGTGACAATAATTTAATCCTAAATTTATGTTTTTGCATCACCTGTTTATAACTGTGCACAGTATCAGAAATACTGCTGAACTGACTGTTGCAATATCATTTTATTATTTTTGACTTAAGGGCATAGAAAACATAAAACAACACGTTCTTTTTAATCATTAAACACAAAATGGGATCTACAAAACTGATAAATTTTACCAGAATAATAATGTGGCCCCACAAGAGAGCGTGAAAAAACTGTAAAAAACTGTATTTGGTCTTTGCAAATTGCGTGAATATTTCTGTTTATGACGTCAGAAACAGGCAAAAATTAGTATGAAAATGTTGTGCGGGTTGCATAAATCAAAATTTTCTGATCACTGCTACGGAGCTACAGTTGGGTTTTGAGACAAACTAAAGTTATTTATGTAAATCCCATCAAGTGTTTTGTGATATAAATGCTTATGATTTCATGTTGTCTATGCCTTTAATATTGTAATGTGTTTATTATATATTTTTTAAAGATGCTATAAAAATCCATATTTTTGGTGGCATGTATAGTCATTTTATATATTATTTAATTAATTTAGATTAACATATTCATCATTCATCACTGCTTGAACCTGATACCTGAAAATGCTATAACGCTAAGTTCACTATTTACTTTTTTTCCTCACAATAACACATATCGGACAATTATTATTGCAAAAATCAGTTAACACGTTAAAAAAAAAATGTACAACTTTTTTGAAAGTAATTTCGGTGTCTTATATACAAGAAAAAGTTTGCCTCTCTAATGATAAATTTGTTCATTTACTTTCCTTATACAGTTTATTTTTTAAATATATATATATACGTATCTCGGTGAGGAGTTAATTTTGTTTGAGAAACTTTTCACGTTATAAAAGTTAAAGTTATCTTTATCGAATATCACGATCATCCTGGCCAATATCTTATTTTATATTATATAATTATATAAGATGACACAATTAAAAAAGTATACATTTTGAATTTTATCATATCTTATATTGAACTTTTGATTATTATATAATATAATATAACATAACATAGGGCATTTGGGGACATCAGCTATTATTGAGTTGCTGCGATTCTACTTTCTAAGTAGATTCAAATCGGATTGATTGCTATGCTCCAATATTTAAATTATAATAAATCCACGTATCAATTTCTCTTTCATCGTTCTCAGATCAGTGAGTGATGCAATTATTTCGTTACAGAGGGAATGTTATGTTTTTCAAATATGTCATAATCTCATAATTTAACACTCTTTGTTGTATTTACTAAAAAAGTAAAAGATTTACCCTTATTATATCATGTTTATTGCTATCGTTACAACATCGAAGTCAAAACTAATAACAAAAAAACTCAAGGGGACATAAATCTTTTTGTAAATTGGGATTCCTTAATTAGGCAATACTAATTATTGCGTTAATTCTGATAGTTATTTCGGAAAAAATACATCTTTTAGTGGCCCGTGGAGGTTGTGGGATGTCTGGCTTTGTGCTGTATGTGTGGATGGTAGCATGCGCCCTACACCACCCACCCAGGCTACCCCCCTTCCCCACCCCAATACTAGCCACCCACCCACCCCGGTCACCGCCCCCACAACCCCTGCCAAAGGCTGGCTGGCGTCGTCGCTTACACGCAGGCCCAGTCCCTTGGTTGGGCACCCGCCTCCTACTTTACCACATTTTGCTGCTATTGCCCTAGTGCACCCCGTTCACAACAGAGGCCTCTCTGGTAGCTCTCGCAAACACAATTCTACGTTTTCCCTCACACCACGGCTCGGCGGGCGCACGGTGGCTCAGCATCTGGCTGGCTCGCACCATAGCAAGCAAGCCTAAGTTATCGTGTTTCTGAATTTTTGACGTTTAGCGACAAAATTCGTATAGAGTAGTTGACAACCAAAAATTTAATTACAGTTAAATTAGTAGTTTCATAAGTGAAAAATTTATTAGCTTAAGGGCTATTTGCCTGTCAGTGCCATAGGTTGCTTAGCCTAGGTGCAAAAGTTTAAACTTTTATAAATCATTCATATATTTCGTGTGTCAAAGAAAAATAAACAGTGAAAATATGCCTTGGTTTGTTTTGTTTCTGCTATTACTCGCTGTGATGGAAGCTTTCCCACGTGAGGCAACTTGTATGCGGCTCCCGGATATTTATTGGAACTCAACAAATCCAATGTGAGTATTGTAAACAATTGTAAACAAATAAGTGTCAAAGTACACCGAGCTCTGGTAGATACGCTTTGCCGGTGATCGAGCGCGCGTCAGCCGGTCTCTATGTGAGCGCGCTACCGGTCTTTGTTATCATACTGTTTAGTACTGGTCCCAACGCTCAGCATCTCTTGTGATTTTTCAGAGGTAGCAGGTTCCAATAAGCTCCTCCTTTCAAGAAATTTAACTCTTATAAAATTATGTTAGGGCTCCAAATCCAATATGGCTTCAGCTACCGGTCATTTGCCTAAAGGCAAATGCGATCGAGTATAGTACACTGCGAAATGAAAGTAAGAATGAGTGCTCACCACCGACCGCTCTTGCTCAGCTAAGCAAAAGTCGCGAAACAGGTTTGGTCCAAGGTGCGCCTCCACCCATTGTTGCCTTGCCATGCCTCGCCGGTCCTACTCGAATCTGACTATAAAGCCGGGCGGGCCAGCTAAAGGCACCTTTCGCGGCGGTAGCGGCGGCGCCCGTAGTAGTAGGCGTAACGTTTAATCTGTTATGTATAATAACTGAACTGATGGCCTATGCGACTATAAATATAAAATTATACAAAAACATGCTAAACTTGTATAACTAACTAGACGTTAAAAACTGCATTGGATATGACCATTTATTACATTTTATATAAATTGACATAAATCGAAGTTTATTAACAGTTCTCTAATGGTATGAAATATCGCGTACTAATCAGTTCGTCACGCTTGGTATTAATTAATTTGGTCGTCGGCGACTGACATTGTGTGTAAGAGAAAGAAAGAAAAAAGAACCAAAGAAAGAAAGAAAGAAAGAAAAAAAAAAAAAGAGTATACATAAGGGGAAGAGATTATGATTAAGGTGGGGGATATCAAAGAGCTCGAGATTGCAGAAGTAAAAGGTATATAATATTATAGCAGCTCACTATTATTGTGTGTAAAGAAAAGGTGGCGATGTTGCCGCATTGCTGTTCTGGTGTACTGTACGTAATATTACATCTCCATATTGCTTATAATGCCCTGTCTGGACCACCTTGAGATCATGAATGTTTAGCTCGTATTAATATTATACCTCAATTTAAGTAATTTCATAAAAAAAAAAATAAAAAAAAAAAGTTTTCTAACAACAATCAAAAGAATCAGTAAAAAAAAATTCATTATCAGTAAAAATAATAATAAATAAAAGTTAAGTAATGGTGTTAAACACGTGTTCAATTAACAGAAAGAAAAAATATACCAAGAAATTAATTTATGATATAAATTTTATTTTTCAGTCTTAGAGTTGTAAATTTCAATGTAAAATAAAAATAACACACAAATTTACTATCAAATTTTTATATACATTTTAAATCATAATCAAACTTATTTTAAGGTTCATTAAAATATTAGAAATAAAATTATTAAATTTTGTATATATTTTATCAAAATTTAGCATATAGGGGTTGATTTAGCATTATAACAGAATTGCGTACATTTATGAATATTTTATTAATAACAATCCGATATATGAATGACATTAACATTATTATTGTAGAGGTTTTAGGTATATATATATATATATATACATATATATATATATACACACATTCATGTAATGTTAGATATATATTTATAATTAAATATATATAGAATGAGGGAGTGTGAGACAAATGTAATTAGGATTGTACGTTTTAGTTGGGAAATTGAAGGAGAGGGAGGAGGGAAATGAACCATGTTTTGCTAGGAGTTAAGTTAGCTTCGTGAGGTGAATTGCTATGTAGTTTATTTAGCACTATCTTATACGCTTATAAGTGTGAATTATATACTATAGCTTTTTAATACTTAAACATTTATTATGTAATTAATACGCAACTAATATACAACACTGATCTTATTTTAAAAACAATATAATATAATATATGTACAAAAAAAAAAAAATACATCGCATCTCGTTTTCGATTTGTTTAATTTTCACTCAATTTAAAATTATATTCCATCTAAATGTTTCACACTCATATTCATTAGTCACAATAATGCCAAAAGCGATGTTTATATATATATATATATGAAAATCATATATCTTGATTAATTCATGTACTCCTCATGTGCATGTATTCATGTGTTCCTCCGTTACAAATATCAGAATTAATTAGTAAATTAATGTCAGTAAAAGAAGAGGAAAAACAGTGTAGTTATAAAGTCAGCTGAAGTTAGTATTTCCACAAAAAAAAAATAATAATAATAAAAAAAATATAAATAAATAAATAAATAAAAAAATAAAAAAAAAACGAAAAAAAAAAAAAAAAAAAAATATCTTTTTTCATTTAGTCGTAATAAAGTGTAAGTGTACTCATAAAAATATTAAAATATATGAAATGCATTATAAAAATTGTAAAAATGTACCACAAACTTTTAAAGACCCCCCCCCCTTTTTCCCCTCAATATAGTAATTGAATTATTTGTGTTTAATGTTAATGTATAAAAAAAATATTTATATAAATATTTTGATGTTTTTTACTTACTCATATTAGTTTGAAGTAATGTTAAGTTATATTGTATAATGTTTAACTATAGTATTATGTATAAAAAATTGAACGAATGAAAATTCTATCATTAAAAAAAAAATAATAATAATAATAAAACTTTTATAATAAAACGATGTAGCAGATTCTTTGCTTATTCTATGTTTTATATTGCACAAAAATGCCATAAATATTACTAGAAGAGAATTTTCCAAGTCCAGAAAAATAAAATAGCTTGCTGATGTGGGATAAAAAAAGTATATATATATATATATATATATATATATATATATATATATATATATATATATATATATATATATATATATATATATATTACATATATATATACACACACACATTTGACACAGTCCACCAACAGACTGTACAGTGTATATGTTATTGCTTTCTTCCCTTTTTTAATCCTCGCGTAAAAAAAAAAAAAAAAAAAAAAAAAAAAATGAAACAAAAAATAATAATGCATTCAGGATTTTTGATATGAAATTTTAAATTATTTTTTCCGCAGTTCCATTTTCCTTCTTATCAATGATATATATTACGCTTACTGGTTTCACTTCACAACTATTTTTTTATTATTATTTATTTCCTTTTTTTATTATTATTATTAATTTATACTCTGTATTAATATGTTGTTACTTTTATTTATAAAAAGTAAACAAATTTTAAATTTTATAGACAAATATCGTAAGAAAAGAATAACATTATTTTATTATAATCTCATTTTCTTAGTATTGTCAACATATTTTAGGTTTTAAGAGTTAATTGAGCTTCGATTCAAATAAAAGTTCTATTTTAGTTTATTCATTTAATGATTTAAAAAGTCAGTTATGTCAATCAGTTTTATTTTTTAAATAGATCTATACTCTCTGTGTTTAAGCTGGAAACCAGCATTATTTTTGTGCAGGTAAATTTTAATTGAAAGTAACAAATGCAAGTATAAATAAAAAAAAAAATTTCACAGGGGGTCTTTATAGAAGTTTCAATTTAACCAGCTCTTAATTATTCAAACGTGGCTTATCTATGATTTTTTTTTTATCAATCAGAAAAGCTTTTAAATGAAACTTCTACTTAGCCTCGACCATTTTTTGGCTTGACTTTATTATTCAAATTTCATTGCATTACAGGTTTATCAATTATCTTGCTTCTCCGTTTTACAAGTGAAGAAGTATAGAGAATCAATTTATTCAGCGCAGTTTATATAAAATTCATTTATGTTATTATTATCATGTTATTGATAGTTATACAAATTATAACATCAAATGAGTAATATAAACACAAAAATTCAATAATATGTGTAACATATATAATGAATAATAACTAAAAAAAATATTGGACAAAATAACGATAGTACAATATTGTTATAGCGTATACCGTATTTTTTTTCTATAATATGTCATACAATATTCGATTCAAAAATTATTGTATTTTTTTTTGAAAATTTTAAAATGTTATTTTAATAAAATATTTTATAAGAAGTTCAGGTATTCATTTTTTGCGCAACAAAATTACAAATGACAAAAGAGTTTTGTAATTCGTATTTATTTGTAATTTCTGAAGAGCACTTTTATTGTAACATGTATGACCTTTATAGAATTGTACAAATTAAAATATATTGCAAGTTTTATATAAAAAATAATTTCTCTTGCAAAATGAATTCATTTTAATAAAAATTGATATATTAACAGCTGATGTGTGTTGTTGTATTATCCCCCTAACTATTTTAACATTCCAACTTCACATCCATCTTTATATAATTATGTGTAATCTCTTCTCTGCCTCAGCTGTATAAGTAACTAATTCGTTCACACCTGCCTGCATATGTTATAGTATTGTAATCAAACTTGAATGACAGGAAATACTTAAGTTTTGTTAAATTATTAGTATTATTTTTTTCGTATTACATTACCTTGATTTATTATTTTCATTTCTATTAATTTATTATTCTAATCCATAGCATGCAAATGTAAGTACTGAAAGTAAGAGCATTGATGGTATATAAAATATATGAAAGAGAATGAGAGAGTAAGAGAGAGAGAGAGAGAGAGAGAGAGAGAGAGAGAGAGAGAGAGAGAGAGAGAGAGAGAGAGAGAGAGAGAGAGAGAGAGAGAGAGAGAGAGAGAGATTGAGACTAAAATTTTGAGTATAGCAAAATATCTTTGGGATACAATATTCCATAAGTTATTTTCAGAAAGCCGATATGTTCAGAATACAACGTTAAATAACTCAATAACGTTCGGACTCGTAGACGTAAAAATATACCTAGCGATCGCAATTAAACAAACTGCAAGCTGATTCTCTTCAAATATATGTCTGGTCTGGTTGCATGTAAGGCATAATGATTTATTACTGTTCAAATAATAAGATTTTTCTGTTTTTGCATTTTCTTATTCTCCGTATAAAAATACAGGTCATTTCCATGTTACGGACCTTAGAATATCTCAAATCAAACACTGGTTAGTGAGTGTACATTGCATGAGAGGGACACGATAGGAAGCGATACATACAATGCTTTTTACTGGCAATGACAATTATTATATTATATTACATTCCTTAAAAAACACGCGTTAAAGTAGGCCTTGTATCAGTCATTTAAATTTTTTTTATGGAATCAATGCAGTAGTTTACTCAAAAGTCGCAAAAAAAAAAAAAAAAAAAAAAAAAAAAAAATCCCCCATAAGCGTAATGCTAAATTAGAGGTCCTGCAATTTTTCTAGTGCGCCTCTGATTGGTGCTTCGTCACCGACGGTAAGAAGCATTTAATTTTCTTTAAAAAAAAATTGTACATCATGAACGTGGCGTCCTTTATTATACATTTTTGACATTGTATAGAATACAGTTGTTCCCTTCATCTCGGTGCACAAACATCGGCTGTCATGATTAGCACCTAATCCCTTTCTTCTCCAGTAATTAGGTTTTAATTAATTTTACTAGCGTATTATAAAAACAGTGATGTATATATGCGCTTGTGGAGCATAATATGCAATAACCTCTCGCTCACACCATATCCGCGAAGTCTGTGGCTCCGTCTGTCTGCATTCATATATTGAACCGTAATTTTGAGATTTTATGAATGTTCTATTTTTCTTCAGTAATGGTATGTAAATATAAGAATTGCATTTGAAATGAATGTTACCTGTTTCCAAATTGAAAATTAAACTTCACCTGAATACGACAACGCACTTATTTTTAAATACACTTTTGATTAATTACTTCATTTTTACCATATACCAACTCAATATTCAAATTAATTTTTATAACTTTGCATTTTAAAATTATTTTATTTGTGGTTATAGAGCTACTATTATATAATAAATATAAATATTTTATAGGTTTCCTATGATAAAGCAAACACAATTATTTAAAACCTTATTTCTATATAGTATTTTTAATTTTATTATTAGAGTTTATGATAATATTTTTAAATATCATGTCATATGTTTTGTACAATAATTTATAGGCGAACAAATAAAATAACATACATAATCAATATAATTTATAGATACAAGTAGTTACAGTATATAGAATTATGATTGCACTGTGGTTGTTTACAGTATATTATACTATGAAAATATAACCTTTAAGGGATTGGAATCACCTCCAATTTTGAAGTTTTTAATAAACGCTAGAAACAGCCGAAACAAATTAATATAAAAAAAATTGTGTTATTCTGATATTCCAATAATTCCATAGCTTATAAAATAGAATAGTATACAATGTGTAGCAATAGAAAATGCATTACGGGGTTACATAATATTATTGCATTATCGTATAAATGATCGCATATATATGGTTTTAAAACAAAACTATATCTCTTTCAAAACATAATTTTGATGAGTTGAAATAATATAAATATAATATTTTGCAGATTGCTTTCAAAGCAAATAAAATCTATTTATATTTATTGTAACCACAATTTTATATTATACAAAACGAGAAATTTCAATTAATGAATGAATGCTGCTAAATTTGTGCGCCTTTTCTTGTTGATAATTTACCTGTAAAATACAGCGGATGAATATTATTAAATCTGTATATTGCAATAAAGCAATATTGATATAAAAACACATAAATAAAATAAAAATTAAATTTGTAATAATATAAAACTAATATGTTTGAAAATGGATACTTTTAATTGAAACGTTTTCCCATTAAATGAAATTACACCAAAATCATTACAGTATATATATTCTTTTGGTAATAAATAAAAATATAGTTCATATAAAAAAATAATGCTTTTGATGTTTTTAATGAATTTTTTATAATACATAAACATGGTAAAATTTTTTTTTTTTTTTTTTTGAAAAAATAAATGAGTATAATCTACTGCTTGCCTTAAAATTGAAATCTATAATCCAATTATAATAATCTGCCTTGTTTGCAAGCTCGCTTCCCTATAGGATTGGAGAGAAAGAGAATTAAGAGAGAGAGAGAGAGAGAGAGAGAGAGAGAGAGAGAGAGAGAGAGAGAGAGAATACGGCTCTCACCCATCATTTTTAACACTGAGTCACGTTATTTGCAAAATAAAGCTTCAGAGACCATCTTAATATATTAGTGTAAGTTTTAATTGTTATTGTTTCTATGAGTTTACCGTAGATCTAATCGATTAGTAAGCAATAATACTCATAGATTGTTGCAAGGTAAACGTCAAACTAGTCCTTTCGGCCGCCCCAATCGAGAATATGGTACAGACTAGTCCTTGTAACGAAAGGTGGAAGACATGAAAAATGAATGTTAAGTCAGACAGGCTACAAAGGATTGGAAGGGAAGCAACTGTGACCTGTTTTAAGTTTAAGAGATCTGCCCCGATATTTACCTAGAATGATGAAAGGGAACCACAGAAAACTTCCATCCAAGGAAGACTGCAAGTAAATGGTTATTAAATTCTCGTTCGGTTGACTTCATGCATATATTAATAACGATAGTAATCAGTAACAGTTAAAAACATAAATAGTATAAATGGTCAGTTTTGCGACAGTTGGTTGGTGAAAAATAAGGAGCAAAAAGAAACTAGGGGAGGAAAAAAAATCAATATAAAAGTTGGAATTGTTCCAGATTTTATGTGATTCTGGTGTGAGAAGATTTTTTTGGTCTATCTTTTTGTCTTCTCATTTTTTAACAAATTACTATACATCCTAAAGACTATCAAAAAGTTAAGAAAATTAATGAACATATATTATTATAAAAATATTAAAAAATATATAAAGAGTATTCAATAAAGTTTTATAAATGATGCACTTTTGCAATATGTAATACGAGAGAGAGAGAGAGAAAACTTGATCTTGTCTAAATGATTGCGACCATATGTAAGAAGTTTGTTAAGTCTAATTGACGTGGATATGCTTGAAGAATCCTATAGCTGTAACAATAAGCAGGAAAGAATTATCATGAAACACTGATATTATGCAGGACGCAGATATTAAGGTTTCTTCTAAAATTAATAACAACAAATTCAACTCCAAACCAAAACTATATGTGTAGAAGAATAGAAAAATTAATATAGAAATGTATATCCTTTCAATGAAAAAATTAAGCAACTTTTTATGCATAAATTGTGCGTGATTGTGTGAAGTTTAAAAAGTCACGTACTATTAGCTATAACTTCAAGATATATACGTTTGCTACTAATAATAAATAAATACTTAATTGCACTTCTTTAATTACCGTTCATAATATTATGTATAGTCACAATTTTGTTTAACATTTTAACTTTGTAGTTAAAAGTATTGTTCAGTTTATCCCATAAAAAGTTCGGTGTTGAAAGAAAAAAAAAAAAAAAAAAAAAAAGGAAACTTAGATCATGATGAGGTGTTAGCTAGTTATTTGAGCTTTTGTGTCCTGCATAATACTGTAAGTAGTGAAACCAATTTTTGTAAAGCCTGTGTTTCTCTCTCTCTCTCTCTCGCATTCACTTATTACTTCAGCCATTGGAAGATTTAGAAAGGAGAAGGCTTGAAAGGAAAATAGAAAAAAAAAGTATCCAAGTTAGATTACAAAGTATGTTATTGTTCATTCAAACTGGAGGCTCGCCAGAGAGAGAGAGAGAGAGAGAGAGAGAGAGAGAGAGAGAGAGAGAGAGATGCGGAGAGTGAGGTTATTCGCTCTTTTTCGTGACCTCGGTGATGGGCTTTGATTGCAGGCAGATTCTTCGTACACATAACAATCGTATATAGCTCACATATACACACAC
>OX439127.1:12494854-12519854 GCA_949318235.1 Ecdyonurus torrentis | reverse complement strand
TTTTAGAACATCATAATTTCATAAAACGAGATTATTTTGAAGAACATTGTATTCTATTGTTGTGTATATGTACATAGTACATACTGTGTTTTGGTTCTAAAGAAGACAGATTGTAACAAAGGTTGCAGAGACAGTAGGAGTTAAAAAGAGCAAAATGTTATGAGGTTTTTGTTTTAAACCACGCATTGCAAATATTTTTGTTTGACATACATTTCCCAAACAGTTGAAGGAAAAAAAAAAAAAAAAAAAAAATTGAAAAGTAAGAGAAATTGAAATGCACTTTTTTATCGTTGTTTAAAACCTGTTGAATTTAGTATATAAATTTAGCTTTTTTGTCAAATGGGTTTACGATTCTACCCAACAAACAGTTTGTTTGGAATAAAAAAAAAAAAAAAAAAAAAGTCTCACGTCTAGTGAACTGTTGCAAATACATTAGGCCCAGAGGCAAGTAAAGGAGGCAGACCAGGCTTGCTCTGACTGGGCGGCGGTTCGATCGCGTCTGTCTGCATGCCGAGGAAAAAAAAAAAAAAAAAAAAAAAAAAAAAGCTTAGCAAGTTAAGGGGGGAGTGTCTTACTCTTCTCTCTTTTCTCTCTCTTCTCATCTCGCATGCATGAGTGCAAACGTCGTGAGTCATGGGCATGGCGAGCCAGCCTTTTACCTTCACATCACTTCTTGCATACTTGTGAAGTAAAGTGTAAGGGCAGGGGGATTCTCTGGTCACAAACGCGAAAACGGTGGTGTGTGTATGTATTGTATGTATGCAGTACCTTCATACACGGAATAGATAAAACTACTGACCAGTCTGTCTTTATACACGGTCCAGTTGACCTGTGTCTTATTCTCTTTTATTTTATTATATCATCGTTATTCCAGTTTCTGTAAGCATTTTTCTTTTAATTTGTAACAAATTTGCCATATATATCAATAGTATAAAAGTCTTACAAATTTGCAATATTTTTTTTTGCAATATTTCATAGCTGTAAAGGCAAAAGTTGTTCGATTTAGTCTGATACTATTATAGTGAATATATTTATAAGCTGGACCGACAACATCTATATCTCTTTGTTCGCCCCCTTTTAGTTGCTGCTTCAATGACCACATTCAAGCTGCCGCCTCCATCACCTTCTTCTTATACTTTGCCTCGTACGCGACCAAACAAAACCCATATCAAACTCTTAACTTTGCTCTCAAAGTACATGGATAAAAAAATGTTTTCCTTATGCAATTACTTTCAAGTTTAATGGTATATATAATAATAATAATATCAATATTATTACACAATCATATTTTGATTTATTTCTCATGCATTAATGATAATTATTTGGCGATATGGATTAAAGTGAGTTGTATTTATTATGATATAACACAAGTTAGATGAAAAATATATTAAATTATAACATACTTTAAATCATGTAGTTAATTGAATTTGTTTGATATACTTTTATGTAATTAACTGCTGTATATGCACGCTATATACAATTTTGCTGCTGCTTAACTGCTTATTTTTTACGCTCCTCTTTATTTTATGCATACTGTATAATATTATACCTGTTTAACAAGAAGGTAATTTAACACTTATACCATATGAATACGTGTGAATTTAACAACTCAAGTAAATCATTAATGCTAGTTTATATTGTAAATAACCGTGACAATAAAGACAAAACTTACTATAGGCTTTGTCAGCTGTTTTTATTTTTATTATTATCCACGCATATATCACTTTTTTCAGATAAGTTGATTTTTTTTTTTTCCTTTTAGTGAGTTTTTTGTTGTTGTATATTATGCAAGCTCACGTTTTATGTATTTGAATAGCTACATTTGTCACTTAAAACATTTTGTAAATTGTTTTTGGAGATTTTTTTTTTTTTATTATTTCTACGTTCAGAGTATTTAAATTCAAAACTTTTATGTGTACTAAATAAAGCAACGTTTTCTATTTATTTTTTTTTTTTTTTATAAGAAAGCAATGATATATACAAAGTTTGTAAGTAAGTTTACAAGAACCGCAGAGAGAGAGAGAGAGAGAGAGAGAGAGAGAGAGAGAGAGAGAGAGAGAGAGAGAGAGAGAGAGAGACAGGGGTGGGTAGTCGGGATATAGATGGTGGGTGCAGTACTATATTCAACAAGGTTCTTTAGTATTAGAATAATCCAATGTAAAATTGGAACATGTATAATGTAATCAAAGAAGAGCTGTAAGTCCATGATTGATGCCACGGTCTTACGAAAACGTTTAGAGAATTATATTGCACCTGACATATATATAATATATATATATATATATATATATATATATATATATATATATATATATATTTATAATACATTTTTGCTAAGAGTAAGTATTTTATTTAAATAAGTTTCTACGAATATTTACGTTAAAGTTGAATTACAAAACGCTGCTGTATAAGAAAACTGATTTTATTCTATAACGCTCCGTGTGGTATTACAAGGATATAAAAGAAGAAGAGCTATATAGCACTTTCTGCCTTGCATTTCTAGTAATAAAATGTCACTAAACTAGGCTACCAAGAAGTTCTATAGGATTCTTTAACTTTATATAATTCTTATGCTACTATACTTCTTTTTAAATATAACACTAAAAGACAACTTTTGATTGAGAGAAACGTGGTGAATGAAATAATTACTTAATAATAATACACTTATATATAAGTTTTCATTAGATTATAATACAAAAATATATTTTTCACTTTACATATTTTGATTGAAAGAGAAGTACAGACATTTATAACAATTATTTTATCTTTTTATAGTAATTAGTGAAATACCACTCAGAGTGAATTAAATATATTATTTAAAATTATTTCAAAATAAATTTATACAGATTATTTATACATTAATATTAGACATAGCGATAATTCATCAATTTATTGTAAAATTTTGTTTTTATTTCTTTAAAAAGTATAAAAACATAAATATTATTATTTTCCATATTAAAAAATTATACAAAATTTCATTTAAAATGTAAATTAGTTTAATACATTAAGCCTTTCTTTCTGTCTTTTTTTTTTTTTTTTTGGAACATTTGAGTTACTTAATTTTTGTATAACTTTTTTGACTCAATTTTATAAAGCTAGTCCGGTAAATTATTCCAAAGTTTTGATCCTTTTACAGCAAATAAGGTATCATAAACAAGTTAAATGAATGTAATTAGTTAAAGCCCCAGTAAACCGAAAAAAAAAAGTTGAGTTTTCTCCATAATATGATAAGGTAGGTTGACCCAAGTTGCGTAATGGTCATTTGACCTGCGTGCGGTTCTCCGTGTTGCGTATATCCCGCGTAAAAACAATCTTGTGTGACGTCACCCAAGACAAACAAGCTGCCGCGGTATAGCAGTTTTGCAGTAAATAGAGGGTTGCAAGAATTGCTGTCAATTTGTCTGTGTTCAATGTAGCAGATAGAAAATTTGCATTCAGGGCTACAACAAACGAAGGTAGATGAATCTGGAAATCGATTTTCGATATATTATGTGGATCGCGAGATTTATCGGTGCAAACACAAATAAATCGCGAGTAAGGGGGTGAGAAGGTGTGAGTAGAGTACAAAAACAGAATCATCCGATTTGGGAAAATGAGGTATTGTTTCCGGGGTAACTTGACGCGCCAAAGACAGTGGTGACAATTAAAACGTTCTAATTTCACCCCCTCACGAGTTTAGGGGTAGTTTACCCTTGAAATTCAAGGTTCTCGTATCGGGATGCAACAAACGTGTATTTTTGGGTACCTTGACACGCCAAAGACTATGGTGACAATTACAAGGTTCTAATTTCACCCCCTTACGAGTTTAGGGGTAGTTTACCCCTGAAATTCAAGTTCTCGTATCGGGACGTAACAAACGTGGAAATCTGGGTTACTTGACGTGCCAAAGACAGTGAAGACAATTAAAAAGTTCTAATTTCACCCCTCCACGAGTTTAGGGGTAGTTTACCCCTGAAATTCAAGTTCTCGTATTGGGATGACACAAACGTGGAAATTTGGGTACCTTGACACGCCAAAGACTATGGTGACAATTACAAGGTTCTAATTTTACCCCCTCACGAGTTTAGGGGTAGTTTACCCCTGAAATTCAAGTTCTCGTATTGGGATGACACAAACGTGGAAATTTGGGTACCTTGACGTGCCAAAGACAGTGATGACAATTAAGGTTCTAATTTCACCCCATCACAAATTTAGGGGTAGTTTGCCCCTAAAATTCAAGTTCTCGTATCGGGACGCAACAAACGTGGAAATTTGAGTAACTTGACACACCAAAAGCAATGGTGACAATTTAAAAGTTTTCATTTCACTCCTTACAAGTTTAGGGGTAGGTTACCCCTAAAATTCACGTTCTCGTATTGGGACGTAACTACTTTTAACCTCGTAAGGGGTGAAATGAGAACTTTTAAATTGTCACTATTGTCTTTGGCGTGTCAAATTACCCATATTTCCACTTTTGTTACGTCCCGATACAATAAACTTGAATTTCAGGGGTAAACTACCCCCAAACTCGTGATGGGGTAAAATTAAAACCTTTTGATTGTCACCATTGTCTTTGGCGTATGAAGTTACCTAGATTTCCACTTTTGTTGCGTCCCAATACAAGAACTTGAATTTCAGGGGTAACCTACCCCTAAACTTGTAAGGAGTGAAATGAAAACTTTTAAATTGTCACCATTGCTTTTGGTGTGTCAAGTTACTTAAATTTCCACGTTTGTTGCGTCCCGATACGAGAACTTGAATTTTAGGGGCAAACTACCCCTAAACTCGTGATGGGGTGAAATTAGAACCTTAATTGTCATCACTGTCTTTGGCACGTCAAGTAACCCAGATTTCCACGTTTGTTACGTCCGGATGCGAGAACTTGAATTTCAGGGGTAAATTACACCTAAACTCCTAAGGGGGTGAAATTAGAACCTTGTAATTGTCACCATAGTCTTTGGTGTGTCAAGGTACCCAAATTTCCACGTTTGTGTCATCCCAATACGAGAACTTGAATTTCAGGGGTAAACTACCCCTAAACTCGTGAAGGGGTGAAATTAGAACTTTTTAATTGTCTTCACTGTCTTTGGCACGTCAAGTAACCTAGATTTCCACGTTTGTTACGTCCCGATACGAGAACTTGCATTTCAGGGGTAAACTACCCCTAAACTCGTAAGGGGGTGAAATTAGAACCTTGTAATTGTCACCATAGTCTTTGGCGTGTCAAGGTACCCAAAAATACACGTTTGTTGCATCCCGATACGAGAACCTTGAATTTCAAGGGTAAACTACCCCTAAACTCGTGAGGGGGTGAAATTAGAACGTTTTAATTGTCACCACTGTCTTTGGCGCGTCAAGTTACCCCGGAAACAATACCTCATTTTCCCAAATCGGATGATTCTGTTTTTGTACTCTACTCACACCTTCTCACCCCCTTACTCGCGATTTATTTGTGTTTGCACCGATAAATCTCGCGATCCACATAATATATCGAAAATCGATTTCCAGATTCATCTACCTTCGTTTGTTGTAGCCCTGAATGCAAATTTTCTATCTGCTACATTGAACACAGACAAATTGACAGCAATTCTTGCAACCCTCTATTTACTGCAAAACTGCTATACCGCGGCAGCTTGTTTGTCTTGGGTGACGTCACACAAGATTGTTTTTACGCGGGATATACGCAACACGGAGAACCGCACGCAGGTCAAATGACCATTACGCAACTTGGGTCAACCTACCTTATCATATTATGGAGAAAACTCAACTTTTTTTTTTCGGTTTACTGGGGCTTTAAAGCTTTCTTGTGACATTTTTTATAATTTTGAAGACTACTGCATATCTATTGCAGTACGAACGTAAAAATACTACACTTTGTTACGTGTAGTTATTAAATTTGTAGAGACATAAAATAAAATAGCCAATATAACAATTTTTTATTAATAATTTTTGTATACGAGTAGCTGGTAGCCCCTACCAAACTAAGAGATAGGCAACCGGTTGAACAGTACTAGAAGCAAGCATAATTTATGTGCCACAGAAATATTATCAAGAGTCAGTGACGTGTTCAGGAATTTGCGACGGAGTGGGGGGGGGGGGGGGGAGTACAGGGGGAACTCCCGGTACCGGTGTTTAAATAAGAAAATATTCAATTTGGTGCGCTCTTTTTCTTTTATGAATTTTTAGGGACAATATATCCTTGCTTATTTGAATTTTTATTTTGTGAGCTATATTTAATTAGACTTAGCGAATGTTTTAGCAAAAATAATATTACCATGAATGAAGGACACAATATAATTTACGATTTTAATGAGTTATTAATTAAACCATAGGTGTCATCTGTTTTGTAATTTATTGAAATTGGAGATGAGCTTTTTTAAAGTTTTATTTATTCGAACTGTTCTTAAGGAATTAAAAAAAAAAAAAAAAAAAAAGTTAGAAACTGGACTAATGGAAACTGACAACTGACAAACTTGAAATCCGGGACCTATTAATATTATTTTCCACATGCAATGATATGACACAAGAGGAAAATTAGAGGGAAATCACATTTGGTAACTCCATATTACAGAAGGGGCCAATTTTTTTAATGAAGCTATTTTCGGCTGAGATCTCAGATTTTTTTGATTTCATAATATCAAATTTTGGTATTTTCTCAAATCTGATGGTTCTATGATTTGGAGGTTCTGGACCGCCAAAATACGTACTTGGATATGCCCCTCTCAACGAGATGAATATAATATTTGGTATTAGCTATATTACTTTAATATAGCTTTTTCATTACAGCATTTTCTTGTTTAAAAATAATTTGAATAGGGAAAAATTATGTGTAAAAGCTAATATAATTTTATTTTATCGTTGAACCACAATATTATTGCGTAATATAAAATGTATATTGGAAGGTATAAAGAAATAGGGGAGGAATATGATTGTTCATTGAGATCATCACTATAAGAAGACAAAAATGTTGTGTTCTTTGATGTTGCTTGTTCATGCAATCAAATACACATGATGATACTGTAGCAGTGGAAACTTGTGATACTGTGTGCATGTTGTTGCTGTATTCACGAGATATGCCGACAGGGGTTGTTTCTTTTTTCCCCCACCCTTTTTAGCTACTGTGAATCTCTTATCGTATTTTTTTTCCTCCCTTAGTTTTTACATGTGACTGCAATAGAGAAGAGTGTGAGACAAGGCTAATCACTGAAGCGCATGCAAGTAAAGCATGCAAGTAAAGCATGCAATACAAGTATATAAATATGAAGTAAGAAAAAAAAAAAAAAAAAAAAAAAAGACCCCTTGTAAAAATATGTAATTTTAGATTATAATACAGCTATAAAATATGCGAAATTTTATATAATATACAGTTTCTAACTTTATTATTAATTATTCTTTAAGGAGCAAGGGGAAAGATGTATCGTATTATTATTTTTAAAATACAAAGTAAAATGTAAATGTTATTATATAGTAAGTTTAAATATACAAAAATCAATCATCGGAAAACAAAATTAAATCAAATGATAAAAAGTATGCTAATGAAAAAATATCGCATTATAAAAACTTATATAACATGTAAAAATTTGCATAGATATCTGTATAAAAATTCATTAAAATTTTTATGACTGATATCATACCCTAGTGTGTAATGTAAAAACCTTTGATTTTTTTTTTTTTTTTTTTTTATCAGAGGTAGTTTTATCAAAAATTCAATTACAACTCACGATGTTGTTTTATTGATTTTGTTTTAAAAAATTTCTTTGTAAATTAATACAATTTATCAAAAATCACTATTTTTTTCTCTGTTTATTTTGTTATACAACATAGTATTGGTGGACCTAAAATCAAATTGAAAATTTTAAAATGACTTTTATATATACCATTCATTTTCGCAACCATTAACAATTGAAACCTTTTATTTTATGGGTACTACACAACTGTGACACAAATCTCACCCCCTCATATAAATTTTTCTGTAGCCACACCCTTAAAAAAAACGCCCCTTTACTTTTTGAAAATAGTAAGTATACACTTCTGGTTAGTGCAAAAAGATTTGGAAAAGTAAAAGAATGTGGTAGGTTGGAGTTAGCAATCGTAAATCTCTAAAATTGAATCAGTCTGGAAAGGGAGGAAAAAAATACAAGTAGGAAAAAAAAAGTTAAGGAAGGGTGTTGTGGGTATTTGAGGGTTATGCTAGACTTAAGATTTAGTTTTGGAGCAGGTGGGCAGGGCAGGGATAGAGAAGGCTCAATGGACCAGGAGGAGGGTGAGTCAAAAGGTGTAGAGAAGAGAGGCAAAGATAAATCCCGTGTTCCTCCAAGTGGCTTTATGCTATGTTACTTTGAGCACGATCGTGACAGCTGCAGCGCTATTAAAAAATATTATACCACATCTATATTACAGTAAATTGTAAATTTAAATATATGTAGACCCCCCCCCCCTTTTTTTTTTAATTATTTATCTTAACTAAAAGTATTTCAAATATAACTTATTTTACTTACGTGAATTTCTACATACAATTTTTAAACTAAAGTTCCCATAAAAAATATGTTATTATTAGTATACAGTACTCTATAGTTTGTTGTCTTATTTATATTGTATTAATTTGCACACGTTTGGATGATACCAGAGTACGTATGTTGAAAGACAATAACGTTACAAGTTTCGAATAAAACAATAGATACAGATTGTGCTTTTCCATGCAAGGCACAACTCTCAATCAGTGGTCACCGGAGATAGAGATATAACTACTGAAAGAGAAACACCAAAGCATTGCAACCGAAATGCGTATATGTGGATGATGGAACAGAATACTTAAAATTTTACTATATATTTGTCGGGGTTTTCAACATTTTTGATCAATAGACGCAAAGCTCAAGTAAGAGATTGTTATTGGAGAAAAATTGGAGAATATTGAGGATCAGCTAGAGTAAAGTAGCGAGCAAGTAACTCGTGTCTGATGTTTCTGCGACCAACTGGCAACTGACGTGCCATGATGTAGTGAAGCAAGCACGTTCACTCGCCACCCTGTCGTCTTTATATAAAGATTGAAAAATACAAGAGAAACGTTTTATACTTATAGTAATGCAAAAAGAAATAAAAATGCTTAACCAAGGTCTTTGCAAGATTTATTTTAAAAAAATTATCCAGAGTGCCACTTTTTTTTTCTCAAAAAAGAAACATCTCTCTTTCTTTCTCTCTCTCTCTCTCTCAATGCTTTGATGAAGTGGTGCGAGAACGAGACTATAGGACATGGCTAAAATTTTGTTCTTCAGTACAATATGATTTTTTGTATTTTTGCTATTCTTTAGTTGGGTTGTTATATTTTTTATGATTATACGTATATATATTTTCCTAATCTGAATCTGAGTTTTGCATTACGGCCCCGTATTTAAAAGCAAGCATAGTAGCAATTTGTACAGCCCTCCCTTAATATGAAATCTATGAACTGAGTAGAGAAAGAGAGGACAGTTAGTCAATTATTAGCCAATTATTTAGTGTAGAACTAATTTGGATAGGAAATTTGCAGTCCTTTGAAGTTGAGCTAGCTCATTCACTTTCACTCTTCGTTCGAAAGCTGGGACTACTATAGTGGTGGCGGGCGACATTCTAGCTATAGCTTCTGTTTGCGTGGCTGCACTTACTCACTTTCGAGTGTACACACACACACACACACACACACACACACACACACACACACACACACATGTGTGTGTACATATATAAAGTACATGGATGATGTACAGTACATACGTAGTGTACAGTATATGTACATGTTGGCAGTGCCCGTCAGCCTGCCTGAACTGGTCTGCACAGCTGAGACCTGCATGCCATAAAAAGTGCTATATCGTGCTTTGGATTGTATGCCACCCGCCTGACTGCTTTGCCTATATTATGTATATGCACCCTCACTTTAATTCAGCCATCGCACACTCCCCTCCTCTGCTCAATTTTATATCCCCTTCTCTCACTTTATTTTTTATAAATGCATACATGATATAACCCCTTCTCCCTTTACTCCTCCCTTCATCAAAACCTCACCTCTCTCTCTCTCTCTCTCTCTCTTCTTTTCTCCGTCTCATTCTCACGCTGAATGCATTATTGGCCCGCATTGTTTCGATTCATTAATTGAGATCGAGAATTTTGTTCTCAAATTAAAGAGAACGCTTTTTTTTATATATAACACACACCACACCACAGAGCTACCACGACGATATCTTTTTCACTATACGTCTCTTATACATTATTCTACCAGACCACCATAACATATCACCTTCTACATTATACTTTTTATATTATGCTTAATTTTTTTCATTCTCATAACTCCTTGTGTTTTTGATTAAGGCGTAAAAAGTTTGTATTCAGTTTCATCACTCCCATTATAATCAACACAAGATGTGATTGCATTGCACCTGTATTAACAGCAGCTTTATCTCTTGTTTTATATTTTATAACACATGTCAACTATCTACGTTTCTTGGTTGGCAAATACTTTTGCTTTTACTCAAGTTTCCATACTTTTCTCACCCCGCGAGACTTTACGCGAGTGTGCGCTTGCCATCAACAGCAAAAGTAAGAAGTGTTCTGCACTAGCCTGGAGCAGCTAAAGTATAAGGTGCGAGGGAGAAAGTAAGATATAGAGAGACCTCTGAGTGAGCATGAGCTGTGTAAGTTTTGTGCTTTCTGTATGATTCTTTGCTTTTTACATTCTGTCGCATATCGCACACCATCGGGGTATAAGGAAAGGCAGCAGGAGTGTAACAAAATACATTCATATAGATATTATAACACACCCTACAGCTAATCAACTTTAACATTTTCAAGCATTCAGATTTATTTATATCATCTCTTTTGTATGCTTTTCCTTCGATTTTTGTCTTTGCGTCAGAAAATGGTACAAAAGCTATATCTTATCTCATTTCAAATAAATTTTGTTTGTATTCAGATTTAAGGAAGAAAAAAAATCGTTGGTAAAGTCTGGTAAACGTAAATAATAAATAATTTCATGTTACTGTTTGCTGATTCCATCTATAAAATCTTAATCCTGCACAACACAACTTCAGGGGGGATTAGGAATGCTTCTTTTATTTTAATGCAAATTTTCAATTAAAATTCTCACACTTTAAATATATATACCGCATAATGTAAGCCTTACATACGTAAGTTATTATTGAAATACCACTTCACACTTCCAATTATTATTAATGTTACTCAAAATGCTTCAAGCAGGTATAAAGATATAAAAGAAACTGAAACTTTTTGTGACGAGAGTATAAAAATCTGTTTTAGCATTTATGCAAAAGGCTAAATAATAATAAATAAATAAAAAATCAAATTTAATTTGTTAAATTTTGAAGTGATGGTGCATTTTAAGATCATTGCTTGAAAAAAAAATATGCAGTTATCAAAAACTGTGTATCAAATATATAATAATATACGTCTTCGGTATCAGTTTAAAATCCATAGAATTTCAGCGAGTTATTGCCACTACCTCAAATATCCAAGCAAAAATAAAAAACCTACTTAGTTAGTATGCAATGCAGAGTAAATCGAAGTATATAGGCATTAATTAGAAGGCTTGCAATGAAAGCATTGGCGGACTTTCTTGATTGTATATAACAATAAATAATAAAATAAAAGTGACAATCGCGTCCTCTCTTTTGTCTGTGTATCGAGATAGAATGACAAGCTGGTTATGTAACTTTGCCGGTGGGCCCAACATTATACATAAATACATTTATGTACTGCATGTATGGAGAGAGAGAGAGAGAGAGAGAGAGAGAGAGAGAGAGCAGTAGCTTTTATTCGTTCAATGTTTTGGCTTTGTTACAAATTCAAAACATGCAAAGCTTCACTCATCCCTATCTCTGTGTGTATATTATGTATCATCTCCCTGCTTGTCTCTTTTTCTATATCTTCTAACCCCTCTTCCTCCTTCAATCCTCTCTCTCTCTCTCTCTCTCTCTCTCTCTCTCTCTCTCTCTCTCTCTCTCTCTCTCTCTCTCTCTCTATCTGTTTCCCCTAATTCTGTGCATCTAATGTAATTGCATTAAAACGTCACTCATTCTCGTTAAAACGTAACTCTTCAAGTGAGTCATTTTATATATATGTATATATTTTTATGTTATTATATTTTACCATTTTAAGTAATATGATAATTTTTATGTTTTTTATGCTTTGTTAATTTTTATTATGTTGAAATTTAATATGTTTTTAATTGATACATAAAAATGTTATTTCATATAAAATGCCATTGTGTGCACCTTTTATTTTACTTTTTATAATGCATATTATATTTTGATTTATATTATTACGTTTGTTATTGTAGTTTTTTTTCTGTCCTACTAAACTTTATTTATTATTATAATTATTATTTACAAAGTATTATTGTTGTACGTACACGTTATTATGATATGAAACAAGATCTTTACTACATTTTTTTCATTACTTCTACTCCACATAAATAACTACCATAATAGTAAAATTATTGTAGTATATTTTGACTTTATTTAACTAAAACATTATATTTTATAATCCAAAGAGTTTGATTAATTCCAAACTGTAATTAAGATAAAGAAAAATGTTACTGATAAGTTGTGTTTGTAAAAGGAGTTTAATGCTAGTTAAACCAGAAAACATGTCAAGTTTTTAAATATAAGAAAGGAAAAATGTATAACGTTGCAAATAATCAATTTTGGAAATAACTCTTAATTATTTATCGTTTTTGTTTGTCTGTTTGAAAGTGTAATTTAGGCTTTAAAAACAAGCGTGTATGCTGTTGCTTCATATGCCACGCATATTTTTCTTCTCAAAATTTACACGGAAGAAACCCACGGCGTGTAATTTATATTAATGGTGAGGTATTAATTAAAAAAAAAAGGTAAGCAAGGATGAAAAATATAATTTGTAATAAAGCCCTCTAATGGAACTGTGTTGTATAATAGGTTTCATTAAATTATCATTTATTAGTATCATATATAACACCGGGTATAATTATTATAGTTTAGAATGTAATATACATGCAGTAGATCCTGAGTTTGTACTAAACACTTACGACATTCTTAACTTTAAATTACTTTCGAAATATTTTTTATTTACTTATTGTACCCAGAATTTATGATTTGTATTGATAATGCGATAACTGATAATATTGATAAGTTTATATTTCATAATATAACATACAAAAATAATTTAAAATTATAGTACACATAGTATAAACGTGTAAACTTTTAGTTACATTTTAAATCATATAATTTAAAATATAATAATATAATTTATTAATATTTGTTATGAAAGGGATGCGTATACATAAAAGAAAAAACACAACGTCAAACAGGGAAAAATTGCATTTGATGAGAACAAGAGTGCATAAAAGGGGGGGACATTGTGGACAATTGTGTACGGCAAGTATAAGCGTCAAAATAATTATTGGTATATGTATTGTAAAGTAAAAGAAATGAGGAGTGAAACGGGGTTCATTAGGGGCAAGTGCATGCAAACCCCTAAGGGATTTGAATTGGTGCGATCACTCCTGACTTCTCTCTCTCTCTCCTCTCGCCACGACCTACGCTTTTGGTGTTGGTGCTTTCGGCATCACTTACCACCCACTATGGAATAATGCATGGAGCAGGGCCTATGTTAATACTGCCTTCATACTTCCATTTTTTTTTTTTTTTTTTTTTTTTACTTAAAAAAAAAGTGTGAGGCAGCAATAGCAGTAGCTCGTGTATTCTTTGCTATATTATGAGAGGAAAAGGCGGAGCTTAGTGCACAAGGGGTTGCAGCAGCGAGCGCCAAAGTTATGTATATACGTAATATGTAGTATGTATGCTATGTACAGTATGTATATATGTACTGTGTGCGGAGGTGGCATGGTGATGGTTCAAGAGTTAGCAAAAGCATACAAAGCAGCCAAGCTTAGCCAAGCTAAGCAACCAACAAGAAAAGAGGGAGGCAATGAGTCAGGGGTACATGGAGTTATGACGTCACATCATATTTACCCGCACAATTATTTTCTTATCCAACATAACAACATCAATTACTTTCTAATTATGGGTCACATTATGATGTATTACCACCCGCTCATTTAAAGGAATTTATGAATAAGGAAATAAAAGTAAATAATGAAGTGTCGATTTTAAACTCTGATGATTTTTTTATTATTATTGTTATTAAATTACGGAAAGAGTTAATCTTTTATAATAAGTATGTTTATATATATATATATATATATATATATATATATATATATATATATATATATATATATATATATATATATATATATATATATATATATATATATATATATATATATATATATATATACTGTATATGCAATTAAATTGTATACCCACAAGGTATACACTTGGGAAATTATTTGTTAAGTATTATGTTACATGTTATTATTATAAAATTTGAGTGGCCGAAACGCATATTCAAACATTGATGAAATAATTAATGGTAATTCTTTCAATTATTTAATGAATATTGTTTTGTTATACCTTTGGCTGGAAAAGTAAATAAGTACCCTGTAATAATATTACTTCTTTGCGTGGTGAAAAACGCGTCTCTCTAAACTTATCTATACGTATATTATACGGTGTATAGCAATCTATATGCTTGCTAAGTATATTATAGCGATTACAATAGGAATGAACATTTTTTACTCTTGGATTATGTTTTTTTAATATATACTTTATATAATTATTGTTGACGTAATCACTAAAATTTCTGCGTCTTAACGAGAACGATTTTTCCTCTCACATCGTATTGAAAATTATTTTAATGGGGTGACTAAAATTTGAAAGAAGTGATATAATGCTGATGACGTTAGAGGCTTGTTGATAGATACATATTCATATAATGTGCAGCAATATAGTAATAACTAAGCTTGTTAAAAAAAAATTTCGTTCCTAAGTTGTCAGAATTGTTGTTATTATATATATATGAAGATAATGCAGTCGCATAGTTAGTGTAGAAACTTAATTATGACTTTACGTTTTCATTTTTCTCATCGTGTGAAGTCAAAGACAATCTGTGCTTTAGCATTTAACGTAACACCTAATTTTTGTACACAAGTAATAATACAAAGCTCGTTAATTATATTTAGCGTAACTGTCAACGTAAAAAAGAATAGAAAAAAGTTTGTATGTGTACGAAATATGATGTAGAAAGATTTTTTTTTTTAATTTCTCCATTTGTTTGTTTATATATAGCAATTGTTTATGAGATATTCTTCTATAATAATGAGTTTCTACATTTTTTTTTTTTCCTATTTGCGCTATAGTTGAAATGCATGAAATATCATATAGCTCAAATCACCACAATATATAGCCATGTAGTACTGACAGGTTGTCAATTAAATCATTTTTAATTCTTGATAATATGGTCCTAATTTGCCACTTTGCAAGTTTTATAAGCTGAAATGTCAATTAGTGGAAAACCTTATCAGTTTGAGGTCTATGTGTTAGTTACATTTTTATTTATTGTATATTATTGTTCTGTCAATATTTGTGAAAATACTTATGTACCTTTCATATAACAATGTTGCTAATTTTTCATTGATTTTATCCTTTTTTGCTGCAAAAACAAAACTTTTTATTAGGTTTCAATATTTACTAACGCAGAGTATAACGTTATCAAAGGCAATAATGAAAAGGAAAACAACGATGCTATTATTATATAGGCATTAATTATATTATAGTTATAATAGTAAATAAAGTATTCAAGCGTCTATAGTGTCATAGCTTTCATGATATAACCAATGTTATATAATATTATTATTTAATATATGAAAATCTCTTTTATTAGAATTTATTTAGGCATCAAGTAAGTATACCAGATTAAAAGTGCAATTTTTAATATACGAGCAGACATTCGACCATGATATGGCAATTTCCCCCTTTACGTTGAAAATGTAACAGTATGAGAGAGAGAGAGAGAGAGAGAGAGAGGTTGAAAGAAGATTAAGTGAGAGAGTTTGAGATTGACAGAGGTTTGGATGGATACAGAGATTGATAAAATAGTCCTTTTTATCAAAGAATGACAAGATACAAATGACACACATCCTATTGACCCTAACTCACCCCTGGATAAAAATGTCTTTAACTTGTTTTCACGTCAAAATTGTATAATATTTTCTACATTTCTTTTCTGAACTATATTTATTGATAGTAATAATGTACAACGTTAAAGAAAAAGACGGAGAAAAAAAAAAATGAAAAAAATGAAAAGGCAATGATGTGAAAAATGGTTTAATTTATTTTGCAATATTTGGATTGAAATCATATTACTCAAAAGTTAAATGAAAAAAAAAAACAATAATAATAAAAAAGAAAAGAAAAGTATAATTATGTACACCAGTTTTTTTTATGTATTTTACGGTGTTTGTAGAGGTGAATATATATCATAATAAAGCTTGATAGTTTTTTTACAGAAGCATTCATAGCGTGAACAATTCTGAAAGACGAAGAGGAGAAAAAGTGCCAAAGGGTTGATAAAAGATAAAAAAATAAAAAATAATAATAAAAAAAGATTGAATATATAAGGGTATATCATAATAGAAGCGTACTTGTAAGTAATTCATTCGTTCCTTTGCTGTGGTGCTTGACCAATATATCACTCGTGACTAGTGCATGTATGTATGTATGTATATAGTGTACACGATGACCATTAAGTATGAAAGCAAAAGAGAGCATCTATATACGTTCACCCTCACAAGTTTCCCGTCAGCTCATACAGTTAGCAACTGTCAGGAGCACGCTACTACCCACCCTTATTGACCCGCCCTTTTTCTATTTCCCATCTACCCCCTGTCTTTCAGTTCATAATTATTGTATACGCATGTATCAAAGTTTAGATCTACACTCATTTATATAAAATTTAATATTTATTTTAAAAATTCAGTAAATTTTAAAGTAAAAGTGCATTTAAATTCTTATAAAACAAATAAGAAATATAAAAAAAAAGAAAGAAAAGAAAAAGAGAAAAAAATCGTTATAACTGATAAAATGTGGGTCACCTACTCAAGAAAACGTGAAAAAAAATATTAAGTGAGTTATGGAATAAACAAATAAATAAAATATCAATAATGAATAAAAAGAAAAATAATAACTTTTGATTTTTCTTGCTCTTAAATACGAGACGATTTAAGAGATTTTTCTTTCATATCGCTCGCTGAACGTTTATAATACAATCGAAACATTTGGGCTATATGATTAATTGATTAGATGAAAAGTTTCTATTGTTCAATTATACTGGAGAAGAAAAAAAGTTTGAAAATAATTTCATCTTATTTCTATTTCTTTGTATAATATTTTATATAATATGAACCTAATTCAATTACATTTTTTGTTCTTTTTCTATATATAATATCTCTGTGCCTAAAAAGAAATGTCCAATCACTTAAAGAAACTAGAAAAGACGTTGAGATCTATTACTCAAAGATTAATTATCTATTATTATTGCTTGCAGTACTTAGCTTATTATGAAAGTATGGCACTGCTCCGCCCCTACCTATTATCAGCTCCTCCCTCTTGTACTTATAATACCCCCAACTTGAAATAGGTTTCGACTGATCCCGTCCTGCCAGGTTGTACAAGAAACTTAGTAGGTTTCTGTTGCCTTGTCTTCCTATACCATATATTGTACCCCAGCACCTTCTCGCGTTTCTTTTCGCATCAAATTATACCGCCATGAAAGATGAGCAACACAATCAACCAAATTTTTTTATTTATTTATTCTTAAAAAAAAATTTAAGAACAATATACTACTTCTGATTTTCCACTTGCCGTTACAATAATGAAGTGATGATTGAAAATTCTCTTTGCTATATTGTCTTAGAATCTACGTTTACTATATTAAACGCATTTTAGATATTCGATTATTGTAAAAATTCTATTTATTTATAACTGTTTGTATGAATTAATTTCTTGGTTTTATAACTTTACAAGAGGGAACCAATGCAAATATAACTTAAAGAAGTTTTAAGAGTTCTTGCTCTTTTGAAAGTTTTATTATTATTATTTATTCTCAGAAAAGAAAATTATAAACTCAACATCTACCAAGTCTTCTAATGAAATATTTTCAGTTTTTATATACTTTTTATGTACATACAGCTATTTTAATTATGCGTATTTTATTTCTATAAAATTAAAGAAAACAGGACAGGAGAGCAACAGAGAGAGAGAGAGAGAGAGATGAGAGAGAGAGAGAGAGAGAGAGAGAGAGAGATTTAATATCAATAGTTCAATAAATTAATTAATAATTTATGCTGCTTTATATAATGTTTGCAATTGAACTCAAAACAGTTATAGAATTTCCCAACTTTTTTTTATCGTTCAAATTCAATGCAAGTATACTTTATGATATTCTTAAATAAACATCGAGAACGTTGAAAATATTAATTTTTAGCTCTCCTAACTATATTTATATATAAAGCAAAAAAGAAGAAAAAGGAACAATCTAATTAAATTTCAAAGTATACGAAGAGTACTTTTATTTATTTTTATTTAACTGTACAGAATGATTAAAAAAGTACATATCAAAGAATTCTAAGATAGGTTTATTTTTTTATTTGTTTATGTTATTCTTGGGAGAGAGGAAAAAAAATATATATACAAGTCCAATACAAGACTTTATTCTACTTACTGCTTTGGGGAAAAAAGTTTAACCCTCTAATAGGCCCATTGATAGAAATAAGAATTACTGTAGGAAAGGAAGAAAAAAAAATAAATAAAAAAGGAAAAATCGTATTGGTTTGAAAATAGGAAGGACATCACCGAGTGAACGTTTGCGTGCCGTTACCAAATCACAGTCAGACGGACGATTGAAGTTCCCTTTAGATCGTAATAAAAGTTTTTCTAATCTCGAATCTCTTTGAAGTGCTGCACTGTAATCTTCTATTCCATGCCACGTTAAGGAAAAAGATGAGGGAGCGAGCAAACCAAGATTTGAACCTCTCTCCAACGCTATGATACTCTATAGTAGCTATATACTATATAGTTCCTTGACTTTGTGTTGCATCAAGTATATTATACATCTTCAATTCTCAATCTTTCTTTTTATCTTTTTTCTTATTATTATTTTTTTATTTTACGCACATTATAGGAAAATATTTCTTTTACCGTGTTTTTTCCCTACTTCCAATTTTGCGTTGCAATAAGAGTCATATAACATGTTATTTTCTTCTCGTTCTGAAATGCATAATAGCAAAGTAAAATCTAAAACACTTTTTTTTGAAAAAACATATTTTTATTCAAAGAAAATAGCAAGCTGAATGATCTTGTAGCCATACTCTAGTAAAAAAACACACAGTATATATAGCAGAACTTATTTTCATTGCTTATATTATTGTTTTTGAGGCTTTAAATGTGATCATCTATACACATCAGATTAATTATCCATTAGATAGTTATTCAGAAAAGAATGGGGAAAAAAAAAGACATAGACAGCAATTAGCAATCTTTTTATGGCCTTCATATCAAAAGTAAAATAGCTTACGATGATCGTTTTTTTTTTTTTTTTTTTTTTTTTTTTTTTAAGCTGCGTTGTTAAAAACGATCTACAGACAAATTGTACGTCAAATTTGGCATTGAATATAGATTTCATAAAATCCGGGGAAAACATATCGTATTAAATTTCAAAAGACGATGGTGAAGTATTTTTCTGTCTAGAATAATTTATATATATATATCGTAGAAGAGTTGAATAAAAGAAAAACAGTATTTGAACTTGATATGTAAAAAAGCTTGTTGCATATAAATAAAATTACAAATTGTATATTATATACTTTCTTTTAAGTTTTGTCGCTTATGTTTCGATGGTATGTAACTGTTTTGGTGAAATATATTTAAGCATTCTTTAGTAAAAACTATAGCGACAGCAATGTTTAAAAAAAAAAAAAAAAAAAAAACAGGAGAGAATGCTTCGAGGCAAACTGGTATAAAGCTTTCGTTAGTAGTATTTATTGGCCGCGAAAACGTTTAGTACGTCTGGAATTTGGTTAGCAGCATGTGCGGTGTATGTGGTAGGTAGTTGTGTAGTAATTCCATCCTGTCTCTCTTTCCTCTCGTCATCGCCCGGTGGCATGCAACCTTTTCAACATATTTTCCATACAAGTTGCATAACCTTCAGGCGGAACACTAAATAATGGCGATCTATACGTGCGTATTTATTATTTTATCCTTTTAATTATATAATATACTAGTTAAATTATCCTTTAATCGCTTTAACTTCACAGGTGAAACATTATACGAATATTGTATTTTTTTTTTTAAACTTAAATTTGGATTAAAATATAAAATTCTATTTTCATAAAATAATTAAAAGATTAATTTAATGTAGATTATTAATATAGGTTAATCTTTTATATATTATAAAATTAAATTATTGAAACGCCAAATTTGCATCATAATTAATTTTATATTTTTGACAAATAATAAAGCGTCTTTTATATATATATATTTTATAAGCTTTTATATCTGTATTATATTTTCTAAAATATAAAATGAAAGGGATTTTTTTAAAGAGGTGTCCAAAGTTTTCTCAGTTGGTGGTTATACGGTATAGGTCCCAGGTGTCATGTAGGTCTCTTTGTTCTAGCTTCTGGTGGCTTGGAGACCGGTGGTGTGGGTTAAACTGCTTTAAGTCACAGCTTCTCAACACTTTAGTTTTAGCTTTTATCTAAAGTCTATACCGACATTCGTCTCTCTCTCTCTCTCTCTCTCTCTCTCTCTCTCTCTCTCTCTCTCTCTCTCTCTCTCTCTCTCTCTCTCTCTCTCTCTCTCTCTCTCTCTCTCTCTCTCTCTCTCTCTCTCTCTCTCTCTCTCTCTCTCTCTCTCCCTCTCTATATTATAGAGCAGTCATATACGGGACGTCACCATATCGCTTATAGCAGTTACGTTGAACTAGACAATACTTACGCTTGACTGCTGCTAGTTTTATTATAATTAAAAATGCAGTAGCAGCTTAGCTGACACAAGCTCTATATTGAAACTACAATCACGTGTCCAAAGAGGTGTGAAGTGCGAAAATAATTAACCTTTTACAATGCGCATTTTAAACTTTTTTTAACACTTTTTTTTTATTATATACATTGCTTAATTTTCAGTGTTTGTTTGTTTTACTTATATTAGGTTAAAATCAAATTATTTTCAAATAGAAATATTATAATTTAATTGAATTATGATGCTGCAATATTAAATATGGGCCTTGAGTTTTATTATTGTTTATAATTTAGGATTAAACATAACTATAGGATAACTTTTACTTAGATTGCTTGTAAAAGAGCACGCACGCACACACACACACACACACACACACACACACAAACATGCGGACACACACACGAAAAAAATGTAGTGTTTTCATTTTGTTTTAGAACATTTACTAGATATTACGCTTCATCAACTTTCGTTTTATTCATTTTTTTCTCTTTTTCTCTCATGTTATTCGAGTTTGTAATTTTGCTATACACAAACAAAGAAACATTCAAGTCTTCTTTTTTCATATAGAGGATAACATTACGATGTACTTAAATGGATATAGTTTATATAATAATAGTTGTACTGTTATACGTATACTTCACTTGGTCCAAAACCATTATCAAAATTGTATGTCCACCCAAAATCTTAAAAAATATATAACATGAATTAAAGTTAAACAAGATAAATGGAAATGTTTTATACAACTTTTGGTACATTTTTATATATAATTCATCAAAATACTTTTTTTTTTCTTAGGCGTGCCATTTAATAATTTGAGTGAACGCAAGACTACACCCATTTTAATATGTAATACAACAAGAATTTTTTATTGGATTTTTTTCCCTGTTAATAAAACCTTATTCTCAAAAGGGACAGAAGATTTGTGTGTGTGTCTTTTTATTATTATTATTTTTTAATCCAGCATTTTAATTATTATAAATACGAGTTTAGTTTTCTCTTCACACTTGCTTATTTTTTGTGTGTTTGTTAAAACGTTCATAATATTTTTTTTTTAAACTTAAGCTCATGCATATACGTTGAATGTTGAATGATTATGAAAGTTTATTTAACGTGTACACACAAAGTATGATAAAATATAATATCATATTAACCATTTTTTACAGTAAAAAAAAAAAAGAGAAAAAGAAAAGAGAAAACTACTTTATAAAGTGAAACAATATTGTCTTAAAGTGTTTCTGATTGAATAATCTACACTTGCATTTATTTGATGATTTATTACAATAATACATAATATGAGCACGCATGACTCTTAATTGTGTATTATGATGTATTTCTTGTAATAAAATGCAAATATTCCAGTTAAGATGGATATTTATAACTATTTTTACTTGTCTCCTTTATAAAAATGAGATGAATTAAGCAAAATATTTGTGAATTATTTTACATTTCTAAGATTACATCTTGAAGCGATTTATATTGTGTGTAAAGATAAATTTAATGAAGAGACATGTACAATTATGTTTATTTATTATTATTATTATATTTTTTGCTTGCTTACTTGCTATTGCTTTTTAAATGACATTCCAGATCTCAGCTGTTTTATTGCATGGTTTCAAAAAAATAAGTATACCAATTAACCATCTAAGTTCGTTCTGTAAACTACACACAAATATTGAGCCAGCTTAGAATATTTTCCTTTGTTAAGAACACCTAATCACGACGTCACTACCTGTTTACTACGTTTAATTGTATATGATTGATCATTGTTATTTCTTCGTTTAGAATTTTAGACCTGATTAGAATGAACGAAACTTCACAAAAAAAAAAAAAAAGTTCCATGCTCAACATGCGACTCACTTTTATCGGCTAAAAAAACAAGATCAAACAATGAATGTGTATATTTTTTTTGGGCAGCTAATCATTGTTAATGAGCCTCACTATATTTTACATAACAAACTCTAGTAAGATTGCACTTTTAATTGTATGCTCAAATTAATTAACATATTTTTTGTTTTGTTTGTAACGCTATAGAATAAAAAAAAAATCATTACTATCATTAAATTATAATTAAACTGTTTATTTTGTATGTATTAATATTAATTATAAAAACTAATCATATGACATTTTATTTATTACTAAATCTACTATCATTATTTAACTATCGACCTGTAATATGTAACTCTATAAATAAAAGTGCAATATAGAATTTATGTATAGTAGTTAATTATATCATAATTATCTTTACATTTAAAAATATAATATAATAAAAACATATTAAAATAATTTTCATTTGAGTTGTTTAAAGTTAAATGTTTTTTTTCCTCTCCCTTTGATGTTCTGTACATGCATTACGGTTTTATTTTTAATTGTATCTATACATTTATATACATACACATGAAATAATATTTAATATTTTACTATAAATAAACCACCACTATAGATAACATTTTTAAATATTGTCCTTTAACGTTAAAAAAAAAAGAAGAAGAAACATTTGGATAGAAAATAGAAAACGTTTGCCCGTAGGAAGTTTTCTACTAAATTTATAGTAAATTTTGGCTATACATTAATTTACCTCAAGAATACGTAATTTAATATATTGTAATATTTGCAAGTTAAGCTTTTTAGTTTAGGTAAAAGTATATAGTGAGTATATGCATAGATTATCATATACCACGCAAGTTATTTAAGTATTATGACTGTGGGAGGTTAATGAGGGCGATAGGAGAAGAGAGAAGGTGTAACTGTCTACAGGGAATGTTAAGAATGGAAAATGAAGCGAGAGAGGAAAAAAAAAAAAAAATGTCCTGGCATTGGAGGTGTAAGCAAGCTAAGACATTATTGTTAATATTTTTCACTTTAAACCGTAGCTATATCTTAACGCGTGGGATTTTCAGACCCCAGTGTGAAATATTTGTTACACTTGCTAAGACATTATGAGACACATATAACAAATATCAAGTCAAAACCTGTTGCTTAAGTTCATAAATTTAAAAAAATAAATAATAATAATGATAAATGCCTAGTAGTTAAATTCTAGACGTAGTTAAACGTGGTAAAACGTAAAACAAAGAAATCGTTAAAAATCATTCATATTATGTTTAAAGATTTGAGATTTATGCATTAAAAATTTGGTTTCTTAAAGATTTTATTCTCTCTCTCTCTTCTCTCTTCTCTCCTCTCTCCTCTCTCCTCTCTCTCTCCTACTTTGTTCTGTAATCTGTAATTATGTTTAAAGCAACAATTAGCGTAAAGTGTAATATTTTTTTTATGATAGTATCAAATATACAAATAATTATGTAATAAAATATAACTTCTTAGCTACACACTTTCAAAAACATCAACTTATTATTTGTGTAAATTATGCTGATTAATTTGGTTTCAAAACATGATTAAAAAAGTGTGGATGGTTTCAATATGCACATATGCATGATTACTGGAGTTGTGATTTTATTTGTCTTGTATAAGGTTAAGGAAAGTAATATATAGCTTAAATTAAATATATTCTTTAGTAAACTTAAAATTTGCATATGGATTCAAAGAAGTTGAGCACCGACTGGGATAACAAATTCAGTTGTAATGCTTAAAGCCATAGACCACATAAAACAACAAGTGCTTTTTAATGAATAAACACGAAATGGGATCTTCAAAATTGATGACAATTTTTACCAGAATGCTAATGCAGCCCCACGAGAGAGAGAGAGAGAGAGAGAGAGAGAGAGAGAGAGAGAGTGTGTGTAAATACTGTAAAGTATGCAATTTGCTTGAAAATTCATGTTTATGACGTCAGAAACATGCATAAATTTGTATGAAAATGTTGTGCGGGTTGCATAAATTGAATTTTCTGATCACTGCAACGGGGCTACTGTTGGGTTTTGAGACAATCTAAAGTTATTTATGAAAGTCCCATCAAGTGTTTTGTGATATAAATGCTTATGTTTTTCTCTGGTCTTTTCCTTTAATTATCACATCATCCTTTTTACGACAGTTTATATGACTGAAAAAACAACAAATTTGATGATTGCAAATTATTTAATTTACTCTAAAATAATATTTAGATAAACGTACTATCAATG
>OX439127.1:12479854-12489854 GCA_949318235.1 Ecdyonurus torrentis | reverse complement strand
CATTTAAAGTTCAAAAAGCTTTTTTAATTTACAGTATATTAATAATTTCAAACCACAAACAATAATTTAGGAATATTTATAAACATTGTATATGTTATATATTTATATTACTACTTAATATGGTGGTTTTTGTTGACACCAATTCAATTGATTATTTATTTATAAGTATACATTATTCTATCAATGCGTCATAATTTTAAAAAAGAAAATCAAAGCTCTGAATATTTTATCAATTTGCCTGTGGATCAATATAATACAATAGGTTTTGAATAAACTTTATTCCAAAATAAACATAAATTAATTTTATGTTTTATTTTATATATTTTATATACTATTATTTTATTTTACAGTTTGTACTAAAAATATAAATTTTCAAAATTGAATTTCTCTTCATTTTTATTGTTTTCTGTGTAGTATAACATGGAAATACATACATTATTATGATTTTTTTGAATACCCTATCATATGAGCTACATCCCCTTGTTTATGTATCATGCTTGAATATTTTTTTATTTATATACTCTGTAGCAAATGTTTAAAAGAAATGGACCACGTAATAATCAAAGAGAAAAGGAAATTGGAGTTCTTTGTTATGTAAAATAACAAGAGCCAAAATATCAAATGCAGCATTTTATATTTTATATAGAAAAATGGGAACTTTTTACCCAATGATACGGGAATTGGCTATCTTTGTATCTAGCACTCGATTTTTGGCCAAGCTATACGAGCTTGCCAATTTCCTGTAGTCACGCGTATGAATTTCCGTTTTGTTAGTATAAAAGCGTGTCTCTTGTACATTGTGGTGAGCCAAGAGAACGAGAGAGAGAGAGAGAGAGAGAGAGAGAGAGAGAGAGAGAGAGAGAAGTATGGTAAAAAAATAAACAACAATATAACTATACTGTGAGAAACTTTTTCATTTTGTTACCACTTTGGCAAAAAGTTCATGACATAAATCTTACGTCAGCTGCAGTCCGTTTTACAAATTTACAACAAACTCGGGACATTTAATGAAAGTTATACTTTATTTTTTATGAAAACGATTGAAAAGTACATTTATAATAATGATGGTAATATTTTGTCATATATGAACCTCATTTATTTTAAATTGGCATATTAAAAAAGCAAAAAAAGCAAATGCAAAACTTACACATATGTATATAACTACGATTAACAGCTACTTTAACACATATTTTCTTGCTCTACTAATGTATATATTTTGATGTATTGCTTTGCAGCGTTCCAACAAATTTTCTTATTTCATTTTTAAAATTTATTTTTCCATGGCATAAAAAAAAAAGTCTTCTAGTGTTGGCAGTGATAAATAAAAAGTTATGTAGTATTGTGTTTTAAAAAGTTAAGAGTATAGAACAAATTTGCAACATTATTCTTAAGAGTAATATTCATTTTTATAATACAGGCTTGACTATACAAGCATGTTTTCTTTAATACTGAATTCACTCCATTTTGAGCTTACTTTATAGTTACAATTTACTGTGAAAGTTATATATATGTATATAATTATTATTAATATTATATCAATTTTTTTACTATATTTTGTGAAAGAATATTATTTCAAACTACTAAGTTACTCTCAGAATAAGATATCCCATAATACCCATAATACATGTCTATATTGTATGTTCATATATACGAAGTGAATCATAATACTATCATCTTGCACTTATTATTATTATTATTTTTTTTTTTGCCCATTCCTTAAGTTCTTTCTCTGCCTTGACTTCAGTCAACATTTTCACCCCCTCCCCCAACCCCCAACCCCCAGAGTAGCTTCCGTGCGGAAATGAAACATTGACATGAAGACAAACATTGGGAAGAGTGATGGGAAAAATGTCAATATCAAACTTTTCATGATGACATACTAAAGTTTATCTTTGAGATCTCTGGGGCTTAGGGTGATTATTTTCTCTTTTTTTTTCTATGCGTGCTAACTTAACAATATATAATTTTTTTATGTTATTTTAATGTATTTTTAGATTTATTAAGTTATAGAACAATCGATTTTAATAAATTCAAATTTTATTTTTATTAAATCTTGTCGCTCTCTCTCTCTTTCTCTCTCTTTCACTCTCTCTCTCTCTCCCTCTATTTGTGGAGAGAATTACAATTTTTGCTATCTGTAATATTAACACTTACAGTTAGTAGTTTTTTTTAATTGTTTACGCATATATGTGCTGCAAAATTGTTTTTTTTTTTAATTCACACGTATATATACAATTTATATAATACATTATAGAAATAAAAAAATCGAACATTCATACTATAATTTACAGCGTTTTATTATTATTACGTTTTTTTTAAAAAAAGATCGATTTTTCTTAAAATAACAACGAGGATATTGCAACTAATTTGCATAATCTTGTACTGGATTATAGGTTATTATAGAAGTTATTTAACCTCATTACACGTCGAGTCTTATGATCATTAAAATTGTTAATACGTATAAACATACAGGTAATATTGTATGTAAAAATAAAAGTGTCCCTTTATAGAGAGTGGAAATTTGACGTGGACGTGCGTCGTGTGTGTTGTATCGACGCCTTTGCCACACGTAACGTTGCTTCACTTCAAGTACCTTAACATTGCAGCTGTGTGTGTTGGCTCCCCTCACACTTTTTATTATGCCCCTCTTCATACTACCCGCTTTCTAGTCGTCTGTTCTTCACAACCAGCATATTGACAGGCACAGCGTGATATTAAATATAATTTCATATAAGTAAGACTTTGTGATTTTTTTTTTATATCATTTGAAAGACATGACTCATATTATTTTATAGGGAATACAAAAACAAGAAATCATGATAATCAATAAATTTTAGTGGAGAAACGTTATTAACAATTGAGACCTTGAAAATTTCATTATTAGAAAAATGTAATATTTTATTCGATTTACGACTGAATTTATCAATGCAAATGATCTAATCAGGTTACACCGGTTACGTACTTACGATCATTGCAATAGATTTTTTTTCCTAAATATTTTTTTCAATTATATATAAGCCATTCTTTTTGCAAGATTGATATATTTTAAATATAATAAAATAAAAATTAGTGATAGGGGGGGTGTCTCATCAGTCATCAGTCCCCGACCAGGATGGGTCATAGGTGTAGCGTTGGGTTTTTGTCCTGGGAGCGCCTTAGCCTAGCTCGCGTTTACGGACACAGGGCGGCCGAGGCATTTGTTTGGGAGGTCACCAACCCACCTTTCGTGCCTTGATTTTTGTGGGCATCAAGCTCTATAGAGCTCGCGGAATACTGTCCTACCAAGCTCAGGAAAGGGCAGCAAGACTTCTATCTCTCCAGCTAAATTGCCACTGAGCTGAATGTTGATAGGGTACTTGCATCTTGGCCATTGAGTTGGCGTGGTGCACGTGTAAACTTCCCACGTCAATGAATTTAAAATTAAAAAAATATAATAATAATAAATAAATAAAATAATAATACAAGTCCTTTCTTTACTACTTTTAATTTTGTTATTTTATATAATAAAAAATTTTGGTAAGCACGAAAATCTAATTATTTATAATGAAAATTTAGATTGAATTGATGAATGTACAAAAAAAAAAAAAAAGAAAAAAAAAAAAAAAAAAAAAGGGTTGCAAGGATAGTATTATATGAAAATTTATCTCACTTGCTTGCTCTTTGGTGGTGGTGGGAGACAGAAAGCGCGGTGGTGGTGGACGTTTGTGTGCATGTGTGTGTGTGTTTGTATGTGTATGTGTGTGTGTGTGTGTGATTCAATTGTGAAAGCCACAACAACAGTTTTCTCTCGTAATACTCTCGCTAACTCACTCGTTATATATAATATGATGTGGCACTGATCATGTTACGCTTCCAGTACTGTACAAATCAAAGTGCTATTCAGATTGCCTGTGCAATTGTCACTAGCCATTCAATTTTTTTTTCTTCTTTCCTTCTCTTTTGAGCAAGCCGATTAATAAAATCTCTTCTACATATCGCATACGTTTCATTTCTATCCGTCTCTCGTTTTCTCTTATTCAACTTAAAATTATTATTTCCAACGTGTGAACGTTTTCCATACATAAAATATTCTTATCTGCCCACTCAGCTATATGTCGTACTGTGTATATTTTTTCAATATAATATAGCGCGCAGTAGTATTTTATTTATTTGTATATTATATTATATTATATATATATATATATATATATATATATATATATATATATGTATATATATATATATATATATATATATATATATATATATATATATATATATATATATATATAAATTTTTTTTTTATTCGCATTCTATCTCGTCTTCCACTTCACCATGTTCTCCATTTCCGTCAGTATCAAAAATTATATTAAAATCAATATTTTTCAAACGCATAAAGTGGAAACATTTTTCAAAATAGAATTCTTTGATACAATATAAAATTTGGTTACATTGAAACACACTTTTATTTCTGATAAAGTTCATAACGCGAGAAGTTAAATAAAATTATATTATATTTTTTCCCTATAATATATAACAAAGTTTAAAATAAATATCCTATATTGCATATTATATAAGCAATAACTAAATCATATTTTTAAGTTCATATTAAAATACTAGCTATAAAGTTATAAAAAATGAAGAATATTATAATTATTTTATGTATAACTTAAACTGTCCCTGAATTTATTTTTACTCTAACTTTTTTTTTTACCTAAACAATAAACATAGCAAACACTTTTTCTTTTGTTTGATTGTTTTTTGATTATGAAATATAATTTATTTTCTAATTAATAATGATAATGGAAGCTACATTACTGCAAAGCTTTTTCCTACTACATTTTTATTTAAATATCACAATGTACCGCCAGCGAGAATGTGAAATGAATGTCCCAATTGTTGCATAACCTCAAGGGGCTAAAGATGCTGTGTGTTATCGCACGTATTATGCACGTATAAAACGTATAATGTTGTTTTTAATATAACATTATTAGTTCAAGAAATGTAGGTAAAAAAACAAAACAAATTACATAGATAAAGCAATGCAATTAATATTACTCGTATAATACACTTTAAGCTATCGATCTTAATTAAAAAAAAAAAAAGAAAAAAAAACTTGCAAAAGAATTTACCATTGGATTTTTCTCATAAGTTTTTAGTGAATTGTTTTTCAAAGTTATATAGAGGACTAACAAACATGATGCATCATGGGGAAAAACACCGTTTATATAAAAAGGCATACAAAAAGAACCATTAATTATCATACAATGTAAGATAAATGTTGGTGAAGCTTTTTATTTTACATTTTATTCAACATATTATATTTTTTTTATACGTAACTAAAGTAATGTGACAGCATAAAAATGAGAAACTTTACTCTTATACAATAAACTTAAAATCTTTGTTTCAATTCATATTATATTTTAAAATCAATAATTGCGAACAGGTCTAATACTTAAATATATATTTTTAATCCAAAGTTCAAATGAATTGTCATAAAGTTAAAATTTATATGCTGTAAAACACATGATTCCAGAAAGAATTTACAAATTTAATCGTTTGTAAGATAAGCTGTAATTCTCATAACCAAATTTTTAATTTATAGTAGTTGAAACCCTATAAACACTATTGTAGTAAATTAGAAATTTTTTTTATGTCTTGGAAAATCTACGGAAGTAAAAGAATGTAAGAATGAACACATTTTTTTATTAGGAAAAAAAAAAAAAAAAAAAAAAAAAAAAAAAAAAAAAAAAAAAAAAAAAAAAAAAGCTTTTAAACTATAGAATGTTAATTAATATATTTTATGTAGTGCCGTGAAGAAATAATAGCATCTTGTTTTCTGTAATAAAATATATAAAATCTGCATCGTTGTGGTAAAATCTTTTTTTTTTTTTTTTTTTTTTTTAAAAAGAAGAAGCTGACATTGTAATAATGATAAGTAAAAAGTGGTAACAGATTGTTATAGCTACTGTTTTTAATAGTTTTAATACCACTTTGATCTTTTCTTCTACTTACTCTTATATTTTTGCGTTTTTTTTTTCTGTTATTCTTGTTCTCTTTGACTTCACTAAACGATTTTTAACTCAAAGTTATATGACTAACTCATTATTATATATATATACATAGGTATAAGTTCTTATATGTATAAAGTCTCTTTTAATTTGTTTTCTAAAGATTATATTTTCTATGAGACTTTTAAGGTCGTTTTACTATTAGTATAAATTCTAAAAGTAAAGTTATGCTCAGTGTGTTCAGTATGTTAAAAAAAAAAAAAAAAAAAAACTGGGCAAATCTCTTTCTCTCTCTCTCTCTCTCTCTCTCTCTCTCTCTCTCTCTCTCTCTCTCTCTCTCTCTCTCTCTCTCCGCCCTCTTCCTATAATACGAACGTAGTATGTTACTTGCTAGCTACTACCATAAAAAGTATAAAATGTATATAAAAACTTCGTTTTATTGACTTTGAAAATGTATTTAGTGGCTTTGTAAAACGATCTCATTGTTTTTTAGTTGTCAGTTTGATTGTTCTAATCGTAATGAGTTTTTAATACTTGATTCTCCGTACTTTTATAGTCTACATGTTTATTTTAAATTTTATGATTTCTGTATGTCGCGCAAGGATAATGTTTTTGGTGTTGTTGATATTAAGAATCTTGATGCTATCGAAGTAAAAAAAGAAAAAAAAATTAATGAAAAAAAAAAATTTCAAAAAATAAATAAATAAAAAATAAAGTTTTACTTTTGAATCGTGCAAAAAATATTTTACTATGGGGTTAAATACTATGTATGTATATAAATATTATATAATTATATATATATATATATATATATATATATATATATATGTATATATATGTATGTATATATATGTGTATGTGTATATATATATATATATATATATATATATATATATATATATATATATATATATATATATATATATATATATATATATATATATATATATATATATATATAATCTTATAACAAATTCTCTATTTATTTCATGGGTACAAAGAGTTCATACTTACCACAACTTGTAACTTGGTCCTCTGAGGAACATTTTATGTTGTCTGGGTTTTTTAATATAACATCTTATACAAAACACATTTACTGACAAATTGAGCAAAAAAAAACAAAAAAAAAAACTAATAATATAAAATGTAATTTATATCATACAGTGCATAATTATTATTGCGTTAATTTGAATGATAATTATATATCGATGTATTATTTTAAATGCTATAATAAAACTTGAGGCATGAAAAACTCACAGGAAAAAAACTCAGCACCAACCATAAATATTATATATATATATATATATATATATATATATATATATATATATATATATAATATTTATGGTTGGTGCTCAAAAGATTTCAGTTTAACACTTAATTTTTTTGAAATAATATTAAAAATATTGGTAACACGTTTAGAAAAATATAAAGTGCCATCAGTTTTCTTGCTATATGAAACGTGAACATGAGACTTTAGAAACATATTTCATAAGTGAATTTCAATTTATCTATAAACTATAATGTGCAAAAGTACTTTGTCAAATATATATTGATATTTTTATTCGTTTTTGTGTAGTTGTTAATTATCAATTATTTTATTGGTGCCGGACAATATTTCTTTCAAAGATTTAATATGTTAACGATACTGTGAACACGTGGAGAGAGAGAGAGAGAGAGAGAGAGAGAGAGAGAGAGAGAGAGAGAGAGAGAGAGAGAGAGAGAGAGAGAGAGGTTATGCCTGTATATTATAGATTGTAGTTTGTAATACCTGTCTTTATGATCTACAAGTCCTCGTTTCCCATATGCTGCATATATTCACTTCCAACAAAAACCACCATTGCATTGTTAAGTGATAAACGAGACAGCAATGAGTAGAGACAAAAGCGGTATACACCAGCAGTACACTTTATTCCATTTCATATATATCAGAAGGCAAGCGTTTAATTTATTATAAAAGAAGCGGTGTAATTTTATACATTTCTATCTTAATGCATTATAGTCATAATGAATATTATAGTCAAGTTAAAAACTTTGAAAATTGAACCAAGAAAAACATTTTACCAAAAGTTATATAACCAAGTGATTGATTTTTATGTTTGTGCTATAAATAAATAAAATAAAAAAATCTTTGACATTGATACAATATCAATATATAAGTATATATTTACGTACTGTACAATACCAGATCAAGACCACTCACAAACAATATTGATTATTGAATAATGCAACAACAACTCTTGTTACGTATAACGTCTCAATCCTGATTGGTTGGTTTAATGAAGCCTAGATTGTCAAAGGTAGAGTAAGTGTAGGTAACAAAGGGGGAAGTTTCATTCGAAAATACCTCTCGCACTCTCTCTCTCTCTCTCTCCCTTACTCTGTTTTCACTTATTAAATCTAATTTAATTTAAATGTATAATACAATACACATATATATAGAAACGTGGACATGTATTTTGTATTTCATTGCAGTTTGTTTTATCTTGATATTCAAAATAATTCAAATCGACGTTTCATACAAACGAGATGTGTGTGTGTGTGTGTGTGTGTGTGTGTGTGTGTGTGTGTGTGTGTGTGTGTGTGTGTGTGTGTGTGTGTGTGTGTGTGTGTGTGTGTGTGTGTGTATACACACATATATATATATATATATATATATATATATATATATATATATATATATATATATATATATATATATTATATAATGCATGTCAACTAATTTTTGTTTAAACAACTGTTTAAATATAAAATAAAATACATGCTTTTTATTTCTTTTTCCCTTTTCTCGGTCTTCTCTTACTTTCTTTTTTTTTCTTTTTTTTTTCCCTCCAACACTTCTAACGAAAATTGCAAAGTGCACTGTCATTGCCCAGCAAACTTTTCTCGATGTTTTTTCAATATTGACTTTACAATGAAATGCACTTAATTATTAATGTACATTGCTGATATTGATTTCTATCGAGGGCATATTTGAATATTCTTTTTCATATTAGTTATTTTAACTTTCTTTAAATAACTTGAGATAATAATTCAGATAGATTGTTATATTGATTATCATAAATAAAGTTTGAATAAATCCCTCTTGTTTGAACACTGCAATATTGTAACCTACTTGTTAAAGGCATAATAAACTTACTCTTTTTTATCATTTAAAATATTAGAATAATAACTAAAATTCCTTATTATCCATAAATTAGACATGAACAAGTTGATGTTATTTTATTTCATTTATTTTGACGCTTTTGCTATTACTTATCTGACGTCACGATATTTGAATGTATAACTTAAATCTAATTGGCTTCTGAAGCACGGGGGGCAAGGGAAACGGCGCGAAAAAGGTCCAACTGAGTTTTTGCACCGTTCCCCCTGTCCCTTCTGCCAATCAGAGTCAATTATAGACTCAAAATACCATGACGTCAGATAAGTGTTAACTAAACCGTCAAAATGAAAATAAATTAAATAAAAAATCAACGTGTTCATGTCTAATTTATAATAAGGTATATTAATCATTATTCTAATATTATAGATGATAAAAAAAGTAGGTTTATGATGCCTTTAAGAATAAAATCTTCTGTAACAAAGAGTGCATAAAATTGAAAAAACACGAATGTATCTAAATTTAACATACATTTTGTACACACGTAAAAAGTAAAGGAAAGGGGAAAAAAATGCTTGTCTTCAACTCTTAAGTGCAATGCATTCTTGGTAAAACAAGGGACAGCAATCGATGTTTTAAGAAAAATAGTATACTCTGGGGAAACAACGAAAACTTTAAGTCACATAAGCTTTACTTTACTTCGTCATAAAAAGAGAACGAGAGAGAGAGAGAGAGAGAGAGAGAGAGAGAGAGAGAGAGAGAAAAGGAGGCAGTCAGTCGCTTCTAACAACAGCTGAAGTACATGGGGCGTATAGAGTGCGTAGAATGTATATTTTTTGAGTCATTATTATTTTGTATTTTCAATTCTAGTGGATTAGTAGGCGTGGGTGAGGGCGAGAGTGAGGGGGAT
>OX439127.1:12464854-12477354 GCA_949318235.1 Ecdyonurus torrentis | reverse complement strand
TGTAAATTTTATTTTTGATAACATCTCATTTCTGTATAATAAATATAATATATTATATTTCTCTCTTTGTATTCTATATATTAAAGTGATATAGAAGAATAGAAGTAAATTGATATTGAGAATTTTTATGTGTTATTTCTTTTACATTTAATAGTAAAAGTTTATCAAACTGTGAATATTGACAAATCATGAACACTTGGATTTTTAGAATTGAATGTTTCAAGTATGGAGAGGGGCTGTGTGACAAATGTAATAATAATAATAATAATAATAAAAATCATATAGTATCATTTGTTTTGATTATATGAGGTGAAGAGGACCACACATTTTACTTTAATAAAGAGAGGGAAAAAAGAAATGGAGAAAGAATAGAGTCTATTGAAAAATCGTCTGTAATATTTTGTGAAGTGTAATTGTGGGGGGTTTAATATACTTATAGTTACTACAGCTAAGAGTCTACTTTTCACCTGCAAAAAACCATTGTGTCATATTCAAGTTGCATCTGTCATATTATTTCAATAGAAATAAAAGAAAAATAAAAGAAGTGAGGAATGGAAAGGGAGGCGGATAAAGGACATTTTTATATGTTGGGTGGGTTTTTCATAGTGCAGATTGCTACTGAATTGGTTCCAACAATTTTCACGCTCTCTGCTTTTATAGTATCACCTCATATTTTACACTGTTGACTCCCTCCAAAAACCTTTATACCCCACTTTTTTTTTACATACATATAAAAAAAGTAATTACTTTTTACAACAACTAAGTAGATTTTAAATGCCATCTAACATATATATATATATATATATATATATATATATATATATATATATATATATATATATATATATATATATATATATACACACATACACACACATAAATAAGTGTGTTGTGTTAATTTATGTTAGAATTTAAAATACCTTTGTTATTAAAACATAACACTATACCTATTTATAAAAAATATATTACGTACATTTTTTTTTTCAGATTTTATCGTTAATACTATGGTTATTATTATTTCATAGGGATTATTTTATTACAACGCAGTTGATTAATTTTGATTGATTCAATTCACATGAATGACAGTATTTACATTTTATCTTCAGTGATGATGCACGTAACACAAAACATAATACATAGGTGTATGGGTGTATGGGTTAGATAAAAAGTCATGAAGAAGTAAGTCAACACCACAAAACACTGATTGGAACACATATGCAGCCAGTGTGAAGGATAGATAGAGTAAAACAGCAAAACACTAGTAGCTAGAGAGAGAGAGAGAGAGAGAGAGAGAGCAAACTGGAATATAATTTAGTCTGGACAATATTGATAGTATGCGGTCACCTGGTTGGTTTAGTATCAACCGCCGCGAGGTCGCAAAGGTAAAGAAATTATTTTTGTTTGACCTCTATAGGGCATAACAGAGATGAAGGGGAGGTGAAAGGGCAAATATAGGATGTGGAACTGACCACATTTGATAATGAATAATATACGTATAAACCAGCCAAAAGGAACGAAATACAATATAATAATAGATTGAGTATTAACAGCAGCTATATAGCAAATAAAGTTATCGTGATATTATTATATCCATTGTATAAATTTGACGGGCTACATTGTGACATAATTTTTGTAATCTTTACCGTTAAAATATTTTACAATATTATTTCAATATAGTTTTGTTTTATATATATACACATATATTTCGTTGGTATTGCCAATATGGTATTTTCTTTACTCTTGCGTATTGTAAAAATCTCTCTCTCTCTCTCTCTCTCTCTCTCTCTCTCTCTCTCTCTCTCTCTCTCTCTCTCTCAACCCCCTCATGGTATTGAAACGTTTAGCAGATAGCAATATGGGATTTTAGTAGTGGACATTACATCAGTATCAGTTCAGTATTATTGGCTTGTATATACGTATAATACATACAGATAGCGAGCTTTGGAATGGATTTTACTGACTAACAAAAATATAAATCGCTCAACAAAATGTTTACACAATCACAAAGCAAAATATATATATTCATCTCAAATATTTTTTATTAATAAAAACAAATTTTATCTTATTAATATGTTTTACTGTCATTCCAGTAAAATAATAATAACAATAAAATAAAAATAATGAAATTATCAAATTTTTTTTTTTTTTTTTTTAATGAAATAAAACTTTAATCGTAACCAGTGTGGAACGTGGAATACATACGACGTGATATATAAAGTGTGTATATAATATGCAGATACTTTTGTTGTACAAAAATAAAAGGTTTTCTTTTCAAAAGGAATCGCTAATGCTTCTAAAATAATTAATGATATTTTAAATTTGTAATAAACTGCATTTTAAAATTAAAAAAAAAAGAAGTTTAATTTAATTTCAAAACCATAATATGTGCTCCATTTTGAAAGATAATGAAAAATTAATCACGTTGATTACTCAAATTAATTCTTAATTCCTGTATAATATATATATATAAAGGAAGAATATTATGTAAAAAAGAAAAATAAAGAAAATAATGTTTTTCTTTGTTTTTCAATATTTCAATGTAATTATGATAAAATGTATTTTAACATAATCTGATTTGATATACATTTATTGTTACTGTTATTTATATCATTCTTATTCTTATTATTTTTTCTGATAAAAATAAATTTATTGGAATTGATTTTCTTTAATGTGTTTAGAAAAAAAAAATCTCAAGTCTTAGTTTGTTGTTTCTAAATAAATTGGAGAAGTGATGGAGTTAATTGTGATGAAGTATAGACACACTCTTAAGATACAAACTTGCTCACATTTGCTCTCTCTCTCTCTCTCTCTCTCTCTCTCTCTCTCTCTCTCTCTCTCTCTCTCTCTCTCTCTCTCGCCTCTCAGCTATCAAAAAATAAAGTAAAATAGTTACAAAGTTAATGTTAAGATAAGTACAAGAAGTATTTTACCTTTAGACCCTTACTTTGTAAACTATTGGATACCATAAAGTGACGGGTATGAAATTGAATTTTCCGTCAAACCAAAAAAGAGAAAGAGAGAGAGAGAGAGAGAGAGAAAAGAAAGGGGAAAAAGAAGAAGAAGAAAAAAAAACTTTCAATATGTTGATTAATGATCTAAAATGGTATGGGTCTTTGTCATATATCTCCATTATGGCACACGATTTTGACGTTTTTCACTTGTTTTACACATACCATCATCATCAGCAGTTTCTCATTTTATATCTTTTTTCTATACAGTATATATATTTTTTCTCATCTAAATAATATACCAAACATAAATTTGAAAGTGTAATTATAAAGATCTGATACTGACAGCCAGTGGTTATATACCAAAATGTGAAAATTGTGAATCAAAACATTTCCCATCGTTATGATATAATATATTTTATATATAATTTTTGTATTTAAATTTAACAATTCATTTATTAATCTTTATCTTTCAAAATGTAAATATCATATAAAAATATTTAGATTTAACAGTGATCATTAGCAGAAATGTTTCTCTGTTTGTAATAGATATTTTATTATATTAAATTTATATTTCAATGACAAAGCTAAATTTTCAACAAATCAGTAACAAAAACATTTGTATACATAGTATCATAATGTAAGTAGAATAATTTATTAAGTAATTTTATATATTACTCTCTAATATATAAAGTACAACCAGTAACACAAAAATCTTTATTCTGTTAATTTTTAGTACGGAAGTCTCCATATATAGTATACGGACATATTTATACACTTCTCCCAAAACTAATTCGAGCGGATACAGTGTAATTAACTATGTAAAGTCAACTGTGATTGGCTAGTAGGTTTATAACACGCTCTCTGATTGGCTTAGCACCGCGGATACAGCTTTTGGCGGGAATGACCTTGTTTTGGCCCGAGAATATATATTTTTTTTCTTGATATTGCCTTATGGAAACATGATACATTTACACAGAGCAATATGTTAATGAAATTCTACATAGAAATACATTAGGAATAAATAATAAGGAAATAAATTTGAGTAAAATTTTAGATCACAGTGTCTGTACATTTTATTTCTTAACGGCTCCTTTTTATGTTTAAAACTGTACGTTTTTTTTTTTTTAACTATAAAACTGTATAATATTTTATTTATCAAATTCAGATTTCTCTAAAATTTTATTTGATAATATTGAATTAAATGTAGTTTAATGTTTTTTATCTTTCGGAAGCATAATAATAAGGTACGTTTAGATACTCTAATGATATTTCTTGTCACGCATATGTACGTTTTTGAAAATTTTCTTATTCATGCGTGAATTTCATCTGATTTTGTGCATGCGTTTCTTAAAATTCTCCACTTTCGTATTAAATAAATAAAAATAAATAATAATAACATCAAAACACGAAAATAAAACTTTAATATTGAGATGTATATAAAAACGGAGAGTAAATTTGTATATTGAATTTTATTAATAACAATTTATATATAAACTAAACTAACTATTTATGTTATTAAATTTTTCTCTGTACTAAAAATATTACATTCTTTATTAAAGAAAGTAATTAGTTTGACATCTTAATTCCTATAGTATACTTTATACATAAATATATATACATATAGTTGCTGGAATTTTCCCGTGGAATTCCATGCATTCTTACTACGCTCCAACTAATCTAATAATAATTAATACTACTTGTTAAAGATTTTGATTAGTGTTTTCTTATAACTTTTCTTTACTATAATGTTATTTTTAATTTTAATACAATTATAAACTAATTTTATATGTTTGATAATATTGAAATAATTATGTTTAGTATTAAATATTAATTAATACGATGATATTAGTTAATAATAAAAAGGAAAGAAGTTGTTATTAGTTTTTTTTAGTGTGCATACTACATTTGGAGGGCATACTGGAGTAATGAGTAACATTGCTCAACATAGGACAAACGTCTTTTTTTTGTGCCTATTTTCTTTGGAAAATCTGTTAATTTTTTGTTATGATTATTTTTCTCGCATATTTGAGCGACTTAATCAACCTATTAACTGCATCAATGCTCTCAAAAATATTGTTAAGTATTTTTAAAGTGGCAAAATGAGTTATTTTCCTATGTGGCCCATATTATTGAGTGATTCAACATGGCGTCGATTTTAATATGAATGTATAAAATAGACCCTATATCAGTATACTTAAGGATCAAATACTACTTTACATAATTTAATATAAATACTATGAATACTATTTTCTATAAAGCTTATTTTTTATTTTCTCTTTACTATAAGATTCATACTATTCACGATGCCCATGCACTCATGTAACATTGAAAAAAAATTAAGACCTTAAAGAAAAAAACATAAGCATTTATATCACAAATCACTTGATGGGACTTACATAAATAACTTTATAGTTTGTCTCAAAACCCAACTGTATAGCTCCGTAGCAGTGATCAGAATTTTCGATTTATGCAACCCGCACAACATTGTAATACTAATTTTTGCATGTTTTTGACGTCATAAACATGAATATTCACTCAAATTGCATACTCTACAGTATTTCCACATTCTCTCGTGTTCACATTCTAGTAAAAATTGTCAACAGTTTTAAAGATCCCATTTTGTGTTTATTCATTAAAAAGCATTATGTTGTTTTATGTGGTCTATGGCTTTAACTGATTTTCATAGGTAACCGGAAGTTAGCTAGTGATAAAATTAAAGGAATAGGGGTGTAAATACTGTTTTATTGATTTTTTTTATTTTGGTTGTATAAGTTGAGTTAAACAAAATAAAGTGACAAGTAAAATAATATTACAAGCAGAATGCGAAAAACAAAAATTTGATATCATTTAATGAATTTATATACACATTTTTATATTGTATATTTTATATACTTGTACTATATTTTATTCTTTATGTTCTTTTGTCGTAAAATATAAAAATGGAATTATTATGAGATTTTTAATGATATACGCTATATATATAGTATACGTACAATAACGTCATAAGTAATTAAAATTAAATGATTTATTTATTATAAACAATTAGTAATAGTGGTTTTATCTTTATGTTTATTTCATTATAATTCATAATAGCTATATAGCTTGTTGTTGACTTGATATATTGGTTAATGTATAGAACTAAGTCATGAATCACTGATGAGGAGTCCTATACCAATGTTATACATAGGCAAAAATAATAAGGTGGTATATACATTTTGTGTATTATAATAATAATAATAATATATTATACTCCCTGTGCATATAGTTAGTTAGCGTGTGGTTGCGTGTGCGTGCAGTATATAATATAGCTTGCTATAGTGGTAACGTGCTTGTAGCGTGTACAAGGGCACTGCCTCAGAACAAGCTGGTCATCCACATCTACCACCTGATGTGGGATCTCACTACAATAATATACACTCAGCCAAAATATTCATTTCTTCAAATTAATGTTTTCAAATATTGAGTCTTACGTAATATTTATATAGAATTATATTAAATAGTAATTTTGTTTGGGAATTTTTAAGCAATTAATTTTCCATTAAGATGATTAAATGTGATTTGAATATTTGATTTATATTTCATGTATTTTTTTTTGTATTCATATTTTAATGATTTTTTGAATGTATGTATATTTGTGTGTGTGTGTATATTATATATATATATATATATATATATATATATATATAATTTATACACACACACCACCCACTCCTCTCTCACTCACTTTCTAGCCCTATGGTTGACAAATCAGTGTTGGTTAAGATGCTGAAAATTTTTACAAAGAAGGTTACTTAAGAATAATTTACAAATACCAATAAACCTTAACAAATACCTATATTAGAGAAAAAAAAAAAAAAAAAACATGTTGATTTCTTAAAGTAAGTAATTTTACAAAGTTTTGGTTCATTTCGTTTTGAAACTTTTAAAAAAGTAAATATGTAAAATAAATGTTTTTATTGTTTATAGAAAACTATAATACCTAAAAGAATCGTTTTTCAAAGTAAGTCTTTTAAGAAACTTTTATTGATATAGTATTGATTTGATTGAACGTACGTACATACTTACATACATAAGAAGAGAAAGAAAATAAACATTTTATAACTTAAACTTTGATTTAAATTTTGTGCTAGTGGGTTTCAAGTCATGATTTTTATGCCAATAAAAATAAGTACATCTATATACAGTATATATATGTATGTATAACGCTTTAGGTTGTTTGTTTTGATTGAAAAATAATATATCACTTTCACATTTTATCTTTTTGCTTAAAGCCATAGACCACATAAAACAACATCTGCTTTTTAATGAATAAACACGATAATGGGATCGTCAAAACTGATGACAATTTTTACCATAAGGTTAATGTAGCCCCACGAGAGAGTGTGAAAATACTATAAAGTATGCTATTTGCGTGACTATTTACGTTTCTGACGTCAGAAACGTGCAAAAATTAGTAAAAAATGTTGTGCGGTTTGCATTAAAATTGAAAATTTCTGATCACTGCTACGGAGCTACAGTTGGGTTTTGAGACAAACTAAAGTTATTTATGTAAGTCCCATTAAGTGTTTTGTGATATAAATGCTTATGTTTTCTTCTGGTGTATTCCTTTAACATTCTCTAAATACGTATATAAACTATATTATACTTGTATATAATATACTTGAGCGAAGTGTGAGAGTAAATAATCAACTGTAACATCAGATAATGAAGGCATTGCTTTACTTCTATCCCTATTTATAAGTATATTAGAACTTAAAACAAACATGACTTTTCCTCCTTTCCTCTCCATTGTATTGTATGCATAATAATTCCATGAAAATTAGTTATCGGATAACGTTAAAATAAACATATAATACTATTATAGTATTAATCTTAAAATTATACTCTGGAAGTGATTTAAATTATAGTTTAAATGTTAAAGAATGATTTATGATGTTGTATATATCATAATTATAAAACGCACTAAGTTTATAGAGTGTACTGTGCTGAGTTGTTTTACTAAACTATTCAATTTACGTAATGAAACATTATTATTCATTTTTGCAATGGAAAATTAAAATTAGTCTGATTTCGTGGTCATTTCTTTTCATGTGTGAGAGAGAGAGAGAGAGAGAGAGAGAGAGAGAGAGAGAGAGAGAGAGAGAGAGAGAGAGAGAGAGAGAGAGTGAGAGTGAGAGTGAGCTAGAGAAAAAAAAAGGACTTAATTTACTTTAGCTGTAAAAAAATAAAAAATGATAGTCAAACTTTCCAAGTTTGCACAGAAGTGCTCCGTTCTATCGTATATAGGTTTATTATACATGATATATATTATAGAATGATGAACGGTACGTATAAGTGCATGTTAAATATAGAAATATGCTTACTTACGATAAATTGCTTGTAACGATTGGAGAGTTATCCGCACAAACTTAAGTTTGACCTCAATAAAATTGAAGTTTTATAATACAAACTGTGTTTAATTATGGAAAGTGCTATATAATATTACTTAGTTTTGAATGCAGAAACTTGGTTGAAAATTTAGCAAAATGCGATAAAATTACTTTCAAATAAAACTTTAATTAAAATTTTATTATTATATACAATAAATTTTCAACAACCCCAATATTTCACTCTTTTTGACAACTTATTTGGGAAAGTTGATTCAATTATAATAGAATCTTGATTTTTATTAAATAGCATATAATTAATAATAATAATAATTATAGTTTGCATTTTAAACATTTTGAAGTATACAATGTGTTGTGTGAGCAGATAGTGTCTCCGTTTGCTCTCTCTCTCTCTCTCTCTCTCTCTGTCTCTCTGTCTCTCTCTCTCTCTCTCTCTCTCTCTCTCTCTCTCTCTCTCTCTCTCTCTCTCTCTCTCTCTCTCTCTCTCTCTCTCTCTCTCTCTCCTCACTCTCTCCATCAATATTTATTTGGTATACTCTATGAAAAGTTCTTTATATTGGTTTGAGGATACCGTTGCGTATCGTATGTTTGTGTTTCTATAACACCATAAACAATAGGAGGTGAGCAGTAAGAATGTTTAGTAAGTATAAAAGGCATAGACTATCATAGAAAAAAGCAGCATTATTTATAAAACAAAACACTCGATGGGACTTAGATAAATTACAGTAGTTTGTCTCATGCCGTAGCAATGATCAGAAAATTTCGATTTATGCAACCCGCACAACATTTTCATACTAATTTTTCTCAGTTTCTGACGAAAGAATTCGGAATTGTCACGCAAATAGCATACTTAATAGTATTTTCACGCTCTCTTGTGGGGCCACATTTACATTCTGGTAAAAATTGCCATCAGTTTCGGAGATCCCATTTTGTGTTTAATCCTTACAAAGCACATGTCATGTTCTTTCATGTGGTCTATGGCTTTAAAATATAAGACTCGTTATTGACCCACGAAGATCATAGTAACAAAAAGTTACAACAAGAGTTAGTCTTGTCAAATAATAATACAGCCTTTTTTTCTAGAGCAGGGAAAGTTTAAATAATATATATATATATATATATATATATATATATATATATATATATATATATATATATATATATATATATATATATATATATATATATATATATATATATGTATATATACGTAGAATAGAGATATAGATTATAGAAGACAGATAGAAAAGTATAAGTATAGCAAATTCCAAATTTGAGTGTATGCATCAATGCATCCATATCATCAATTTTTGTATTGTGAACAAAATCTTCAGCCATTATTCGTTAAAAGTTAAACTCATTTTATGAAAGGTTCCGAAACAAAGTGTCATTGTTCACATTTCTCAGTATTCTCAGTATTGTTACATAAAAAAATAAAAAGAGTAATATCGGTCGTTGAATCTTTTTTTTTTTTTTTTTTTTTTTTTTTTTGCTATATATACATTGTGATTAGAAGAAAAAGTGTGAGAGAAGAGAGTGAGAGCGAATATATAGGGTTGTGAAGACGTTGGTAGGTATTGCCTCTAGCATTCTTGATCTTTCTTGACAAACTCCGTGTGTGTTGACTTGCACCACATCAGAGCTGGGGGTCTCTCTCTCTCTCTCTCTCTCTCTCTCTCTCTCTCTCTCTCTCTCTCTCTCTCTCTCTCTCTACTTGCTCACTTCGAACCACGCGCGTCTCTGTCACGCTTGTCTGTCCTCAGTACACACAAAACCATCGCATCGTACTTCCATTCTTGCTTCTTCTACGCCTTTTTTTTTACTTTCTCATATTTTTTTCCCTTTCGATTTTTATTTCCTTTTCTTTTCTTTCCTCGCTAACAGTTGAAAAGACTTTATACACTTTGTTTTAAGTATTTTTATTATTATTATTATTTTGTTCTTCTTCTTTTTCGTCCTCTCTTTTTGTGTATAATCTTACCATACTTTAAATCCACCCCTCTTTATTCTTTTCTTTTTCTGTCTTCTATACTTCTTATTTGTTAAAGGATATTATTGAATGTCTTGGAATAAGAACTTATTTAATTTTGTGAATACAAACTTCTGTTTCAGGAAGTTGTATAAGGGAAATGGCAAACACTAAATCCTCTGTTTCAAATTTATCTTAATTGAGTTTATAAGTTGTTTTTTTTCGTCCCATGTTCATTGCTTCAATTTAAATATTTCATAACTTTTTGTTCAACTTATTCATAATAAATAGATTAAAGACATAACACTTAACAACTTTATGAAAATTATATTTAAATTAAAAAATATATATTTAGGTACACTGGAATTTTAGATCTTTATTACTTTCTTGCATTTGTGAGAATTTAATAGCTAAAATAAAATTCTTTACGAATGTTTTTAAACTTTATAATCCGTTTTATATATTATGTAAAAAAAAAAAAAAAAAAAAAAGGAGAAGAATGTTATCAAACTTTGATATAAGAGTTTCTAAGTCATGACGAATAAGAAAACCATGATTTTTAAGAAATAAAAATAAATTATACACGTATATAGCAGCAACATTCAAAGTCAGCTTAACGTCTACTATTTTTTAAAATTAAGAACTCAGATTGATGAATGATTTGTTACTAGAGCAATGACTATATGAACGGCCAACGGTAAATAGAATGAATATACTTATTTATTTAGTCTTAAACAAGCTCACAAACTCATGCAAGCCAAACAGAAAAAGAATTTAAAAAATCTTATGACATGTATTAATATTACTTAAGGGAGTATGATACTAACCTTATATCTCAAAAACTAGAAGTGTTTTGGGTCTAAATTTGGTGTCATTGTGTAGCTAAGGGTTACACCTAGCCGAGATAAAAATTTCACGATGTTTGACCGTCCCGAAAAAAAGACAAAAACTATTGAAATTAACATTGGGCGTTATGGGCTTTAAATATCAAAAAATCATATAAAATTAATTTGCACGGTGACCCCCCAAAATTTTTATATATTTGAAATTGTCTCAAGCTGTAGTATCATTGTGCAAAGTTTCAGATATTTTTGACGAGAAAAGTTTGAGTCTAATGGCCGACGTCGGTCCCCTATACTCCCTTAAAAAACTTAATATGAAGGCAGTCTTACGATAGATACTTATTATTTGTTTATGCAATTTTTGTATCAATTTGTTTACAGTACACTGTAACGTTCCTTTTATGAATGAAAATTGATAAATAAAAATTATGAATAAGTAAAAAGACGTGCCTGCAGCTCAATATTAAATGTGAATATTTATATAATGTAAAACTAGAAGTAATATAATGTAGCTCAACAATAAGTTATTTGAACTAATTTGAGTGTAAGTGTATATTATAAGCATATAAGAGAAATACACAAGTATAAATATTTTTGCTTTAAAAAGGAGAGGTGCTAGTGTTTTTTCTGCACAAAATGTACTCATTCACTCATCCATGAGCAGCCATAGTCAGCGGTATATATGAGTCTGCAAATACGCTTTCAGTTTGCCTAGGGAAACAAGCAAAGTAAAGATAGGCTGTGTTACTCTGTGAGAGTATTGTTTGCTTTTGTCTGCACTTGAGAACTACTTACTGTATGTATGTATGTGTACTATGTACAGTATATATGTATATTATGTAATATACGCAGACAATATAAAGCAGTAGCAAAAAATGAGGGTGCATCACTGGCACCAAATATATTATATATATAAAAAAAACACACACACAGAGGAAGAGAGAATTACAAAATGTACACTTTATATTTTAATTTCATATAACAAAATAGCAATTAAAAGGACGCATTTAATAAACCAACTTTTTTTGTAATCCTTTAACAGTTTTTTTTTATATTAAATGAAACCATGCATATATGCAGTGTTAGTCAAATAAAACTGTATAATTAGTATACGTATAGGTCTGTATAGTTTACATCCAATACTGTTCTTTGAGACAAGCAACTTTTTTAGTGGTTGACCGAAATCTGAAAACAAGGCCGGTTGTAGAGGACGCGGGACCTAATGCAGAAAGTAAACACGAGGTTCTCAAATCTTTGAGGGGGGGGGGGGGGAGAAGGGAGGAGACATTCTAGTCATTTTTGAAAGTATTAAATGCAACTAAAAAGAGACTTATTATTGTATACTATACAA
>OX439127.1:12446614-12464654 GCA_949318235.1 Ecdyonurus torrentis | reverse complement strand
GTAGACAGCAATGTTGTTTTCATAACACATATTTTGCGCGTATATAATAATATATAGAAAGATGATCAAAAAAGCACACATGGTGCTTCGTTGTCATCGACTCGTCTTCTGCTTCTGATAGTGTTTCTTTGTGCGTATGAATACGAATACGTGTTTTCGCAACATCATTTACTAACAATTTCTACATTTATTTTATTTTTTTTTTGTCACTTTATGTTTTACTTTTCTTACAAAAGAAAAAAGTTTTTTTTTTATCTTCTTTGAATTCATATGCTTTTCTTTCTACTTCATCTAATTTTATTACAAGAATTACAAGCTAAAGTAATTTTTTGTGTAAGTCATCATTTTGTTATTTTTATGCTTTATATGCGTTGTCTTGAACTTCATTTTCAAAATATTTACGTCATTATGTATAAGTTTATGTAAGAGACTTGGAAACAATTCCAGGTCCCGGACTAGCGAAAACCTGAAGTCAAATCCGGTTGCCACAGAACTGCAAAAATGTCAGTAAACGGGAGGAGGGGGGGGGGGGTCATCACTGGACCTAAGAATTGTTCCGGAGTACCGAAAGTAATTGGACTGTTCCATGTTCCTATGATTTATATTTCATTCTAAAATCATATTAAATATTTTTAATATTAGGGGAAGGGAGAAAAAAAAATCTAAAAGTGTTATTCTTGTTTTTTTTTATTATTATATTATTATTATTTTTAATACTTATTTATTTATTTTTTGCAGACAAAGCACTAAAACAAATTTGGCTTTAGAGAAGAAAATGCAATCATTCCCAATTGATTAATAATAATATGATACGTTGTACTTATGATAATGTTTTATATAATATGATATAAAAACAAGGATATAAAACTGGTGTGAAGTGGTTCATTGAGAAACATTGCAGGGAAGGTGGCAAGCGGGTTAACTAGCGTACGTGCTGGCTAGTTGTGAAAAGGATTGAGGGTTCCGTGTACCCGAGAGGGCTAACAAGCTTCATATAATATAAAGGCTATTGTAAAGTTAGGCTATCCTGCAATGTGTATGTGTGTGTGTGTGTATATATATATATATATATGAGAGTATATATATATAAAACAAGAGCAAAGTAACTCACACGCGTGTTGTTGCATGCTGCTTCCTAGATAAACATTACGACCTCTAAGGAGTTAAATCTCACCACATATACAAACTTAACACTAATGCTATTAATTAAATGAAAACAAAACACAACAATAATATTATAAAAGATATTATATCTTAAAATACTATTAAATACAACTTCTAACGAATTATTTTTATTTTATTGATTATACTGTCAAAAATGTAAATATATCGATAGAATTTTTTTTTTTTTTTTAATACACTTTCGATATTTCATGTTACAGTAAAATTTATGATCTTGTTATACATATTTTTTTTTTTGCTCTCTTTTTCTTCCCTTTTCTTCCCCTCATTCTATATTTAAAAAAAAAAAAAAAAAAACTTTGAGTCATAACAAAATTTGTTATTTTTATTCTTATTTTGACTAATTGCTTGACATTCAAATTGAAATTACCCAAAGGGGAAAAATGCATTATATATATATATATATATATATATATATATGTGTGTGTGTGTGTGTGTGTGTGTGTGTGTGTGTGTGTGTGTGTGTGTGTGTGTGTGTGTGTGTGTGTGTGTGTGTGTGTGTGTGTGTGTGTGTGTGTGTACAGTGTATTTACTGTATGTATATATATATATATATATATATATATATATAAAGCTAATATTAGGTAGTAAATTTTATTGACACTTAAAATAGAATTATTACATTTAGTAGTAAGGTATTGTTTGATGCAGTATAGTGTGTCGGGTCTGGGCAGTAAGTTAGCGTTAACGTTGCGTCTCTGCCACTGTTACTTATACTTTACTCGTCGTACCGTCTCTAGTGGCCACAATAGAAAGCAGAATTAACCAAGACAAATCTTGCTTGTGGCTGAACGGTTCACCAGAATCACACTCATACAAAATGTAATACTAGAGTAACGTATATATGTGTAGAGAGAGTACAGATGGATATAAAACGATGAAATTAACTCAAGAGGTAAGTTAAAATAAAACAAAATAATGGTATATAAAATTGAGTTAAAACACTTCAACTATTTTACAATTATTATATAATTTATGAAAATAATAATATTTAGATATTATTTTAACGTATTACATTATAATTGAAAGTTATTCAAGTATAAAAGTATCTCACCTATCTTGTCTAAATGTCAAGGATTAACTACTTTAGTGGTATGTGTGGTGACGATGCTTATAATGGCATAACACACTTTACAGAATGTAAAGAAGGATTGCTTTTAAAAGCTAAAGTAAAAGCAGAAATACCAACAAGTATAACACAAAATATAATATACGTATAATATATATTATTAATTAATAATTGTGGTTTGTAATATTGTATCCTTATAAATTGTTATACATTGAAAACATAAATGTTACCATTATTTAATTTGTTATATAATGAAGAATCTTATTTGTATATGCGTAATTTGTGATTTACAGTCTTATACACTGCTTACACGTAATAACAGAAATTAAGCATCATATCGCCAACCTTCAAAATAAACCACTATATAACTTCTTCTAAGCCTTTAATAGTAATTGCAAAATCTTTTTAAAAAATTAAGTCTAATTTCACTTAAATACGTTTTAAGAATTTTTAAGATTTCAAAAATTTCTTCAATTTTTAATGAACTTAAAATTTTAAAAAGATGATAATGAGCTTTAATTTTTATTCCATTAGTTGAAATCCTTACATTAAATTAATTTAATAATTAATTCTTTCTTCATTAATCATTCATCAAGAAACTCTATTATGTATAATAATAATGAAAAGAAAATTGCTGAAAATTTCAAAAAAAAAAAAAAAATTATATATTATATTCTGCAACAGAAAGTGCAAGATATACATACACTGTAAACACTGTTTAAAGATCAGATGATGTGAAGCAAAAACGTAAAGGTAGAAAAAAAAAATCCTTTCCCAAGTTGACCACTAAACGTTTGATGTATAACATAAAGGAGATTTTGATAAAAGATGTATATTGGTGGGTGAAATAGAGAAGAGAGAGAGAGAGAGATATAAAGTTGAAAATTTTTGTTTGAATCTCGTCAATGTGTAGCAGTAGCATTCACGCGCTCCTGCTCTTATACTGTGGTTTGGGAATGGGTTGCTGTTTTTGGAGATGAGAGAAAATATAACAGCGAGTATAATGTAGAAAAGAGGCAAAACTATATAGCAAGCAGGTGGCTTTACCGAGGAAATGACGTGTGAAAGAGTGAATGTTATAGTGGTAGTCCTGGATATCCACTATAGAACAATATGGTTAAGAAATACCGTACAGCATCCATATTTTATTACGTCTATTTAAACTATTGAATGTGGTTTGAGGAAAAACTATATTATCATATATTTTATTATAAGTAAAGATATAAAGATGAAAGACAAGCGACATTATAAGTTGGTATTGAAATTATTCGAAAAGTAATACACAAAGGTTGAAGCTAGGAGAAAAATGTTAAAGAGAGAAAGTATATAGAGGCTTCCCAGAGGATAGAAAGAGAAGAATAAAAGAGTGATAGAGGAGGATAAGAAGGTGTTATAAAAAAAGAATAAAGGGAAAAAAATGTACGTCAAATAGTAGAAACCAAACGAGGGGACTAATGGATGTCAGCAGCCCTCAATTTTTCATCATTTATCATTCTCTTTGAAGACAACTATAGTGTGACATTTTTTATTCGCAACCGAATGCATCCAAATCATATAAAATGCATATTTTATATAGCAATAAAGCATATTTTAAATCAATATCTTAATAAATTTTATACTTTTGCTATATGAAACATAATACACACACACACACACAAAATGACAAAAACATTTATATTCAAATACATTAAAACACAGCAAGTAAAATTGTTAAAAATCTTAAAAGGAATATAATGCATAAAATAAAGAAAGCAACATTAAAAATGAAGTTAAACATTTTGTTTTAGTAAGATTACTGAATTATGAAGGTAAAAAACAAACAAAAGAATCCATACACCGCATATAAGCGGTAATGCAGTACACTCTATACTATTATATTATAGTGGTTGAAAAATGCAAACGTATAATATAAAAGTAAAAATTTAAGGGGAAACTGAGCATAAGATTTATCATGTACTTTATATATATATATATATATATATATATATATATATATATATATATATATATATATATATATATATATATATTCCTTGTCGGTTTATGTATGTTATTTAATATAGAACACATAAATGTATTCATGCAAGCAGCTCATATTGTTTTTTAAAGGCAGGTCACAAGAGATTCAAGTTGTTCCTGCTTTTAATGACACTATGAATATGGATTTTTGTATGTTATAATGTACGACGTATACGTTCATATATAAAGTATATTATAACATGTATCGCGCATCACTGGTGTGAAAACGAGTGGTAAAACGAAATTATTTAGTTTGCATAAAGTATAAAATTTTGTGAATAATTTTAACTTGGATGACTTGGATGATAATATTAAAAAAGGAAGAAGAAAAGTACTAAAAAAAAAAAAAAAAAAAAAAAAAAATGGATGTCAGAAAATGCTAACTCGCACGAAAAAGTTTTTAACTTTTTGAAAACATTGTAATACCACAAATTAGTATTTGCATATTTTTATTATGTATATATATATATAATATATAACATAAAGAGTTAAAATTATATAGCTTTAAATGTATACGAACTTACTCATGCAAGATGATAAATTTATAGTCTATTTATATATTTAACCTTTTTTAATAACAGAATATAATATGAGAGAACATATATTTTTTTAAATAAAACTTTTGAGATAGTATGTTTTCATGTCATTTTTACATGTAAAAAAGAAAAAAAAAATACTATCAGCTCCAACGTTTACATATGATTTGATTGAGTACTGCTACCTCAAAATTTTTTTATTACTAAAATAAACGGATGAGAATTATTCATAAGCTCATTTGTAAAGGTAAACTTTGATTTAATTATTCATCGAAAATGTTTTACCACGGTAAAAGGTGCATGTTGTAGCAGTGTATCTAATGTTGCTAGCGGTAACTATTTTCAACGTGCTTAACACGTTGCATATACGTGCAAAACTGCAGGCGCACTGCAACCGTGTTTCATAATAGAGAAAATGCTTGAGTTGTGTATGTGCAAGTTTTTCTCTATATTAAATAACCATGATGTTCTTAAAATAGAATATATAAATAATAGTAATAATATATCTTTATTTAAAGCCCTTGTCAACTTACTTTTTTATCATTTAGAATACTAGATTGATAATTACCATACCTTATTATCCATGAATTAGACACCAACGCGTTAATTTTGTATTTATTTATTTTCTTTTTGACTGTTATATCACGTATCTGACATCACAATGTACAGATGGGGCCGTGATAGGGTTGAGGGAGGGGCTTAAATTTATCACGTGACCAGAACGGTGACTATGATTGGCGGCGGTACATTGTGACGTCAGATACGTGATATAATAGTCAAAAAGAAAATAAACGAAAATAAATACAAAATCAACGTGTTGATGTCTAATTCATGGTTAATACGGTATGGTAATTATCAATCTAGTGTTCTAAATGATAAAAAAGTAAGTTGACAAGGGCTTTAAGGTGCATACAGGGCTTTTCCAACTATACATGAACCTTATGGGCGTAAAATATGCTAATAATTGTAATTAAAACCACAATTTTAACATACAGTACACCATGAAAATTTACCAACTTATAGTAGAGCACGAGACAAAATTATTGAAGTTAACACTAGCTCATTAAAGTTAATTGATTAATTAATTATATAAAATAATCAAAGACTTTCAACAACACATTAATTTATAGAACTTCCTACACAACTTTATCACAACATCATTAAAACTTAGCAATTAAATAACAAGCTAGTTATTTCTTTTCTTATATTTACAATAAAAATGCTTTAATCAAATAAAAATATAATATGATATATTTTTAACTTACAATATTGGATCCATACATGAGTTATGTCACAATAATTGGCACATTATTCTTACACGCGAGTTCCTCACTCTTCGTATATAGTGAGCTCAATGTTATTAGAGTAATTTTTACTTATATATATACAATTCTGAAATTACGTAGGAAGTTGTAAGAAATATAAGAAAAAAAAATTGAAGATATCCTACTACGTATATCATGAAACACAATAAAGCACTAACAATCTACCAATTTATAAAGCTTCTAAAAATAGAAAAAAAAAAAATACAATGATGTTACACTCTCGTAATTCCTGCAGATTATTTTGCTTTACAGCTTCAATTCAATAACATTTAACATTCAATAAGAAGCTTAGCTGTGTCATATATATATATAATATTGAATAATGATCCATGATTTAATATAATAATTTCTACATATGTCAAAGTGTCATACACAACGCAACATAATATTGTTAAACATCACTTGTTTTGTGGTTGTGTGGCTTTTAGTGATATGTTATAACGTCACTCGGTATTCACCCAATCACTTTAAGTCAGTCTTACTTGTGTTCAAGAAAAGAAAAGCTGTCTGTAAAGAAAGAGTTTTTTTTCCTTACATTTTGTTCGTTCGTTTTACTTGAAATAGTAGTAAATAGGTTAGGAGTTAGGATATATATATATATATATATATATATATATAACACATTGTAAGTCGTATACTTGAGTGGACGTATAATATACTGTTAGTTTGTGGCTGGGTGGATGCTTGGCACGCAGTGGTCTTCCCGTCACTTCATTTAATTCAACTCGAAAGAAAAATAGTATATTTTCCTACAAAATCAATCGATTTTGATAACATTCTCTGTATATTTCACTCTTTAAATTTTTTTTCTTTTTTTCTTTTTTATCAACATAATAATATCCTGAAGTGTTGTTGCCAATACAATGTGTGTTTAAATATTTTGTCGATTTCAAATATATTTCACAGTCGATAAAAGTGAATTAGATGGTTTCTGATCAAGCTTGATCGTATAGTCTTATATTGGTACATAAGTTCAATATTACAACATAAAATGTATAAGTCATGGATTATTCAAGGTTATTTAAATTTTGTTTGTTAATACCAAATATCAGTTAGTGTAATAAGCTGATTAAAAGTCGTAAATAATTTCATTTTTTCCCCTCTCTTATCTGATGATCACATGGGCTATGTTTATTTCTTATTTTTGTCTTTTTATTTTTCTCTAAAATTAATAACGTAATAGTCAACTTTTGGACTTCTGGAGATATGAGCACAGTCCTTAACCTATTTCCTTGTCCTCCCACCACTTCAATAATAAATAAGACCAATCCAATTATCTATACATTTTTTTTTTTAAGTTAAAAGAAATTTAAATGAAATTTAAATTAACATAACAACGACCTAATTAAAAATTTTCTTTGGAAATTAAAATAGTTTGCGTTTGAGAAATAAAATTATTTAATCCATTTGGTCTAACAAATAAACTGCATTTTGTTTGATATTCAGATTATTATTTTTAATACTCATTTATACTTGATAAAACTTTTGAAAAGTTTGTAAGCGGCATTTTGTTGAGATTGTTAGTCGTGAAGTAAAATTCTCAATTGTATGCTGTTCTAATTAAATTTTGCTGATTCTAGAAACTCAAATCTAATTGTATTTGCACTAGCATTGTGACCGACAAAGTAGTTTTAAAACAACGACGAAAGTCGAGTAAAAAAATTAATCCATGAAAACTTTATTAACTAGATGTCAATAAAAAAAAATCTCTTATTAAATGAGACTACAGGGAGATTGTTGAATTGTGAGTGAGGCGAGAGAGAGAGAGAGAGAGAGAGAGAGAGAGAGAGAGAGAGAGAGAGAGAGAGAGAGAGAGAGAGAGAGAGAGAGAGAGAGAGAGAGAGAGAGAGAGAGAGAGAGAGAGAGAGAGAGAGAGAGAGAGAGAGAGAGAGAGAGAGAAAGAGAGAGAGAGAACGGCAGGTGTCGAAGTTATATATTATTCTTTATTTATTTAAGAAAAAAAATCTTTATAAATTTTATAATAAGGAAGACAAGGGAATGTATTAAAATTATATTAAAAACGATGTATTTTACTTTTAACTTTTTTTATATTGGATAAAGATAAAGATTAGCTCAAATGTTTGCCTTCTTTTTTCTTCTTACAATCGTCTTTTTGTTACACAGTAAAATGAACATTTTTAATAGAGATTTTTCTTTCTTATATAATACGGCCTCATTCCGTTTTATGATTCTTATAAAATTTATTAAGCTCGTGCCAGCAACGAACGCTCCGACTGAGCAAATCATTGGCAACTGCTCAAAATGTGACGTTGCAGAAGTAGGAAGGTGTCACAGACGTGGTAACATATTACTTGAACTACACAATCTTTATTAGTATCTTTCAAACCTCTAATAAATTATATATAAATACATATATATAAACTTTTTTTTTTTTTTTTTTTTTTTGATCAGATACATGTAAAAAGTAAATCAAGCCTATTATCTAGTATTTAATTGAGTTTGTTCGTTACAGTAGAACATAAAACTATAATACACTACCTAATTACATTATTGTGATGTTTTGTAATGATAAAAAATGATATTAAATTAAATTATTTTATTTATTATGTTAAAAGTATACTTTTGAAATCTTTTTAAATAAAAAATTAGTAAATAAATATATTTAAAAAATATATATATTTCTAATATTATATTTTGATAAAATTATGGTATAATTTTAATCAATATTTTGAATAAAATTAAAGATCTTTATCATTTTCTATTTAATTATATAAAATTATTATTCATATAAAATAAGGTAATGATATACGTTAATTAAAATAAATTTATATTCTTAAACTATCTCTTATCTTTGAGTTTTGAAATATATTAAGTACGATGATTTGAAATGAAGAGATGACGATGAAGACAAAATGCAATGCCGTTAAAATAAATAATAAAATTTATGTTATATAAAATACGTATAAACTTATAATGATTTTTCTTTTCTTTTTTATATTTTTCTGCTTTTTCTACTTTTTTTTTTTTTTTTTTTTGGTGTGTCTTTTCTTTCTTCTTCTACTTCTTGTAGGCAGTAATGATGCTCTGTACGTGACATCAGAGATTTACTTTTAAAATAAAGAAAATATAGAAATGATGGATGAATTGTTTGTAATATATAACATAATGTACATGAGCATATATATATATATATATATATATATATATATATATATATATATATATAATATATTATGATTTGTTTGATGTGATTATTTTAAGTGTTCGATGTGTTAGGCTGTAAAGAAAAAAAATTATGCAACATTGCAAACACACACATACACAAATATATACTTTTGTATATACGTTATATTATATAAGTTGAGCATTATAATGGTGGTTTAAGTTTTGAAACAAGAGGGGTTGGGGAATGAAAGAAGCAGCGTGTCGCATATAACGCCCATATATTTATAAAAAGTAAGAAATAAATGTATTGAATATAATATATAATACACATACACCTACTATAAAGGTAGATATACCAAGTAGGCATGCGAGGAAACGAGGAAGGGAAAAGAAAAAGCAGGACTCATTATGAATTATCCATTGCATGGGGGTGTGGAGCGCAATTGCCGAAGACGTCCAACTCTTATATACAGTGTTTTTATATAACGTCATGAATAGAATAACAACGACGCATGCGTAATGCTTTTGCATAACATTCATGTTGTTTTATGTTAAATGTTAAAAAAAAAAAAAAAAAAAAAAAATGAGACAAAAATATGATAAACAGTAACGCATTGATAAAAAAAAATTATATATATATATATTTAAAACACGCCTCATAAAAATATTAATGTATGTAAAAATAATATCATCAGTAATTTATAACGCAATGAAAACTCATATTTTATATTTCATTACATTATACACGAATAAAAAAAAAGTGCTTTTATCTAAATTAATTGTTGATTTTTACATGTATTTATGTAAAAAAACAGTGTATGAGATTATTTTAATATGGTGATGGAATTTTAAAATTTTTCTGCAATATCTCAACATAATAATGTTTTAATATTTGTTAATGTGATTTGAATTACAAATAAGTTTATATATTTGGAAAAATATACGAACGTAACATGATTTACCTCAAACACCAACGCCAGTGTATTTTATTTCTTAGAAGTAATTACTAATAAAAGTGTCACAATTTTTCCATATTTCCTAAAAATGGGGATTAAAAATATTAAAAAAAAAAAAAAATTAAAAGATAAGTTAAAAGTTTTATAGTTTAATAATTTTAAATTTTGTAAACACACGTGTATGTATGCTATTCAAAATTTTAGTACATACATATTAAATCTATTATAAAGTAAAGTTTTAACTAATTTGAATATAATAATATTGTATGATATTATATTAAAAAAAATCAAGATATTGAGAAGTATACGTTAAACATAAGCGAGAACAAATTGTAGCGACTATCGTTAACCTTATAAAATAGCATGCATCAATTTGTTTCTAGTCGACCTTAACTATTTCTAAATGTGTTTGATAAGAATAAAATTGATTTTTTTTTATGCTTTCCCCCTTTATTTTTGTCTCGAAGTTTTTTTTTTTTTTTTTTTTTTTTTTTTTCTTATAGAATTTATATTATACGAGATATCTAGATGGAAACAATTTTGTATAATTTTACGTTTAATACAAACGCATCAATTTAAAAACAAATCTCCTTTATATTTTATTTATCTAAATCTTAAGATATATTTTGAGGAAAGAAAAAAAAAAGATTTTTTTTTCTTGTTGTATTTATAAATAATAGATTTATGCATATATGTGTGTATTTATACTCTAGAGATGGCTAAAAAGTGAGAGATGAGAGAGGGAGTATGAAAGATAGTGAGTGAGTATCTGTCACCCTCACCGGTCCATGCCATCCACCTCTCTTCTCCCTTGAGTATACAGCTACCAGCAAGCAAGCATGCAAATATATATACCAGAACTTTTTATTTTTATTATTATTACTATTCCCACTCTCTGTCTTCACATCCATTTCACTTTCTTTTCTCTGTCACTTTCTACCTCGAAACAAAAGTTTTTGAAAAACTTATCTTCTAAAAATATGTATGTAACACTTTTAATATTATGTTGGATGGAAATAATAATAAAAATAAAAAAAGGAAGAAGAAGAAGAAGAAAATAATGAAACTGTTTTAGGTAATTTTAACTATTAATATGCAAGAGAATTTGCTAAATCATTTTAATATTAAAAATAATTACTTTTTTATGTTAGAACAAATTAATATTATGCTTGCATTTTATACATGATGATAAACTAACCATTTTTAAGTGAGTGAACTTTTATGTAAGTTTTAACATTCTCATAAAATATTTCTTTGGCTTGAGGTTGGATTAGTAACGCCACTTTATTCAAGTTTTTTTCCTCAAGATTTTTTTTTCCGAGTTTTTTTTTTTTTTTTTTTTTTTTTTCTTTTTCTTTTCCTTTTTTAACTCTCACTTATTTTCTTTCTACTTTTTGTGGTGCAACGTTTTGAGTGATTGTTTTCATATTTTAAAAAGATAAAACTTACACTTGATACATTTCATTTTGTTTATTTTTCATATATATATATATATATAATTTGTATTCAAATTTTAGACGTTTTATATGTGCAACACGCAAATCTGATAACATTCACACAAATAAAATTTATTTCTCGTGTAATATTATGAGAATTTTAAGACGAGAGAAACGATATCATGGTACAATACAGATAGTAGATAGATATTATAGTATTTTTTTTTTCATACTTGCAAACGAGGGGATCGGGGAGAAGACGAAAGGAAGAGATTGTAAAAATTCATGGATTGCTCTCTGCTTTCATATTTTTTTTTTTTTTTTTTTTTTTTTATAAAAAGATTTTTCTGTATCCTTTGAATGCCTAAACACAATAGCTCAAGCGTTCTGCAGACTTCCTTAAAATTTATCACATGTTATAAGTTTAGTTCATGTATAAGACTTTCAAATTTCAAATCACAATAACATTGCGTGTTTTTATAAAGCTATTTTATATTTCGTGGGATTTTTTCCCCCCGTTTATGGCAGCTAAAACTGTATGTCTCAATTTTTTTTATATTCTTAGTATATAAAAATAAATTCATAGTACGTACATCTGTTATTTTATGGATATATACTTTTAATAATTTTATTTAGATAAAATATAGATTTATTAATAAAATTTTTATTTTTCGAGAAAAAATCTCAATTGAAATTTTATTACATAAGAATAGAGACATAGCCATTATACGTGATGTTTTATTAAACGGGAATGTATCTATAGGATAATATCTAATATATTTGTAAGAAATTTACTTTACATTTACAATTAGGAAAGAATGAATTCTCGGTATAAAACACATTCGAAGTATGAATTAACAAAGTTTACTTTCAAATTTCTTATTTCTAAAAAAAAAAAAAAAAAAAAAAAAAAAGAAAGAAAGAAAGAAAGAAAGAAAAAGAAATATGACATAACAACGCATGTTATTTTGTCAATGTAAACAATATTTTCTCTTACTTCACACCAATACCGTACAATCAATTTATGCAATTATTACAAAATAATTCTTTCACAAGAACTTATTTTAAATACATGATTTAATTTTTCTTTTAATTTTGTAACTGGTGTAAAGGTGATCCATATTATACAAAGTATAAATTTAGTGAGGGTTGAGTGTTAGCTACTATTATAGCAATTTTGTCGTTCTATTTTATACAAAAGACAGCCTGTCTCTCGTGAATTAATAATAAAAACTAATAATAATTATAATAAAAACACAGCTTAGTTTTTTGCTTTATATGATACTTGCGAGGATAAAATTATAACTCAGTATAGTTAATTTTTTTCTTCTTGCTCATCAGAAATGCATGTAAACTTACTTATATTACAAAAACTACACCCTAAACTAATCCCTAAATTTTATTTTTTTTTGCTATGTTATAAAATATGCAGCTAAAAACACTTTGCTGTAGCATCAACATGATAATAACAATAACTTTGAGATGAAAAGTCAGTATTTAAACCAACACATATTGCAAAGTAAAAGGATTCTAGTCATGATCAATGTTATCTTGAAATACAGTTTTATTTTTTATTTTTATTGTTATATTTGATAATCTACTTCCAATTTATATCTACAGTATATACGTATATTAATTTCAAATTTGCTACTATATCATTTTCTCTTCTTTCAAAGAATAAAGTATGCATTATTTATGTATCATTTCTATATTGACGATTTAATTGTATTAAAGACAGTTTTTTTCAACGTTGGAATCTTTGTGATAAAGATCGTTTTCAAAAGAATTGTGGAGGCAATTTCAACACGATCACTTACTTTGTGGCAGTAAATAATTTTCTAACGCAATCTTTAAATTAAAAGGAAACATCGTAAAAAAAAAAAAAAAAAAAAAAGATGAACTGTCCATATATATATATATATATATATAAAAAAAATATATATATATATGATAAAAATTCATTGTAGTCTTACCTTCTATAAGACCCTGGGCTTTCACTCGCTGCTTGTTTTGACGATAAAAAATAACACACAACACCATAAAAAATTGTCACTTATATATAAGTTATTAAAAAGACTCAATTCACAGTTTTTTAAAAAATTATATATACATAGCTATGTTATATTTACACCAAATTGTAACGTTTTCGAGTGCGTATGTAGAAACATACAGTGTCTGCACTCTTCTTCAGCTTACTTGGTGTAAAACACTTACTTCAGCAATTTGGTGTAAATATAACATAGCTATGTATATATAATTTTTTAAAAAACTGTGAATTGAGTCTTTTTAATAACTTATATATAAGTGACAATTTTTTATGGTGTTGTGTGTTATTTTTTATCGTCAAAACAAGCAGCGAGTGAAAGCCCAGGGTCTTATAGAAGGTAAGACTACAATGAATTTTTATCATCATGTCACCTCGCTTGATATTCAAATTTTCAAACATATATATATATATATATATATATATATATATATATATATATATATATATATATATATATATATATATATATATATATATATATATATAGAATGTGAATAGATTAAGAAAAGTTCTACTATATTCAGGTTTATGCAATATAAACCTTGCGTTGCGTTGTACTGTTTAGTGAATTTCAATTCTACTAAATAAAATAATAATTCAAAAAATTAATGTGCTAATTAGATTACAATTAATTAATCACAAATAGCAAGCTTTTTTTTCTTCCAATAATGTATATTTTTCAACCTTAAATAGCTAATAATCAGTAATTTATGAGCGGTGGTTTCAACAAAATAAATAACATTTTAGTTACATTACTTAATTATTTAATTGTATCATTAAATAATTAATTGCTTTTTTGATATTTTTAATAGTATTAATTATTCATTATTATAAAATAGCAGATATTTTTACATTCTAAACAATGTAAAATTACTGCTATAATATTCTATAATGATCAACTGACACCATGGTTGGAAACTGCATGGTGGTAGCAGTTTAGTATTGTATTTAAGATTTTCTATTATATATACATAATACTAATACATAATATGCTGTAACCACGCGGTATTATAATAAACGAGTAAAGGCTGGGATAGTTAGTGTAGGCAAGCAAGCAAGCAAGCGAGTAAGGCAGCAGTGGGCAACGAAACCTGACAAGGTTTGCGTCCTGTTCGTCACGCAAGGCGTGTGTGTAGACGTGTCCTATGGTAGATATGTAACAGTGAACGTAAAACCGATGCTCCTGCTGCCGTTTTTCTTCTAGCAGGGTTAATGGTTAAAAACAAAGCTTTATAAATGAAAAATATATTATACAATATAAATTATATATTTTAAATTTTTGATTGAAGTATTATAATTATTATAAAGATTACAACTGAATTTTTATTTATATATATTATTAACAATTAAAAATATATTGCAATTGAATGACACGTAAAATATTATTATGAAATTTTTAAAATTTGTTTGACCTGTACATTCTAATTGCTTTGTGAAGTAATTTCTTACAGACCTTAGCTTCTCCACCCTTTTAACTAACATAGTTGACGACAGGTCGGCTAGTGACGGCTCATTCAAGCGTTCACGTCCATGTCACATACCTTGCAAATCCTCTTCTCTCTATGGCTCTTTCCACTTTTTTTTCCACCACTCCTCTCTTTAATGCAAACGAGCAGATTAACTCAAGTGGCATCACTAACTTGTGAAACTACTTGCTCTCAGTGATACTCCTTTTAAAGAAACCGAAGAAGTGGATTCCCCTCCCCCCCCTTCCCCCTGTTTTTTTTTTCTTGCCACTTTACTGAAATTAAAGTCACTTCTTGAGTTTTTAATAGCATTCGACAAGAGAACAAGCTTAGAAAAAAAAATCTAGTATTCCAATAAATAACAATAAATATCAAACTATAAGTCTTAACATTTGAATACATAAGGACAAATTTGCAATAATTTAAAAATAGTAGTCATATATATATATATATATATATATATATATATATATATATATATATATATATATATATATATATATATATATGACTATATGACTGTGGTTGCAGTTGCTGTCCACAAAACTACCCAAGAGTATTTTATTTTGTACGGTACTATATATTTGTTTACGAAGTATTTTTATTATACATTTGAGAGAATTTTACTATTTTAATTTAGCATAAAAAAGTTAATAGCATGATTAGCAAAATGCATTTGTTATGTTACAGTAATGTAATGAAAAATGTAAAAACGATTTAATTTGTTAAAATATATCACGGTCGTTTCCTATGTTTGTGCCATTTTATATTTTAATGATGCTAATAAAAATTGAAGAAATGTGCAAATACATTAAACTGATAGAAGTGCTTGAACGTGGTACGAGCAGGGTTGTATGCATGCTATGGGAATAGTTTTTATATCCTTCTCAACATTCCACGAGGTTTTTAACGCCTGCAGCCTTTTTACTATAGGCTATTTGTCGCGCATTTAAGTTGAAGAAGTTGCCTACTCGCAAGGGGCTTAGTACAATCCGCTAAGAAATAACAAATAGAAATTTAGAATAGTATAAAAATAAAGTGCGGGAATATTGTTGATGAAGTTGTATTAAAATAACTTCATCGTTTATTTCAAACATAATAAAAACATTACACCATGAGTTACAAAAATACTTAAAATAATAAAGAATAATAAATCGTCTTTATTAAAAAAATATTCATTTAAATCCACTGGAAAGGGTTAGGTTTCAGCCTAGTATCGTCTAGCTCTTACACTTAATTGAACATTTTTTGTAATTATGACCAAACACTAAAGCTTTTAAAATTTGCATAAACAAAATATTGAAAGTGGAAATATAAAATAATTTTATAACAGATTATTATTATAATTATTTAAAAGATTTAAAAATAATATCTCATACCTATTGTTTTTACATAATAAATTATCTGCTAATTAACCACAATTTAAGATTCATATCATAACATTTTAATAGCATATGATTGATAAAATAATGCTATATTAATTGCTTCAATTATATATTGCAAATCATATTGAGAAATTGTATATTTAAAGCCTATTATAGTACTGGTCATAATAGCTATTATGAATGTATAAGGGAGTTAGGGTAAGAGCTTGGTATATACTAGCTGTATGATGCGGGAAACTATGTATGGTATGTTGTGTGACTAAGGGAAGGGAAAAAAAAAAAGGAATAGCGAAAGGGTGGTGTACAAGAGCTATCGGGGCCACCCACCTAAAGTCCTACTTTCATAGAGCGAAAGAGTTACGTGATGAACCCCCATTAGCTTTAGGAAAAGCGGTGGCGGTGTCTATATAGTATCCTCGGAGCCAGGCCAGTCAGGGGTGGGATCGAACAGATGGGTGTGAGTGAGAGAACAAACGCAGTAGGTAGCTGCAAATTATCTCCTACATATGCTTCTCTCTAATAATGTAGATAAAAGCTATTCAGTAAAAAGCCCATCCATTTGCTGACAGGTACTGTAATTATATCGTATATGCAAAAAAAAAAAAAAAAAAAAAAAAATGTCAATTTAAGTTATATTAATTCCATTTAAACTTTTTATATATAAAAAAAGAACAATTTAACAAAATTCAACGTTGTAAAAAAAAAAAAAAAAAAAAAAAAAAAAAAAAGTGAATATAACTTATATAACTTAATAGTCATGATTGTATAATATACTATATAATTTTATACATTTTAAAGGTATTTTAATACCTAAATTATTATATTCTTGTACTAATTAGTGTTTTATTTTTTTTTATAGGTAAGTTTATGACACTCTCCTAGTCACAATATAAGACGAAAGCTTTAGTCTAAGTAATTTAATTAAACTTATATAATCTAAAAAGTTCGCTGGCTTAAAAAACTTTACGTTCCTTCTTATATTTTTACAAGTATGTATAAGATGTGTATGAATAAATAAAAGCTTGAAAGTTATTCCGTTCTTTTAAAGCAAGAAGATTTTAATAGAAAAATATTGTTAAAGTATTTTAAGTTAAGTGTTTTATAATGATTTAATTACTATGCAGTGTTGGTTACGTTGCTTAGACTCTTCGTTCAATTATGTGCATATAACATTGGATTTTTTTGTCACGTTTCTATTTATAGGTATCGTATTAATTCTTAGAGAAACGCTTTGAAATTTCAATATAAGATTAAATTTGTAGAGGTTTTCCGTCAGCTTAAAAAAAAAAAAAAAAAAAAAAAAGTTTCTACGTTGTACTGATTAAGATTTTATTTAACATTATTCAATATTATTGAAAATAAATTTATTTAGATTTAGAAAACAAAATATTACAGATGACTGATGTCTTCACTTTAAAAATGCAACATGGCATGTTGATGTATACGAAGGATCGTGTTTCAAACAGAATGAAATGTTTAACATATTTTGAATT
>OX439127.1:12411614-12441614 GCA_949318235.1 Ecdyonurus torrentis | reverse complement strand
AATGAAATATTCCATTGATTTTGCAAAATCATTATTTAAATATAAATTATTTTATACTGTATATTTCATTGCATAAATATAATATAATTTATAGCATAAATGTTTACAGACCTGATATCACGTGTACGTATACAATAATTTCTAAATTATATCATAATACACACTTTTTTTATTGTTATTTTTTACAATACTCTATATAACTTAAATGAATAAAAATACAATCAATAATATATGTAGAGTTAATAATACTTTAAATTCCTGTTATTTTTTTATTATTATTCTTTATATTATTAGTATTATTGACGTTAAAAAATGATGACAACAATATACAGTTTCAGTTTTCATCATGTTATATAATATAGTATTACATTATATAAATAAATAAATAAAAAAATCAATAGAAAATTTTATGTTATAGAAAAATATTGATAAAACAGTGAGTCTTTTTATTTTATTTTATGATTCATGTTTTACATACTCATCGTATAATAACGATTTTGATGTACATAAAAAATGTATATAGTTATATTTTAGTATTATTACTTTTTTTTTTTTTTTTTTTTTTGGTATTGTATATTTTTTTTTTTTTTGATGATATTGCGCTTGTCAAAAACGAAGCTATACCCACTTGTCAGTGAGTGACAGGCTTCTTTTAATGCGATACAATCATGGTCCGGTGACAGGTCCATTTCCACCCTCTTCCTTGTTCTATCCTGCTTTCCTGAGTCCCCCTTCTCCTTCTCATCTCAGATCCCCTATGTGTGTGTGTGTGTGTGTGTGTGTGTGTGTGTGTGTGTGTGTGTGTGTGTGTACGTAAGCTGCCTGCATACCCCAATTTTTTTTTTTTTTTTTTTTTTTGACAAATATTTTATCATGTTTCAATATCTGCCAAGAATCACATTGTTATTTTGTTATGTAGATTTTCTCCTTCAGGGAAATGAATACTGTTTATCAAATTTACAATAGTGCGATACATTTATTGAGTCAATATAATATGTTTCAATGTAACTGTATTCAATTCAAATACATTGAAAACAAAAGAAATTTATGTTGAGCACGAGAAATATAATAATGGACAATAAATTATTATTACTTTGCAATTTTTTAAGCAACCGTTGTATGTTACCTGCGCAAATGAATAGAGATTGAAGTACAGTATTATCGTATGTGCTGATTTTTTTTTTTGTAAGAAAAAAAAAATGTTTGCATTGAATGCTTCTTTTATAGTATCACACTTTTTTTTAGCTTTTACATAATGACTCTCTCTCTCTCTCCCTCTCTCTCTCTCTCTCCCTCTCTCTCTCTCTCTATCTCTCGCTCTCTTAAATATGCTTTATAATATTTTCCTTCCTTTTTAAAACAAAATATTAAACAACGTAACGCTCTTATTTGCAAAGCATTGAAATCATTTTTCTTGTTTGTTATTGTTTTTATGATATATATATATTTTTTAATCTCGCATAAAAAAATATGCTGCTTGTTAACATTAAATTAAAAGTAATACACTAAATAAATATAAAACAAAATCTTGCATTATTTAAAGACGGCAGAAAAAAAAAAGTGTGATGTGCTTAGAAAGATGAATAAACAAAAGTTTTCTTTTTCTTTTTTTTTTTTTTTTTTTCTTTTTTTTTTTTTATGAAACATTACATTTCCACTGAGAATAAACACATGAATATTTTCCCCTTGCATACCTCGTACGTTTTGAGGCAGATTTAAATATTACACGTACTTTTTTACTAAAACAAAAATAGCCATGTATCCTATTGGCCGTAGGTCCTTACGTGTATTTCGCGATTATTTATTGACTTTCTTGAACTTTACTTATAAAATAAAAATAATAAAAGATAACATCTCCGATAAAACTGACTAAAATAATATTTTGCATCAATAAATACATATAAGTATAAAGAGTTATATTTACTTGCTATTGATACAAATTATCACGTATTTTATAGTGATTAACTGTAACGGTATTGCTACATAAATATTGTTGTTTTAATTTGATTAAAAGAATTATAATAAATACGATTAAATTTTATGCGCACAATTGAATACAATTTAAAGTAACATAATTTTATTATTTAAAATCATTCACTTGGAATTGCATTAGATATATATATATATATATCAGGGGTGTAGTGGAGGCAGGGCGCGCCAGGGCGCCGCCCTGGCTCGTGAACCTTATCATGCTTTGCGCCCTGCTTCGTGAAAATTGAAAAAGGCGCTATAAGGCGCTCCATAAGGTTTACGTACGGCAAATACACTGCAAATTTCTGTAAAATTTATACTTTTGAGTGCAAAATTGAAAAAAGTACAAGTAAAATTATTTTAGTAATCTGACAAGAAAATGCACATTACATTTGTATAGCAAATCATATGAATGAAAGAATAGAAAAACCGAGGTAAGTTAAGAAAATAGACAGAAACATGTTCATACATGATAACCACTTAGGTAGTGTTTTTATTTAGTAGCTATTTTAAGCATTGTCAAATTATAATTGTGCATCTGAGCGAAATTTCCTGGGACATTCAGGTGTATACTTTAATCCCTCTAAATCGACTTCATTGGTAAAAAAAAAAAAAAAAAAAAAAAAAAGTGTTGTATAGTATATGACTATCACACTGACAGGTGACTAAGTATTATTGACGGAGTCAGGCTTCAAATTTCTCTCTCTCTCTCTCGCTCTCTCTCTCTCTCTTAATTGTTAAAATATATATGAGAAATAACTTCTAAGCAACATGCTTTCCCTAAAAAAAGTGAGGGAGAAAAGTACGAAGGGGGTATAATTTTTAAATAGGTACCAAAAATCAGGTGTTTCTTGCAGTAAGAGTACAATTCTCGAGGTGACCGCTTCTCGCTATTTTATAAATGGCAGTAATTTTTTTAGTGATGCATAGTGTTAGAGTTTCCAATCAATAATCCTTCAAAATTAGTATCAGTGATAAATAATTTAATCCACAAAGAAAAAAAAATATGCTACGGACTAGAGGTTCTCAAGATCGTCAGTTTAATAATTTCTTCAATTTAAATTAGTGACCGGCCCTTTGCACTATATCTTTAGTAAAGTAGCATCCAAGTCGATTACACCGGTAAGTACATAAAAATAATAAATTATTGTTAGCATAAGCTAATTTAATAATAATAAGTTATAAGCCATGCAGTTTATAATTGGTGGAAAATTATTACATATTAGGGCTGTAGTCGTATGGGACCACAGTGGGACGGTGTCCCAGAGAGAGAGAGAGAGAGAGAGAAGTATAAAACTGATAGGCTACAAAATTATTTTTAATTTGCCACTAGTGCACCGATTTTCATTTATTATTAATAAAATTTAGGTACAAAATGACAATTAATTAATTAAAAATATTGTTTGTTTGTTTGTTTTTTTCTTTCTTTTTTCCCCTAAAAATGGGCGTGGCACTCAAAAATTTCGCGCCTGCGGCGGGCATAAGGGGGCCTTCGGCCCCTCGTGGCAATCATCATTGGAAATAAATAGAGCGCCCTGCTTCGTAAAACTTTAGGACTACAACACTGATATATATATATATATATATATATATATATATATATATATATATATATATATATATATATATATATATATATATATATATATATATATATATATATATATATATATATATATATATATATATATATATATATATTATAAAATATATAATTATTATTATTACTTTCAATAATTATTATTTGTAATTGATTTTCATTTAGATTTATGTATACCAACAATATGACTGAAATAAACCCCATTATAATAATTCCCATTGTTTTAATAATATATTTAAATAATGTATTCATTGTAAAATATTATAATACTTTTTTATATTATGCGGGCATCAAATTATTACTATATGCTATCGAGAAAACTTATTTTTAAATCATAGGGTAATTTTATTCACAATATATTATATATTTTTTTAAACTTTATTCGTGTATAATGTAAAGAAAAGCAAGGTAAATCGCATTAGAAAAGTACTGCTTGAAACAAAAATAACTCTTATTGGAAAGCAAAAAGCGTTACCCCCGAGACTAGGTATGAAGCTTAGTTTTCTACCACAACTTCTTGGTTTTAAACTTACGTTTGTTGAGTGCCACTTATTATAATACAAATATAATAATATGACTTCACATGTAAACTCTTCAATAATAATAATAAGAAGAAGAAGAAGAAATGAAACAAACGTATATATATAATAGTAAGCTTTTCATATACCCGATGAAACTTTATATAACTTTATACCCACAATTATTTATGTAACTTATATATTTATATAGTCACTGCAAAACTTACAAGAGGTAGAGAGAGAGAGAGAGAGGAAAGAAAAAAAAAAGAAGAAGAAGAAAAAGAAGAAACAATATCGAGTTTTACTGTTTTTCAGCACTACAAAAAGAAGGGTAAAAAAAAAAGTTAGTATTTTTTTATCTTATATTTTTAGCACGGAAGCAAAAAATGTACAAACATAAGAATAGCTTCGAATTCTTAAGTTTTGTTACATGTTCTTTTTACAGTACATAAGCATGAAGAAGGCAGGCAGAGAAATAGGCAGGTTTTAAGCAAGCTGAGGGGGTGAAACGGGCATACAAAATAGGTTTCTCTCTCCGTCCCTCTCACTCTTTCACTCACTCACAAGTAGTCTAGGAAGAAGTTCCTACTTACTAGAGGCTACTTTATTCCTGGGCAAATATTAGAAAGAGTTCTTGCTGTTATGACCACGTCAATTCACCCGACTGACTGCTTTACTATATATAGATGCTTCAGCCACCAAAACTCTACAAACTATTTCTCGTACATTCAACAAAGGAAAAATGATTTTTAGAGAGTTTGTGAATGCTCTTTAGATACTCAAGATCGTTATTGGTATAGCTTTTAACAAGATTCAAGTATAGACACATTTTACTTTCTTTATAATATAAGTAATAAAAAACAATGGAATTATTTCAAATGGTTCGTATTTAGAATTAAATTAAATAAATAAACAGTAACTTATTAGTAGATTTAAACATATGGACAATACATAAACCTGTATTTTGTAAATAATAGTATAACTTTAAATAAAGATAATACATTTCAATTTTTAGTTACTTAAGATTTTAAATTTAATTCTAACAAATAAAATGTTTGTTTTGACTTGCCACTTTTTTTCTTCTTTTTTTGGGAACAACTTTAGCTTTTACAACTTCTTAAGTTAAAGCTTAACTTTTTTTTTTTTTTTTAAAGATTCTTTTTGCTTGATGATTTTCTTCATTAATTACTCTGTCATCAGTGTGCACTACAAGTACATTACTCAGAATGTCATCACATAAGTTTGATTTAAATCTCTGATTACTCTTTAATTTTTATAGCTGTGTGCTACGAACGTAGCATGGTGAAGAAAGCATGGTAGTGATAGTAAATTACTTTTTAAAACATTAAGTAATTTTGTGTTTATTTTAGATAATATGCAGAGAAAAAACTTTAAAAAAAAGTATGCATATTAAATATAATATGGTATCTGATTCATATCTTATTTCATTAACTTATTTAATGATGAGTGTAGGCTTTTAAATATCAAAGCTTTCCATTCATTTCAAAACTTCTCGATTGCCATAATATAGTGTGTTGTATTAGAATAAAAAGAGCATTCAAAATTAAACATATAATTTTTTATAACGTATGATATTTATCTTAATTTGCATATTTTGTTATGCCTCATTATTAATTTTAAAGTATCTCGCAATACAACTTACTGATTAGTGATTATATATATATTTATATATTTTATATTTATAATGTATTTTCATATTTTACTTACTAACATTTTTAATATATGATTGGACATTAATGTGTAGTGCATTATTAGTTCAAAATCTTTAATATTTTATGTGCATAAGTATATTATAAAAGACCCGTGCACGTGTTTTTTTTTCTCTCTACTTTTTTCTCCGGCTTATATGAAATATAAATTTTTATAGCTTGTCATAGCTATACTGTATGTAACAGAACTGGAACACTTAGAAAAAAAAATGTTTACTGTAAGTTTTGTCCTCAGGTGTGCTTTCATATTTATAATATGCATCAAACTGAATGAAATTTTCTTTCCTGTAATACATATTTAATCATTATATTATTATTTTTTTTTATAAAAATTTAAAATGTTACATTTTTAGATTTAAATTTTTTATTATTTTATCTACATTTAAATATTAACTATACAACAATTTCGTCTTTTAACTATTTACTTTGTCCCAAACTTATACATTTGGTAGCCTTTAAAAGAAAACTATAATTTTAAAATACATAGACTTGCGATTTGTCTTTGCTAAAAAAATAGAGAAATAAATCCAAAATCAGCATCATTAAAGGACGCAGAGAAGAAATTTCAAGAAGAAAAAACACTTTTTGCTTTAGCTCGTTCTTTAAACTACATACAACTCTTGAGCCAGCTTCGAAAATTTTCCTTTGTTAAAAACATCTGATCATGACGTCATTACCTGTTTACTACGTTTATTATATGGTTGATCATTGTTATTTCTATACATTAAGAACTTTGAACTTGATAAGAATGAACGAAAATTCATAAAAAAAATTTTCCATTGATGGCTTATGTTTACTCAAAATGCGGAAAAGGAAGTGACCGGAAAAGTAAACCACGTGATGGTAAAAGTGGGAGGTAGCTCAAGGTTAGCTTGCTGCTGGCACCAAGGTTTCTCCCACTTTTACCGTCACGTGGTTTCCTCTTCCGGTCACTTCCTTTTCCGCATTTTGAGTAAACATAAACAGTCATTCTCAATGCGCCTCACTTTTATCGGCTCAAAAAACAAGAACCAATGAATGTGTCTTATTTTGTTGGTCACGCAATCACTTAAATAAGATTCACTATACTTTATAGAACAAGCTTTTGTAACCACTATCGTTTAAGTGGGTGATTCTAGTATTTAATTGCAATTATTATCAGTTTTATTATTATTAATTACTTTTAGATGTATGTTTAATGTTAAACCATCACAAGTATTTCGTATTTAATTTCTTTGCAAAATCTACTGCACGTTTATAAATAGTGATCCACACTAACCGCAGAGGTTTATTTATTAAGGTTAATCTGAAATTCATATCAACTTCATTTTTTTATTATTATTATTAAAATATAGTAAAAATACAAGTACTTAAAATTAACATATAGTGTTGTTGAACATGCACGTAATTCAATGGCATGTACTGTATATATCACCCCGAATACAGGACTATATTCTTGCTGTATGTTATAACATATAAAAAAAAAGAACTTCATTGGTTGGAACACAAAAAAAAAGTTTAAAAAGATTAACAAGAAGATAAATATAATAATATTTTTAAAACACATGAGTGTCAACGATATGAATTTTTTGTCTCTTTTACTATAACACAATCTAAATATGATTTTTTTTTAATATTACAGAAAAAAAAAAAAAAAAAGATTTATATATTTTTATAATAATTCACTCATGTTAAACGAAATTGATTTATATCAGTTGAATTTCATAAAAATAATTTATCTATCAAATTTATCTATACATAAATTTTCATTTAACAATTTTTTTTATATGCAAACTGCAATAGTTTTAATGAAATATAATTAAAAATATTTTTATAATTATTATATTTATTTTGTATTTTGATATTAACGTGATTAAAAAAAAAAAGGTTTTATAATATCATCTCGTATGGATTTTGTTAAAATATTATTATTATTTTCGTGGTATACGCTGGTGATATATGATATTGTTGATAACGTATTGACTGGAACAATAGGTTCAATACATCATTCAACTAACGTGGTGTGTCATGTTCGTACCTCTTGCCACAATAAAAACATGCGATAATCGACTCCTGTCGAACAGCCTACCGCATCAAACAACATATATATATATATATATATATATATATATATATATATATATATATATATATATATATATATATATATATATATATATACATACATACATACATACATATATATATATATATATATATATATATATATATATATATATATATATATATATATATATATATATTATAACATATAGTATATATGTATATAGTATAACATTATATCACATCGTTCTCCTTCCGTCAGTTTGAAAATACCGTCAAAGCTTAAATAAATCATCAACAATTATTATTTTTTTCAAAGTTACCGAAAAAACATTGCTTTCATTTTTTTTTAATCTGCAATATTACAGTATACACATGAAAGTAATAGTTACAAAAAATATAAATATAAAAAAATAAAATAAAACTAGCACAAATTCAAGTTTAGTTATCTAAAACTTTTTATCGTTATTATTACTAACAGTAAAAGTTCTTTCACTTATATTATTTGTATTGTATAGAAATAATATTTCAAAGCAGTTTTTATCAACTTTACACAAAAGAGTCTTTGCTTTAAAATAAATATTTTTACCGTCTTTTGATTAATTTTATTTGAATGGGAAAACTATTAGCCACTGCCACTACCATAGAGCTTATTATATTAATCTCTTTGGCTACTACAGCATAATAATAATAATAATAATGCCACTTTTTAACTTTGAATCTGGTATATTAATTAAATATTAAATGTGCACAGATAATTGTGTAAACAAATAAATTTCTAATTGCAATAATGTATAAAATAAGAAGTGCATACACACACACACACACACACACACACACACACACACACACACACACACACACACACACACACACACACACACACACACACACACACACACACACACACACACACACACACACACACACACACACACACACACACACACACACACACACACACACACTCACACACACACACACACACACACTCACACACACACCCTCATACGTTACATTATACATATACATTGATATTTCCGGAAGCAATGCTGAGAGGTTAAAAAAAATGCAGTTAAAAATGAATTAAAATCAAGTATAAACTCCATTTGAAGCATCCCCTTTTTTTTCTCTCTTCTTTCTGTTTTTATCGTTGCATGACAATGGTGGCTGTCTCTTTTCTTTGTTTCTAGAATATTGATGATCAAAGTTAGAGGATAAAAAAACATTGAGAAAAAAAAAAAAAAAAAAAAAACGAACGAACGAACGAGCGAGCGAGCGAACGAACGAACGAACGAGCGAACGAACGAACGAACGGAATGAACGAAAGAAAGAAAATACGACAGTTTGAATTTTGTTGATATAACACAGAATACTTTATACAATTAGATTCATGGAGCGTATCTTATAACAGTATTATATTAAATATATTATGAGTATAAAATAGATGAAAAGTAAATATACTTACCTTAATACTGCATGCCTAGTTTACTCAGTTTTTAAATGATAATGGAGAGAGAGAGAGAGAGAGAGAGAAAAAAAAACTTACTATAGAGCTACTATAGGTGTTTGAAAATGATTTTATAAAGCTGCACGTACAACACAAGCAGAGAAAAAGAGAGAGAGAAAGAGAGAGGTGACAAAAGAGAGAGAGAGAGAGAGAGAGAGAGAGAGAGAGAGAGAGAGAGAGAGAGAGAGAGAGAGAGAGAGAACTGCAAAAGTAGTCCATGGAGTTGGAACGTGCCTTTGTTGCTGTTATTCACAACATTTTACAGGAGCATAGCTTTATATTGAGGTACCTACCTACCTTCACATCTAACACGCCAACTGTAATAAGTGAATATAATAATAATTATTCAAACGAGTAACTTTTATAGAAAGAAAAGAGAATAATAATAAAGATTTTTTTATTTTTTTTATTTGACTTATGCAATCAAAAAGTTCGTTATAAAATTTTACAATTCAATATAATAGTAATTATGTAAAATATGTCTATACCAATCAAATTTTATTATTCCTTTATAGAATATTAAATTATTTACAATTCAGCTTACTGCATATATAGGATGTGATTCAAAAAAACGCACCTCATCTTATACACAAGCCAAGTTTTAAAATTATATAGATAGACTTTAAAAGCAGTATAGCTTGTATTCTTTAAGGTGTATAGAAAAAAAAACGAAGAAGAATACGAAGAAGGGAGAATAAGAGAGACTAGAGTAGGGTGTCTACACGATAGAAAGCCCACTTACATCGTTTGAATATTTCATGTTGATCTCCATACTAAAAATCTAACAAGTTTAAAATAAAAATCTTGTGCTGACGTTCTGCCTATATGTATAGCATCCTGTAGGATATTTAACGATATAAAAAAATTAAGTTAAAAAAAAAAAAAAGAAAAAAAAAGAAAAGAAAAAAAAAAGAAAAAAAAAAAAAGAAAGAAAAAAAGAAAGAATAAGAATAAGAAGACATAAAAAGGTCTTAAAATATATGGAAATGACAAATCTTATATCTCACCCTAAAATGTTAGTAAAATTGTGAGAGAAGGGAAAGAGAGAGATAGAGAGAGTATTAATATAAATACTTTGTTTTTTATGATGCCATGGTTTGGTTTAATTCATGATAAATATGTATTTGGTCATAAAATAAATACCTTTAATATGTGGTACAATTGTAAATGCTATTTACTTTTGTAACAGTATTTACAAATAATTTTTACAAATTATTTTAAAATAACAATTAAAAAAAAAAAAAAAGTAAACAGTGCTTCAAATTTACAACATATGTAATGATTAAAATTACTTCAAAAGAGTGAGTTTGCATAATTGGGATATTTTTACACAATGTGTACAATAAATATGAATTTGGTGAAATAAATTAGTTAATGTGAGTATTATAGTTGACTCATGAAATTCAAACATTACTGAGTGTCATTGTTTGATCATACAACTATGCTATTTCATAACAAATCTCATTTAAAATCAGTAACATGAATTGTTTTTCACATGATGTTATTATGGTTTTCGTTATGGACACACATATTTTTCTTTCATATTGCTAGCCAAAATACATTTAATATGCATGATATGTGAATGTTATTCAACGATCATCAAAAATATAGCATATGATTTATCATATATTAATGATACTCTGTATTATATATAGTATAAATTGAAACTATCAATAACGAATTTCTAAAGAAAAACAAGATATCGTTAACATTTTTTATCCTGTATAAAAAATTTCTGGAAAATTTTCAAGTGTATTTTTTTATTACATGTCCAATGATATGTGGCAAAATAGGAAAGAGCGAAGAGAATGATTAATTTATATCGAAAGCTAAGATATTTTATGATTATTAAAAAAAAAAAAAAAAACGAAAAAAAAAAAAACGAAGAAAGAAAGATACGTTTCTAGTACTGTTTCCTCCTTTGCTAATAAAAAGAAAAGTGCTGTTATTATTATGAAAGAAAAATTGTTGATGATAAATTACTATAACACATAATAGTTTGTTTTTTTTAAATATATTGTTGTTGTTTTCTGATTATAGAAATGTCTTGAATTGTAATTAACATGATATTTCATATAAAGCTTCAACTGTGTACACTATTTGTTTTGTGTTATAGAAGATGTAAATGCTAAACATCCTTTTCAAATTTATGTTTAAATAATATTATATTATATATATATATATATGTATCGTTTCTTTCTTTCTTGAAACTCTGGAGGGATTTATAATTTTATATAATAATATATATGTAATATATATATATGTAATATACATATGTGTGTGATATTTACATGAAACGAAGCTAGCAAGCAAGCTATGGAACATAGAATAATGAAGCACTGATGCTCTTCTAAATGAAGAGGAGCCGATTATAAGAGGCAAGTCGCTTTGCTATTTAGAGCATACAATCCATTAGGCGAAAACTAATTTCCGAGTGGTATAGAGAGGGCTTATATATGCTCAAATTTCCCTGATGTGCTCTCTCTCTCTCTCTCTCTCTCTCTCTCTCTCTCTCTCTCTCTCTCTCTCTCTCTCTCTCTCTCTCTCTCTCTCTCTCTCTCGCTCTCTCTCTCTCCTCTGCTTCTTTCTCTTGTGTTGCTGCCGTTGCTATGTTTCTATAATACTACGTCACTAAGCAGATTACGCACTTTACAGAAAAGGTGACATTAAAATTATTGAGTTTTAATATTTTGCTTAGAAGAGAACTCTCTTTTACTTAAATGTTTGTTATTTTATTTTCAACTTTCTTTTTTTTTTTCCTTTTTCTTAGCAAAAATATCCCACATTATTCATAAAAATGTATGAGAAGAAAAAAAAAATGTAATCATAAAAAAGTATGGGTGTAGATTATTATGTATATATATATAAAAAAAAAGTAATTTGGCTGCTTATTACAAGCTAGTGACGTAGCATGTGTCACTGCAGTATTGTCTGTAGATATGACATCTCTATTTGTCTGAAGCATATTGTGCAAAAGAAAGAGGTAGAAGCCAAAACTTTGGAGTGGTAGCTGCCATCTCACTTCAAACTTAACAGTAGCAGACGAAAGAACAAAAAGAAACAAAGAGGAAGAAAATTACCGCAGAAAAAGAAAAGTAAACTAGTAGTAAATTTCACTCAAAATGAGAAATTTTTAGTATTAAAAAATAAAAAAAAGGAGCAATTTTATTAAAAAAAAAAAAAGAAAATAATAATAATAGTTTTGAAAATAATGAGATATGAAAGTCTGTTATTTGTTTTATACTTTTTATATTCTTTTTACCACAGCTCGCACATGGAAAACTAGCCGAGCTTCATTGCCTAAAATATTAATACTCAATTCTTCCATCGCATCAATAATAGCATTCAAACTATTTCAATAAAGAGAAATTTATTTACTAACATACATGAAAGTAATAACGTGCCAAAATATTTACTATTAGCTTTGCGTAGATTTTTAGATTGCTTGTTAATAATGCCTCTGAAGTTTTTATATTATTTCATTTTTTTTTTTTTTTTTTTTTGAAAATAATAATAATTTTGACTGACATCATAATTAAAAATTTATATTCTAACTTAAATAGGTTAGTTACAAATTTACATTTGAGTATGTATTCTAAGACTTTGTAAAATTTTCAACATGTATAGCTAAAGTTAAGAGCAAAATATACATAAATATATTCAGTAAATAAGTTGAAAGAGGGAGGCAAAGAGGGTAAGAGAGAGAGAAAGAGAGAGAGAGAGAAGGAAAGATGATTTTAAATAGAGATGAGAAGATCCATTAGTTCGTTAATAAATGTGTATCATAATAACAAGCAAAGGGCTGTGATAAAGCTGTAAAGTTTCTATGTTAGCAACAAGCAAAAGAAAATACTGTCAAAATATGTATGTACTATATATATATATATATATATATATATATATATATATATATATATATATATATATATATATATATATATATATGGAGTAGTATAGTCTATGTGGTAAGTAAAGAGAAGTAAACATGTCGCTTCTTAATTTCACGCCTTTACCTTTAAAATTATCAAGACTAATTGTAAATTTTATCATAAAATATTCAAACAAACATAAGCAAAGGAGCGTAATTTTGTAATTTAGAGATCATACAGAGTAAATTAGTGATATAGTCTTCTGAGATTTGAAATTTGTAATTACATATACTGTATAATACGTTATTATAATTTCATTTTGATAAAATGACAAATCTAAAAGAACAAAACAAAAATAGTTATGTATGATATTTATATACAGTATGTGTATTAATAAAAAATCTTTTGTATTTTAGATTTTTTTTTTAATAATATCGATGTTACGTTGTTAAAATTCCGCAATAAAATTGCCTAGAGCTTGACATTGTTTGGTTACGTATAAAATTTGAGTAATCTGTCGATATTAATGGCTTTATGTTTACAAATTTGCTATTCTACATTTTCTTTTGTTATCTAGTTAAATGTCTATCAATTTTTTTGTTACGCTATTTTTTTCTTCTTCTTATTTTTCAATCTGTTATATCGTAAGTATGCAATTAAATATTATTTTTGTGCTTAACGCGAGTATAGTGGCTCCTCTGGTAATGCTGCAACCTGTCTGTTACATCTGCTCAAACAGTTGCATATCTTACAAAATGTCAGGCGCCAGAGGAAAACTGTGTAACAAAGTTAATGGAATTTTCAATTAAATTATACTTTTTATAGCAGGTTTTTCTGTATTTATATGAAAGACTGCACACTATTGCAACATAATATAATAATATTTTATATTAAAAAAAAAAAAAAAAAAAAAAAATTAAAATGTTAAAATTTATTTTTTTATAAAGTGCCGTGATAAGTTGTTGAAGTTTTGAATAAAAATAATATGCAGTTTCCACGTGTATTTCATTTATTTGGAAAAGCCGCTTACTGCTTGATTATATAGAGATTAAGAACACGAAAGAATAAAGCTAAACCAGTATTTTAATCTCTCTCTCTCTCTCTCTCTCTCTCTCTTTCTCTCTCTCTCCTTTGCTGTGGACTTTAAATCAGTTTTTTTTTCTACTAATATTTTTATATTATTAACGTTATTTATTATCTTTTTTAATCTCTCTTTTATCTCTCGTTGCGTAAATCTAATATAGAAATAAAATGAAAGATACACAGAAATAATATATTTCTTTAAATTTTTGAATATATTTCTGTATGCATATCTTATAATTTATATAAGGATATTGAAAATGTAATCCCTTGATACCTTATTCAATTCGTTTCTAACTGAGAGAGGCTATAACTTGATGCAAATTGAATTGCAAACCACTTTTGTTTCTTTCCATAAATCGATTACTGCAATTATTATATATATATATTTTTTTTTTGTTTTAAATACATAGTATCATAAAAAGATAAGTGATATTCAATTCAATAATAGAAAGTTATAAATTAATCGTAACATAAAGTTGTAAGAAAAACATCACGTTATTTTTTCATTTAATTTTTTTCTCTATCGTTATTTATGTGCTATCAAATACAAATTTTCTATTTTTGGTATACCGTGCACTTATTTCTTCTACATTTTAGTGTTTACTCTTTAGCTGTTTAAAGAAAAGAAAAAAGGAGAGAAAAAAAAGCTCTTAAATTACAAATGTAAATTTATAAAACACGTCTCAGACTATTTATTGATACTTTTTTCAAAAATCATAAAAAATAAAAAGATGCCAAATTTGAAGCTATGTTAACGCCTATCAGTTTTTTCTGTAGTGGCTTCAAAGTATTGCAAAATATATATATTATCTGTCTATACAGATGTGAGACGTCTTAAATTTTTTATGACAACATAATAAATTATATTGCACAACATACAGTACAAGAAGAGATATTTAATAGTTCAGATTGCATTTATCATTTTATGATCACCTATACAATAGTCGATGTTTTTAAAGGATTTTTTTATCGTCGTCACAAGACGTGCCATGTCTTTATTACAGAAATATATATTTAACGTTCACTCTATATATTTTTAAAGGTTCTCCAAATGTGCAAATAAATTGTGCTTGCTATATAAAAAAAAAAGTACAGACGATATCGTTTGTGCTTATGGTACTTCTTTTGTAGGCCTAATTTTATTCTGTCGCCTTTTGTGTTTGGTGTCTGTATTTTCGATGATCGCTCGCTACTGCTGAATGGCTTTTATTGTAAAGCTATGCTGATGATGATGGTTGGATGGATTCAGGCTAGGGTTGGCCTTTTAAGCTATATATGCTTGGCTTTTTATCGCCTGAGAGACATTATGGCAAAGCCTATATATAGTAGTCGCTGCTACTAATTGCCACGACAAACCAGCCAGCCAGGCTGTCCTGCCAACAAGCAAGCAGCCGGTCTGTAAGCGTATAGAGATAGGCAAGCGAATTATTGGCATTGCCTCTGCCGTTATACATCTCGTTCGCTCCACGCTTTCGAAATCCACGAAAAAGACAAAGGCATTTTCATTCCCCCTTTTCTATACTTTATTTTTTCCTGCTAAACTTGACATTAAATGGATACTTAATCACATCATGAAATCAAAGTTTGTATTATTTCTTTATAAAGCTTTTACAAGCAATAAACTAAAGTGTAAGTTACATGCAAAACAATGAAAGAAAAAAAAAGTGCACATTTTGAGGTATAGCAATATATGTTTACACGCATCAATTAAGAGGTTTAATAGCATAGTATTACAAATATGATAGCTTATGTTTTTGATAAATGCTTATTATTTTGTGTGGTTAAAAGCTATTTTTCAGGCTAAATGCCACATCATACATCAATATAATTGCTGTAATAATTGCCAACATTTTCAATTATTATTATTATTACGTAAATGTTATAAAATTGAGGTTAAGTAATGTAATTTTTATGCATGAAAATACATTTTAAGTCTATTTTAACATAGAATTTCATACTCCCTTTGTATTTTATCTGTACTTCCACTTTTCCCATGTTCCTTGCTCCACCTCTTTTATGCCATCGTGCGCCAATTAAATGCTAATGAGACTTACGCTTATTCACTCAACTGCCTTTAAAGCCTTTAGGCATGATGCCCTTCCTTTTACGTATAGTACGTACAATTTGATATTTGGAGCGGCCAAAAGTTCGAGCGGACATCGTATACCACAGAAGAAGAGCAATACGTCTTTTTATGACAACCTTCAATGTTGCCTCATATTCCTTATATATATATATATATATATATATATATATATATATATATATATCATCCTTTGCCCTCGGAAAAAAAAGATAAGGGGAAAAAATGGTACAAAGAAGCAAATGAAGAAAAGACTATACTTTATATGAAAAGGTTTTATATAAAGAAAACTGTACAGCAAGTAAAATTTTTCTTGAACATGCTGAAAAATAACTTAAGTTTGAAATTACTATAAAGAAAATATTTAAATTCATATTAAACAATTTTCATATTTATGTAAAATTTATGAAATGTTTTTCATTACAAAAATTAGAGTGAATTTTATTACTCTAAGTTTCTTATTTGTGATTATGTGCATACAATAGTAATAGCGTGTATACCATTTCTTCTGAGTGTGCAAAGAGTTCGGCGTTTGTAAGCCATTCATCACCACGCCAATGGATTAGTATCTAGGGAGTAAGCGAAAGAACGGGGTGTTTGGTTTGAACGCTAGCAAAAAGTATTCGAAGGAATGAATAAGAGAGGGTGAAGTCAGGAAGAAGCTGTTGGGGTGGACTATCAAAGCTTATCAGTGTGTCGGCAGCGACCTGCTGCTGCTGCTGCTCCTTTACTATTGCAATTCTCTAGTCACCCACCATGTAATAGTGCGAGAAGAAAAGGAAGAGTCTCGCGATCGCTTAGAATCATCTCCCTCTGCATCACCTACTATTATTGCAACTGCAACCGTTACGTTAGATTCTCGTAAAAAAAATGCAAGAGAGAAAGAGAGAGAAATACAGTAAAGAGAACGAAGAGGGAATGATAGCTCGTAAAAGTTGGTTTTTCCACTCACAATGTATATATATATAATCTATCTTACAGTGCATAGAGGAGTATTCTCAGTTCTTGCTTATCGCTGGATGTTCATCCTAAACTCTGGAGCAACCAGTTGGGTGACTGGTAGACACACAGGAAGAAAGAAACAACTTATTCACGCTGCTTTGCTTTACGACCCGGTACTTACTGAAAAAAAAAACTATCTTTAACATTTGCTTTCTCTGATTGTTCCAGTATTTTACAATCTGAAAATCGAAATATATTTTACTTTCACAATTTTTTTTTTACTAAATACTAACAAAATTACAATTATAGGGGAAAAAAGAAGTTGTAGCTCACAGAGAAAGATTTTTTTAACGCATGGTGTATTACTTTAACTTATTAATAAAATTTCCTAATTTAGGGCAGAACCCTTTACAAAAAAAAAAAAAAAAAAAAAAAAGTATACATATTATAGCTGGAAAATTTTAGTATAATAATGAATATTCTATGTAAAAATTTTTAAAGTAATTATATTTTTTATGATATGCGGTACCACATTCATTATAAAATGAATGCTGGGAATGTTGGTACACTGAATACTCGTAATTACACACGTATGAATAATATATTATACACGTTTATGTTCACATTATTGTGTTGACTGAACACGTAGCCTAGATGGAATGTGTTTTATATACATAAAAAAAAAGGGAATACGAAATAAGAACTGCTGACATGAGTGGTAAAATCAGATGTATAAAGCTGACCGAATGTTGGGTAAAGATGTATAAAAGGACGATGGAAAAACAGTATAAAGCAAGTAGCCACATGAGCAAAGTTGGTTGTAGCAACCTCTATGTGTGTAGTAGTAAATCAAAAGAAGAGCCATAAAATGGATATAAGAGTAAAGGGAGGAGGATATAGAATCCAAACCGATGATCAATTATTTGTAAAGAATAGGGAGAAAATTCTGAAGGCGGGGTACATTTCTTTTGGTGTGTCTCTCCAGAGATTGAGAGAGAGAGAGAGAGAGAGAGAGAGAGAGAGAGAGAGAGAGAGAGAGAGAGAGAGAGAAAGAGAGAGAGAGAAACTAGAGTTTCCTACACGATGAATGGGTATCCGCTCATGGTGCCATGCTATGTGGAGGTATAGTGTCTAAAGTGTTTGCTTTCTTACCAAACCATTTATAACATAATACTACCCCTTTTTATTATTCTTTTATTGGCTTTAACTTTAAAGAAATTGGCAAATTGAATTAAATGTGTGTGTTTTTTTTCTTCTAATTTACAAGAAAAGTTTATTGAACCCGATGTTTCAATGACATGTGTTTCAGAGAAATTATAAGCTTATGAATCATAAAAGTTAAACTTTATTTCTACACTATAATTTAAAGTTTTAGTATACAAAAACTGTGTCTGTAATAATGAATTTGAATTTGGTAAAATAATAAATTGTTATTATAACAAAACAGTACGCATTTCTAAAAGTTAACAGCTTAAAACCATTTCAATTATTTGAATTATTCAGCAGCAGAATTTCTCTTATTCATCTTTAATGTATAATCATTATAATAAAGAAAAGTAATGCAAATTGAAAAATCAGAATTTATAGAGATTATAGTGATAAGGATTTAAATGATGCTCTTTTGTTACTATTTGCTATATTCTAAGGAAAGCTACTTACACAACATACTATTATCCCTTTGATGCATTTTATTTAAATTGATGGTATTTTGCTTTGAAATCTCCCTAATAGATGTCAATTTACTACAACAGTTTTTTTTTTTTTTTTTTTTTTTTTCATGTTGCTTGCATATAACAGTAGGGTTGAGCTTTTATACAAAGCAATCGTATATGTATCTTGTATACTCTGCTTTAATGAATCAATAGTCGATATTACAACAGCTAACAGCTACCAAAAGCTTGCTATATAGTGGCCTGCTGCTTTTATGGTAAAGTCAACATTGGGTAACGGAAACAACTTGCAAGAAGGACAAAAGACTTCGTAGTTCCGCCTTCTATAACGTAGCCTTTCTTGTTGTTCATGGTTGGTCTAACGACGCCTTGTAAGACCAATTCACTGCCAATAAGTGTACCATCCCAAGAACAAGCACACACACAAAAAAAAAGACACACAAATTGGAAACAAAATAAGAATTGATTTTTATTTTGTAAAGAAGGCATCAAATACTATTAAAGTTTTAAAAAGTTAGGAATGAAATTGACAATGAAATTTTTTTTTTTCAATTGAACTTCCTGTACACAATGTTACGTAATTCTATATTGTAAATACTAGATGTATGCTTATTGTGGATTATTGTATTTTACGATAAATTTGCTGAGGCAATATAACTGAAAAAAAAAAAATCAATTTTATATCCAGTTTAACCATATTTGTTCGTGATTTTTTTTTTTTGTTTTCATTGCATGTAGGGGAAAGGATTAAAACCACTTGTCAATACCGATACTTTATACTTGGTCCCTAGAGATATAAAAATTTGTTAATATCGGCTCTTTGTTATCATTTAAATTGAAAATGCAAGCTTAACATTTTTTTTTTAAATAAACAATAAAAAATGAGTTCATTTGAGGTACAGTAATATTAATAATAATAATTAGTATTGATTTTAACAATCCATAGTTATAAGCTTTGTTATATATTACCCTAATGTATCACTTACTTGCTTTTGTTTTATTTTTAAATCGTTATTTATATTTTCTATATCTTAATGTAAAGGAAACTATATAATATTTTGAGCTTTAGAAAGGATAAATATTCCAAGGGAATTCGTCATGTGTTGGAACATGTTTTTAGCGTTACTCTTTATTTACTCTCCCTTTTTCTTCTTCAAGCAGTATGAGCAAAAGATATAGTAAGAAAGTAAAGAGAACGAGAGTGAGACAGAAAGAGAGAGAGAGAGAACGTTAATGCTATTTCTTATATAAGGACTTGCCTACTCTGCTCTCATTGATTGATGAGCTTTTGGTGACCCCCTCTCCATCTTTACCAGCTAGCAACCAACTTCTTTGCCACCCTTTTTCAAAGTGCTAACCAAGTTGGAGTAAAGATTTGAGGTTGCATCACTAAAAGTAGGATGATGAAGCATAATAGCAAGATAACAACTTTCTACTTTATATTATATTTACAGCCAGAGAAAAATAATAGGGAACATTACATTTTACGACCATATTTATTATAAGAATGTAAAAATAATAAACTAATATTATATACTATTTTAATGTTTTTATCCTCTATTATATAGTTTATATTTTATTAATATTGTATTTATATAAAAAAAAAACAATAAATTGAATATTTTTGTTTTAAATTTATTATATTATTAATTCTATAATTCTATATTATTATATGTTTGTTTTTTTAGTCTCTCTTGTAACATGATATTTTCCATTAAAAATATTATATATATAAAAAGTTATTCTGCTATTTTATAACAACAAAATGATATAAATATTTATATTTGATAATATTTTAATTAGATTTTATATCATATTACATTGAAGCTAATTGATAGAGAAGTAAAGTTGTCGGTATTAGCCTGTAAGCAAGGCACGTGATACTATTCTGTAGGCCAAGCACGTCCTGCCTTACCGCCTGACGTATATGCAACTTTTTCAACCTATAAGAGCAGCAAATAACATAACTACCAAGGCGCACGTCCTATCCATAGAGATTGATTTTCTTCGTCGTCGTCGCGTAATAAAAAATTTAAAATCATAACTGATTTTTCTTTATGTAAGAAAAGAAAATTATTTTGTGTTATTTTTTTTTTTTATTACGTCACCAGATATGTTCAATTACGTATGCTGTTTCAGTTTTATAGATTTAGTTTTTTTTTTCTTTTTATTTATATTTAATTAAAGTTTCTCAAGTATATAATAATGTAATATTGCATGAATAAATTAAATTTTATATTTTCTGTGATCAATGGAAATGCACCGTCATCTGTGCATAAAATTACTAAGTTTTTTTTTTTTACAAATATTGTGGAAATATAGAAAACGTATTTATGTACTTTTTATTTGTATAAATAAATTACTTCTGACTAATTTTTTTTCATTAAATAAATAAATAAAGGACAAATAATTTAAATTGATTTCTTGCTTTACGTAATATCAAATTATTTTCTTAGTTTATTTCAACATTCTGTGTTAATAATAATAATAAATGTTTTTTATTTAGAGGCTAAAAAAATTACTTCACCTCCGAACTCCACTTTTTATTATTATACTTAATAATAATATCAAACTAAATACTTTGAAAATATAATAGAAGCTCATATTTTTTATTGAACTTCTGCATAACAATAATTATGATAACAAAGAGGACTTTAAAAATATATTATTTTTTCAGTTCCCTAACTAAAAGTGTTAAAATAGATATTTTAAATTACATATATATGTATATAAAGTTATTTGAATGAATGAATCATTTATATAATAAATTACAATGAGTTGAGACAAGTACTTTAATGCTCTGTATCACATTGAACTTTTGTTCAAGAGTGAAACTTCTTGCACATAAATTTCTTACATTACTTTGAGTTATATAAGCTTTAGAGGTAAAACTAAGGTAAGATAATTCATTTAGAATTTGTATAATTATAATATCTGTTATCACTGACAATATTTTATTATAATATTTAAAAAGTTATTATTAAATAAAATTTTATATTATTTGAGATTCATATATACGTATACTATAACACACATTACTTTTTACAAAGTATAATGTATAACTATTTTAGTTAACATAATTTTATTCTTTACTTTAATTAACAAAAGAATCAACGATGTGCAAAATAGAAGGATCTCTCTGGTATTATTTTAATGGATCTTTCCCGTTTTTTTTTTGTTACAGTTATAAAGTATAATAAGAATAGTAATAACTTTATTCTGTGTATTTTTATTCTTTAGAATAATGATTTAAAAAAAAAGTAAAAAAATCTATTTATTTTTCTATAAAAACATTATGGTTAATGGGTATGATATATGTATACTAGTTGCTGTTTGTTTATTATTACAAGTCATAGTATGACATAAATGTTACATTACAGTAGCAGTGAAAGTTGTATCGTAGCTTATGTACATAAATAAGAGATAAGCGTATATATAGGCTTAAGACTAGACTCTAAAGGTAGGGGTCTTAGAGGTTGCAAGTTTTAGACAAAAGAGGTTGGTTGGCTCGTGGCCAGTGTGGTCTCTCAAGCTGTCGGCTCTCCAGTGACTGATGAGCAATATTACGCCACCCTCCACCCTCTTCTCTCTCATTCTCTCTTGTATGAAGGTGCTTCTGTATAAGGGTGGCAACTCGTGGCATACCACGAATTTCTTATCCACCTCTCTCTCTCTCTCTGCAAACTTATCTATTATACATCACAACAAGCTTACGTTTTATAAATATTAATATGTTAAAAATCAATACCATAAATTCTTAAAAATTATATTTGTATAAATCAATTTATTCTAATTTTAAATCGTACTTTATTCTATAAACAATCAATTTTATTAGCATAAATTGATTTGATATTATATAATAATATTTATTTTGAGAATGATACGATATATTATGACTTTGCCGTTATGACAGCAAACAATTTTTTATATCTTTCCTTATACACGTAAAAATTGGTCTTTTTACTTTATCTTTTTTTTTTCTTTTTTTTTTTACGTCAAATTTTACAATATCTATAAATCTGAAAATGGAAAAAGGACATGATTTTCACTTCAATGATGGATGATTCACGCAATCAATGATGCTATGCTTACCCCATATCAAAAACTACCCATAAAAAAAGTTTATTCAATATCCATAGATTACGATCATCATTGAACGTATACTTTTTTTTTATAGGAAAAAAATTTCATTCTTATATTCACGAAGAATAACAATTTGTGTTTCTACTATTATATCATAAACTACGCACTCTCAAAGAAAATAAAAAATTATCCTTGTTTTAAAGCCAAATATATATATATATAATAAAAAAGGAATAGACAATAGAAATTTATATAACATTTATGTATTTGGATAAAACATGAAGTACACTGTTAGTACTGTACTAAAATCTGTCCGCTTTTAAACTGGGATTTAAAAGCCTCGGGCTGACAGATGATTGTAAAGCTTTTGTATGTACAACAACTTTGAACTATTTGAAGCACATAGCTAACGTTTTTGTAACAAGATTTTCTCCCTTTTTCTCATTTTATTAAGTTTTATGGTATAAAGCAAAAAAGAAAATAAAATACGAAAGTGAAACATGTTTTTTTTTTTTTTTTTTTTTTTTTTTGGAAACAAAATACTTTCTTATTTTGAAAATAATGTTGATTTTTCAAATATTTGCATTTATAAAGGGGAAAAAAATCACCTTTTCTAATACAGTATATTAATTAATATAATAATATTCAAATGTAAATGAAAATATTTGAGAATTTTAATTTACTTCAGTGGGTTTCTTTATAGTTATTGAAATCCTTTATAAAATTACAATTTAAAGGTTTTCTTTAGCAAATGCAAAGATGATATTAAGAAAATAATGATTGATGATCCGATGGTTTGATAATCTTTTCTAATGGTAGTTTTTCTGTTTTTGTTTTAGGTAAGTGTGAAATACAATTTCGCTTGAGCCTTCTCCCATGCACGGCTTAATGATCTCTATTGATATTTTAATCGACTACAGAAGTAATCAAACAACAATTATTTTACACGTAAGTATGTAAATGCGTAAAGTGCAATAACGATAATATAAAATACACAATTAGAGCTTCAAAAGAAATGCATTATTTTAAATTAATTTTATTATTTTTAACGTTTTTCTAAATTTAATTTTGGATATTAGATATTGAAATATTTTATAGCCTAATATCCAGTTTAGATAATTTTTTTTTTTAAATAATTATCTTTATTATAGATATTATAATAATGATATTATAAAGCAAATAGAAATTGGATGCATTTTTTTTATAGTTATAGACTATTATAGTTAACATTATCAACAGGTGTTTAGATCAGGCATAATATCTGAGAGTACTTACTTCACACCCGTAACATTACCTATATAATAGCGTCGACTACGTTGCTGTATCATTATTATATACATATATGTATATTATATACTTAGCGTTCGTTTATATATATATATATATATATATATATATATATATATATATATATATATATATATAAATGCTACATTTTGTATGTATAATATATATATATATATATATATATATATATATTATACACACAAAATGTAGCGTTTAAATATGATAATTGGTAACTAAATAAGCAACACTAACATTTCGAATACAAAGCACTATCATTGTTATTTATTTTAATTCAGAATTTCGGTTGTGTTCGTATTACGAGATGAATTAGATAATCAAACTTTTTAAAATAAGTAACTTTTATTTATGAGTTACCTATATTAAAAATCGTAACTTGAAAATTTTCATATAAAATAATCGTATAAACGATAATTATGTCATGATTTAGATACATGAACAGAATATAAAGAAATGCAAATATATTAAAATTACGTTTCAATACATTTATATTCCAAGCATCTTATTAGTGCTATTTATATATATATTTTTTTTTTTTATTAAAGTTGCAGTATTTTATAAACATGATACTTTTTTTTTTTTTTTTTTTTTTTTTTTTAGAGGTGGATAAACTTAAAGCAAGCACTATTTGTTTTCTGTGAACAAATTTATACTGACACATTTTTATAATATAATATATTTTTCTTTGTTGAATACATTGAGATTGGAGTCACGTTTTGAAAATAGTGCATAGTGAAGAAGAGATGATGATGGGGTTGAAAAGGGTTTGAGAGAAGAGAATATACTAGGATGTACGTTAAAAAAAAAAAAAAAAAAAAAAAAAAAAAAAAACTTGCTCGGTTATAGAGAACAAAGTGCTCAGCTACTCAATCGTTTGCTTGCTTGCTCGCTCACTTGCCTACTATCTAAGTAAGTAGTAGACGAGGTGATTTATCGTCTTTCCCATTCAATGAGTATCATTTCTCATAAAATGAGCGTTCAGTTTTTTTCGCCTTATGACAACTATACACAGATTGGATTTATTTTTATTTTCCAAATATTATGGCAAATAATCCGTATAATTGTTATATATATTATTTACACATTTATATACTTCCATTTTATTAAAATGTAATATCATAAAATCAATAATGACCGATGAAAAAGTGACTCATTTTGTTATAAATTTGAATTGAAGTATCCAAGAGCATTTTTAACTAATTTAAAGTAAATTTTTGTTACTTGTTTATTATATAATTATTTATAATTATTGTAATTAAAAAATTTAATTTCAATTTTTTAACATGACTTTGAAAGGTCTGATTTTTAACATATTGTCTTTCTGAGGTTTAAGCTCGAATAATTACAGCGTCTTTAAAAAATAATGATGTATAATTAGTTTATTTTAATTAATTTTTGGAAGTTTATTTATTAGACACACTTGTATTTTATTATTTTTTTAAATCCTTATTATGAATCACGCAAGCAAAATGAAGGTGTGAGAAAATATAGTATATTGAATATTTGGATTTCCTCTTTCATAATACGTCTTTAACTGTTTTATAACTGACAGTATTAATAATTCGCTTGTTTTAAAACATATAATTTGAAATCTATTGTTGGAAAGTGTTAAATGATTTGGCAGGTTCATGTTCTCATTTCTCGGGTTTTACCGCACTAACCGCACCAACTGAAAGTGATGGGTTTGGCGGTACGGGCGGCGAGAGGAAGCGCGCCAGGCAGGCAGGCAACTTGGTAGACACGACTAGTTCATAGCTTGCGTCCGTCCTACTTTTTTTTCTTCTTCTTCGTCTTCTTTAAGGAAGACCAAATAATCATGAACTTAGCTCAAACTATGAAATAACATTTTTACAGTTATAGTTCCATGAAAAGTGTTTAAAATTCAATAAGATAATAGTTAAAAAAAAAAAAAAAAAAATTAGACTTCAATATAAAGAAAGACAGCAAGAAAGAAAATGCAACTCTTGCTTTTCGCTTCATCTTGTGCTTGCTAGACACGAACTGTGTTGCTTTATGTTAGCTATGAGAAAAGTATAAGCTCGACGACTTTTGCTGTGTGAATGTTAGTATGTACAGTACATGGCTCCCTCGCTTACTAGCCGCTTTTGGTCACGCAAATCTTTTAACTCTTATACCCCTATAGTAGCAGAGGCTTATACATATATATACGAATATATATAAAAGAACAAGAAACTATAGCGCGATCTATAACCATTCTAAAACTTTTCTTGCGTGAAAAGTTTATAGAGACTAAAAGGTCATGGACATTACATATTATTATTTATGAATAATCAATAATAACATAGTGCATGCTTTTCTTTTCTTTTATTATTTGCATAAATTTAAAATAATTAAATGTGTTGTCATATCAAAATAAAATACTCATTTGTGTGATAATTGTTGTATTTTAAATTAAAAAAAAACACACATATATAATTAAGTAAAGTTTGAAGCCATGGTGTAATTAATCTAAAAGCAAACTAAGTATTCCGTAAGCTACATTTATACATCTGTAAGTGTACGTAGATTTCTTGAATGGTGAATCAGATTAATGTTAAGAGTTTGAAAGCAAAGTTTTGAAGCAGGTACTTTGCTTCACGCTGAAGTATATAATATAATATATTTATGTATATATATATATAGTATACGTTAAAACTAGGACAATAGAGCCTTCAACTTTGACGCTGTATTTAAATATTCCCTACAGGTGCTAACATATTGCTCTGTGACAATTTTTAATACCATTTTTTTATTTTGCATAGTCAATATTATCACAAACAATAAGATTATTTTTATTTCTTCATTTCTATACTTAAAGGGGAAGTCCGGGGTTTACAATATGGCTTCTTCAATGTTATAGATAATGAGATGAAGTTTTCATACACTCACATATTTTATATGATGCCTCAAAGCCCTTCCGTAGGCCCCTTGTAGCCCCGCAAACTCGCATTCATTCTACGAGATATGCAACACACTGTAACATTTTTCTATTCGTAGTAAAGCCATAAGATACGAGCAGAATTTCTTATCTCTCAGGATTATAATGAGTTTGCGGAGCTACGGAAGGGCTTTGGGGCATCATATGTGTGTTTATGAGGACTTCATTTCATTTTCTAACATTGAACAATAACCTCCTAACTGCCCCTTTAATATTCATGAAATAATCAAAACAAATATATTTTAAAGATAAGACAAAATTATGTACGTTTTCTTTCTTCCTAATTTATAAAATAATTTAAGTTATTGCTAAAATTGCTATGATCATTTGCGAGACACAAATGTCATATAATGACCAAGTTGCGTGAATCAGCCGGCATCACTATATAGGACTGTGTTATATAGTATAATAAAATAAAATTCCTTTAAGTTTTCTTGATTCGTTTTTCTAAGTTACGTAGATTGACTCCTCTGAAACAGAATAACAGTTATTTTAAATTTGTTTATGGGTTAATAACTTAAGTCATTATATATATTATAGAGATTAAATTAGTTTAATTATTTTTCTTACTAAAAGAATGCAAAGTAAATTTATATTGTATTTAGGAACATATAAAGAACATAAATATAAATCATATTTCAATTTTAATTTCTATAACTTTTACTATATATAACTTAAACCACACATCATAAAAATACCGCTTTACATTATTTTTTTCATTTTTTTTCCACATTTTAAAATATTATTTCCTTCTTGAATTCATGCATAAATTTTTTGAAGTATACTTTCATATGAATATATAATAGAATTGAAATTGAAATGCCTGATAAATTTATTTATGTGATATACGTATAATAATCTTTTTTTTTTTTTTTTTTTTAAATTCCATTTTGAGTTTGATGTTGTTGTTTAGTTTCATCAGAGTGTACTGTAATATACTCCACCTATTCATGAAAAAACTTTGTCAGCAAGAAGTTATCGAAAACTTTTCTATATACATATATTAACAAGAGCATTGAGCATAACATCACTCTAATTTCGTAAAGGACAGCAAAACATTAAAAAAAAAATAAAAAAAAAATACAACTTTATATTATTTTATACTTTTTCTTGGTTTAAAATAATGAAGTATTCACTGTAAAATGTTATGTCGTATAATGAAAAGTCATTTAAGTGGGTTATTATGATTGGTTTAAAAATAACATAAAATAATAAATTATGCTGTAAAAAAAAATGTTATAAAGTTTCAATAGGTATAAAACAATTTAATATATTAGCTACTATAGCTATGTTGTTAATTATTTTAATCAGCCTGTGTATGAGAGTGGTTTTAAATTTAAACAAGTATTTAAAAAAACTCTTTGAAAATAAAAACTATATAGTTGACAAAAGCTCGTTATTGTTATTATTATTAAGTAAGAGAGAGAGAGAGAGAGAGAGAGAGAGAGAGAAAGAGAGAGACAAACAAATCAACACAGCAAAAGAAAAGTACAGAACTATTAAAACATTCCTAAATATTTAATATATAAGTTGTTCTTTTTAATATTACGTATTTTAGATTTGATTTTCATTTATTTTTGATAATATAAACTGTTTACTAATAAACAGCTCCAAACGTTGAATTGTTTTTCTAAATTAAACGCGATCGCCAATAAATCACGCACATAATCTTTATATCACATATTCATCACTATGTGCTGTTTGAAATGGCTAAATAGTTATCAACAAGGACATTCTAGCACATTATCGTTTACATATTGGGATTTTATTTATACAAATCAAATATGCTCCTGAATTGAATTGTTTTTCTCTCTTTTTTTTATATACTTTATGCATTAAAATATTATAAAATATTAAAACGAGGCAAAATAATGTTATGTATAGCATGTCAAATAAAATACGCGTTTTGCATGGAATAACTGAAAATTAATGAAAAAAAAAAAAGTTTTAAAGTGCGTTGGTATATTAAATAAACAAAATTAAAGCGTTTTCATTTTTAAATAATATAATACTTTAATTTTATAAGCAAAACTGTAAATTTCCTATTTAGAAATTATTTGAAATAATATAGAAGTATAATGGCAGTAAAAAAAAAAAAAAAAAAAAAAGGTGGTTTAAAATTTATTTTTAAACCATATTCTGTAAAAGTTGTTGCGTATAAAATGAGAAACTGTAAAGCTGTGTGTAATTTGTGTGCTAGAGTAAATTTAGTAGCGTGAGGGTCTATACTTAAAACGATTAAATTATGAAATATGCCATAGGTAAATTGCTCATGCTTAACCTAACTTTGTAATGTTTACATAGTGATTGCAACATACGCTGTATGTCACGACATTTTAATTTTTAACATCTTGACACGTCATAAATAATAGTATTTTTATTACTCACTCATTGCTATGCTCGGAATTTTTACTCTTGATTTCATAAGCTGCATGTTTATATTATAATAAAAGTTAAATAATAACTGGGGAAGAAAAGGAAAAAAAAAAAAAAAAATCTAGCTGCGTTTTTTTTTTTTTTTTTTTTTTTTTTTTTTTAATATAATTGCCAGATTTGTAATTAACGTTTCACGATTAAATTTTTCTTGATTAGTAAAATTTTGGAATATTTTGGTTCAAGTTTAAATTCTGAGATTGCTATCGAGAAATTTCAGAG
>OX439127.1:12359114-12406614 GCA_949318235.1 Ecdyonurus torrentis | reverse complement strand
AAACACGCGACACGCAAGTAAATCATGTAGCAACCCTAAAAATAAATTGAAATCCACAAAACTACAGAATGATGTCATGCATATATTACAATAAATTTAATATTTAGGCAAAAATCTTGTTGAAACTATTTTTCAACGAATTTATTCAAAATTTTCAGTACAATAAAATATGTTAATTATTATAAAAATTAAATAATGTTAAATTAAATTTATCAGAAGATTTGGTTACATTATTAAATTCTATCAAAGTATCAATACTGTTACCTCATGAACTTAATGGAGAACTATAAAAATACTATGAAACATTAACAATAATGAACTTTTAAATTCCTAAAATGCTCGATATAATCATTTTACTGTCCACTAATCTTTCTTTTTATTTTTTTTATTAAAGATTTCCAGTTTTTATTCATAATATTATTATTATTATTTTTGTTTCAGTATGTTTAACTTATTACGTTTTCGGATATTTACTAAGAATAAATATGAAATACAATTAAGTATAATTCTATGTATTTATATTATTAAACTAATCAAATAAATGTAATATAATTAAATATTAACGTAATTGAGATATTCAAACAAACACTGTAGTATTTTAAATATATTTCAAGATAAAATGAAAGATAAAGTGTTTAACGATTATATTGAAATTCAAAGCACACGGTAAAATTTTACTTAACTACTATACCATAAAGTTTATTTTTAATTTGAAGTACTTGAAAGAGAAAATGAAGGTGTTTTACTTGAATATAAACTATTATAGTACAGTATATACTTTGCAAGGTTTTACTTTCTTACTTTTGGACTTAAAGATAATGTAGCTTGTAGATTATTATACATAGAATTATATTAATAAGTTGCTGTGTCCCAACCCAACAGGTGCTTTATTAATTTTTTTTTTTTTTTTTTATTATTTTTTTTTTTTTTTGTGATTTAATGTGTTAACTTTTTCAATAATATTAGGTAGGCTATAGTTCGTTCTATAAACTACACACAACTCTTGAGCTAGCATCGAAAAATTTCCTTTGGTAAAAACATCTGATCATAATGTCATTACCTGTTTACTACGTTTATATGTATAGTGCAATAGTGGATCATTGTTATTTCTTCGTTTTGAACTTTAGACCTGATAAGAATGAACAAAACTTCACAAAAAAAAGTTCCATGCTTAACATGCGACTCACTTTAATCGGCTCAAAAAACAAGATCAACCAATGAATGTGTCTAATTTTTTGGGCAGCCAATCATTGTTAATGATCCTCAACGGAACAAACTTATGAGGAAATAGTAACATTTATATGTATTCATCATTCATCATGGAAAGCTGAATAATAATAATAGTAAAATACCGATTAGTAAAGTGATCATTTACATTTAAGTATAAATCCAGGTTCCAATTTTTTACTTTACATTTAAAAAGAAAACAAAAAGTGAGAGGTGGCCTGGTTAATATACAAAAGCAACTCAGCATCATTCGTTTAAAAGTTTCGGTTTTGTGTGCCAATATATTACTATAATACAATATTAATATTATGAAGCATAAATATAAAACGATATAGTTATAGCTTCAAATTGAATTAGATATTTTAAAACAAGTAAGTTTGTATGCAAGTTATATTTACATGATGAAACAATTGAGATTAAAGCCAAAACTTAGAATTCTATACAAATTCCGTAAAATATTAATTTATTAAAAAAAAAATCCTTTAGTTTCCTCACGTACAGCAATTTTTTTTTCTTGCAACCATCGTTTCCTTCCCTTATCGTCCAAATTACCTGGAAAAATAGATGTAGCAACTTGGTAATAAGCCGGAACTCTACTGAATAATAAAAACTATTACAAAATATTGAAAGAAAAAAATAATTTCCTCGCACTTACATTATTAAATTTTGATTTTAATAGCCCTGTATTTCCAAAATGGGTTAAAATGAATAATTCTGTTACTATATAATTTTTCTAGAAATTTTCAACGTGAAATAAAATATATTAAATTTTGTAAGATTTGTATAGAATTAGTATCATCATGTAAATACATGTTTAGCTAACTTATAGGGTTTAATTTTGTCAAGAGAAAGCCAGCTATCAAAGTTAATAATCCAGCTTGGTGGAGTGACCAACGTAAATAACAGAATAAACCTCATTCTCTCCCTTTACACAAATACCTTAATCAATAATTATAAAACAAATTTTAGTTTAGATCCCTTCATTATAACTAACTTTGGTTTCAAGTTTCTCTTTAAGCAAAGATATAATTGATTTTATAATTAATAAAAGGAAATTAGTGTGTGTGTGTGTATATATATATATATATATATATATATATATATATTTGTAAACACAAAAATTTTTATATGCATAAAATATTGAATATACTGTATAAATCAATTAAATAATATTTAACTTTAAATATTTGAGTGTACATCACAATCTGTTTCCAAATGAGCAAAGTAAATGAAATCAATACTAAAACTATATATAGCATGCAAAGTTTTTTTTCATTTTTTTTTTTTTCATTTTTTTTTTTTTTTTTATAAAAATTCAAAATCGCATCGTCGTTTTCTTGTATCAAATTACTTGTCAGAATTGTTGTTATTTCGAAATAACTCTTCGCTTTTCGGATGTTATCAGCAAAAAGAAGAAGAGCGAGACAGAGAGAGAGAGAGAGAGAGAGAGAGAGAGAGAGAGAGAGAGAGGAAAACAGAAGCTTAAAAAGTATAAAAATAATCCAATTTAATATATTATATATATATATATATATATATATATATATATATATATATATATATATATATATATATATATATATAAAATTAATAATTATATTAAATTTAATAGCAGTAATGTAACAAAACAAATTGATACTGAAAACAAGTTTTTTTCTTTCTTTTTTATCATTGAATCATTGTATACTAAGATTCTTATTTTTGGGATATAATTTAATTTGAATCTCACAAAATCCTATAATACTAATAATAATAAATAAAAACTATATCATGGGAAATTTCATTATTTTATTACATCTTTGATGTTGTTATAAATTATTTATGTCCGTGGCAATGTTTCACAAGCATACACTCACACACACATAGAGAAAGAGAGAGAGAGAGAGAGAGACTGGTAACGGAGAAATTGATTGATTATCTGGGTTCAAAGATGCGTTGTGCATAGTGAGGAACACAGGTGTGCCTGCTTCGTGTACGGCCGCTACTGCAATCCTACAGCAAATATAGAGCTTCTTTGACTGCCAACAATGATATATTATTGTACAAATCTATGTGCTCTTAAAATGGGGGAAACATTCATGATATTATTTTGTATATATTTTTTTATTGTAATAAACAAATAATAATTACGAAGTTAATATCAAATACTTCAAAGTGTAGCATTTTATAGACTGATTATACAAATAAATAAATACACATATGTCAAATAAATAAGTACAAAGAGTAAATAAACGTTTTTATTTACCATTACGGTAGGACATAAATTACTTTTCTTACCTCTAATGACCGAAAAAAATATCTATAAAATATTTTAAGCACTTTACCCAGATTTAATCCGAACGTTGTAATTATTATTACAGTAAAATTATTAATAATAATAATAAACTGAAAAGCCTTGAATCGACGCTATGTCACAAATTTAACAAAATTAATTTTGTTTTAATAAAACCACAACGATTATTAAAGGTTTGTGCTTGATAAATAAAGTAATAGTTTTTTTTTTTTACTTATTATAAGCATGAAATAAACCGCTTACGTATGTAAGTTAGAAATGCTCCATAAATTTATTATATTTATTTTTTGTACAAATATATAGTACAAAATTTACTATGCTATATAGTGTTATGTTATATAAACTAAACTAAATAATATTGTAGTATATATTATATAATATACTGTGTATGAAAAAAAAAAAACGAAAAACAACAGCAACGTGTATTAGGAAATTATAACACTACGCGCTTTTCGGTCACTAAGTAATTTATTTTGTGCCAAATATAGAAAATAATTTATGAGGTTTGTATTAACTTACCGTAGTTCAAAGTTTTATTCACCGTAGCAAAAACAGTGGGAAATACTATATCATAAAGGAGAATGAGAATATACAATATATAGCAGACTGACCAAAAAAAAAAAAAAAAAAAAAAGTTTGTCGTTTATATATTTTTATTTTGCTTTACCTCACTTGATATTGTAATTAAAATTTTAAACTTCAAAGTTAGCTTGCAAGAATAAATACACATTATTAATAATATATTTATATTATACAGAATTTATTAACTTCATGTATGGACGTTCAAAAAAAAAAAAAAAAAAAAAAAATAAATAAAAAAGTTTATTAAACTATAACCATATTAAATTATTTTATCTAAATTTGTTTACTACTAATAACATATCATATAGAAATTTATTGATATCATAATAACTTAATGTTTCCTGCTATACATACATACATTTTATGCCTTTATGAGATAAAACAAGTAATAATTATAGTAATAATAATTAATAATAATAATATCAGCATTAATTTAATATTTAAATGCATACAATTATTTCTCTCTCTCTCTCTCTCTCTCTCCTTTTTTCTTTTATATTTGTTAACGTATGCATAAAGCTATATTACTCGTTTGCTATAAATTATAATTCATATTTGCATCAAACATTGAAGGCACATTTTAATATGCTATTTTATATTACATACATACACTATTATATTTAATGCGTTTATTATCCATGATAGTTCGTCATTTAAATTATCTTCATGAACAGATAACAAAAATTATATTTTTATTTTATAAAAAAAATATATATATTCATAAAAAAGGGTAGTAAAAACATGCATGAAATCTGTCACGTGAATTATGAAAGAATTGATAATTTTAACATTATATACAGTACATAATATTTTTGTTGGAATATATAAATTTTTTTTCATGCATTATTAATTTAGTTAATATGCAAAAATGTGCATGGAATTGTTTTATTTTTGCTTTTTGTAGTAATTATTTTAATATTTTTCGTGATAGGGTTGAAATTTTATGTTGCATATTATTAATAATAGTAAAGTGATGCTGCTATAGTGATGATAATAATCATGATGGTTAAAAATATATGTTGACAGTTTACAATACTATAATAAATAACATTTTACTAAAGTTGGGAGAAAAATAAATAAAAAATAAAACAATGTTGTTATTTTTACGTACTATGATTGACATAGTAATTAAACAAAGAATATTTTAAACAATATTTTCAACCACAATTAGAACTTGACATACAATGAAATACCAAAAAAAAATATATATATATATATATAAATAAAAGAAAGAGAGGGAAAAAAATCAAAAACCTGTGTTGTATAATGATTCATATCTAGCAATTAAAAAATTCTCGTAAATGCTCTCTAACAATGAAAATAATATTATACTATATTATATAAAATAGCTATTAATATAACATAAAAAAATAATATTTATATAAATAATAATAACATAAATTTTTTTGACAAGTTGTCATGCAAGGTGATATTAATCTATGAAGTATAACGATACATATATTTATTTATAAATATAATTTTTTTTTAGTGATTCAAGTATAATGTACATAAAACACACCATGCAGCCCAACTGTTTTACATTATAATGTATTTAATGTTATTTGTAATATATACAACTAAGAGAGTGAGACAGGGAGAGAGAGAGAGAGAGAGAGAGAGAGAGAGAGAGAGAGGATAGGTTGGGTCATTATCATTTAGAATATAACTATATCATGATGGATACATTATGAATTATAATATATAGGTCCATCACTAAAGGTATAATATATTATTATAAAGCAAACTGATGAGAAATAGAGATATATGTTTATGCAGTGATGGTTTCAAGCATATATAGTGTACTTTTAGAATATTCTCTCAGATGAAAAGCATTAAGAGCAATGAAATGAACTACGTGTACAGTAATTGGGCAAAGTTCTCATCCATGAATGTTCGTCTAGTTTCCATCTCTCAAACATACGGACGGTTTAAATTGGATGCTTAATTTGAAATACAGATTAACATGCGGTAGGTTGGTATAGATAGATATATGTATATGACACATACAGAGTAGAATATTAGGTATATATATATATATATATATATATATATATATATATATATATATATATATATATATATATATATATATATATATATATATATATATATATATATATATATATATATATATATATATATATATATATATAAGGGTGTGAGGAATGTAGGTCAATCATATAAAAACAAAATGAGAATTTATAATAATCAAATTTGACGTACAGTATATTCTATAATCCAATTTCCTTATATGATAGAATATATATCTCAATATTGCTGAAATGAAATTTAGTTTGAAAAACTGTTTTTAATTTATGTTTCACATTTTGCTATATATATAAACTTTTAAAAATTAATACGCTATCCTTTATAATGTTGTGTTAAAACTATATCTCTGTGTTACATTTATATAACTTAATTTCTTTGTGTATTTAAAATATAATTAAAAAACAAAAACAACAACTTATTTTAACAATTTACGAATAGGTTTATTATTTATATTAAAAAAAAAAAAAAAAAAAATAGCATAATATAACTGAAGTATATATACGTATGATTCAGTAATTAAAATTTGTGCTTTTACCATAATTAGAATTTTAAATTTTTAAACGAGAAAAAAAATAATATCATGTTTTTATAAAAAAAAATTTACGGAGCTAAATATTTAAACAACACGTAAAGTGTTTATCATTATTTATTATTTTCATGCGTATATATGTTGTTCTACTGCTTATAGTAACATAATTATCCTTGTTTTGTTCTCTCATTAGCGAACAAGCATTAAATTAGTATCTCATAAACAAAAAGCATTTAGTAAGTTAAGTGAGACGCAAAGAGAAGTCGATTGGTTGTTCTCGGATTTTCTTTAACCACAAAGTAGTTCATTTGCTTTTTTTTTTTTTTTTTTTTTGCTTATAGAATAAAAATAAAATAACAGTTATTATAGTAACATTAATCGTTAAGCTAAAATAATGCAGTTCTATAAAAAATAATGTTTTAAACTCATGTAAAACAAATTGCCTGCATAAAAACAAATAATAAAAAAAACAAAAAAACATGTTAATTGAAATCATATTTTGACCGGATATAAAAAAGGAGACAGAGAGACAGAGACAGACAGAGAGAGATAGAGAAAGACAGACAGAGAGAGAGAGAGAGAGAGAGAGAGAGGTGGAACTTGCAATATCATGGATTTTAATTTAAATATTTCTTTTTCATAATTAATAACGATTCCGTAGCTATTTAATTAAAATGTCTGGGATAATGAACAATAATAAGTCAATAATTGCAATTGCATACGTCACAAACATTAATTTTATATTAATAACTTATGATATCCACACAAAATTGAATGTCAATTTAATAACTAATATATTAACTATACAACAAACTTTATGATCTACAGTATATATTATAGTAGTTAATAACACTGTAATTCAAATTTTATAAAATAAGTTATTTACACTATTACCTCATGTACACTATAATATATGATAATATACGGTATATTGAATCTAATTTATCGTAATCATGTAACACCATGCTTTTTTTATTATTATTATTATTATAAAATAAATTAATGTTTGCCATGCTGCAAGGTAAAATTATGTCATGCATCATCCAGTTTCAAATATTTCTAATTACAAAAGCAAATTAAATAGCATGTCAATCATAGCATGTATATTAAAATATCATTGGACATTCCTTTTGCGTAAATTTAATTAAACCCGTATGGATAAAATTATATTAAACTTTATATTAACTTACCCTAAGCACATATTGGATATTATATTAACAACTTTATTATATATTTAAATATATATATATTATATATATAAAAATATCAATACATTGATTGCGTATTTAAATTATATTTTATTATATTATATTTTATATAATAAAAAAAAAAAAATGGTAACACTTATATATTAGTAACTTGACATTGTATAATTTAAAATTCCATAGCGTGAATATTTTTGTTGTTTTTAGTACAATTCTTTAAGAGTGCTGTGCATGCGTGTCAGCATGTTTTCTTTTTCCATTTTTATAAGATTTATTGTTTGTAGTTTACTTTAGAATACAAATAAACTTAATTTAAATAAAAAATACATTTTGACTTTAATTATGTTATAGCATAACGTTTTAATTACAATATAAATAAAAAATTTAGTGTTTCATTCGATTTTTTATTATACAGTATAATATATATATATATATATATATATATATATATATATATATATATATATATATATATATATATATATATATATATATATATATATATATATATATATATATATTAAAAAATAAAATCGAAGGAATACTAAAAAATACTTTGTATTATTATTATATTCGTATGGTTTATTAATATACAACTTATATATTAATTGGGCACAGTAATTCCATTAGGAATGACGATAAAATACAATACTACCCCTTAGCTCATCGTTGTTCTATGTAGCACTACTCACTTCACATTTTATATCACAATTTACAAAGTAATTTTTTTTTAATTATATAAAAAAAAAAAATTGAAAATAGAATTTAACAAACATAAAAGCCTGAACTAATTTAGTTAATTATTAGATTAGGGGCAAAGTGTGTAGTGTTGCATAGAACAAAGAAACTATTTGTGATGGATGTCCTTTAACCCATACTAAAAAGTATAAATTGTCAACCTTTCTATATATATATATATATATTCTGCTCTTTTCGTTTTTCATTTAATTTTCAATTAAAAAAAAAAAAAAAAAAAAAAAGATAGGATTTTATTTCTTAAAAAGTATACAGTACGTACTTAGTGTTTTCTTCTTTTGATTACTTTTGTATAATTATACTACATTGATTCTATTATATTTATATCTTTTTCCTGACGTTTATATAACATAAAGATTTTAATCATAATAATTGAATGAGAGAATTGATTTTATATATATAGATATATATTATATTGAAACAAGAGAAGTTTTGATTTTCTTCTTTAATACAAAACAAAAACAATACTTTTGTTTGCTCAATCATTTTTTCTCTAACTTTCATATTGATTGATTCGTACGATGATATCAGTTAGTTATATATATTACATGAAGAAAATTTTTATATATATATATATATATATATATATATATATATATATATATAAATAAATATAAAAAGAGTAAAAAAATTTATTATACACGAAGATGTTATATTAGTGTATTATATTGGCTGAGTGCAATACGATATACACAATTGTAATGTAAGAAAGCTTACTTACACTTCAGTTGAATAATGCATAATAATAATATAATATACTTTACACAGCTTGTTTGAAAAAAAGAAAATGCAATGGAACTGGCAACACTTACATGTTGTTATGGAAGTGCTTATTTTTACTACAATTATTAACTATATTTTAGAAATTATATCTTTATTACCACAGTATATTTATTTATTATATAAAGTAATTCCTTTATTTTATTATAAAAGATTATTACGAAGCAATAAAAAAATAGAAAAAAAAATTCAGTTAAAGTATTTCGATACGATTGCTAATAAAATAATATCTGTACTCAATAAGACTATAGCATAAATAAAGAAATGTACCAAGTAAAAAAAAAAATACTTATGTACTGAAATAAAATGCATTCTTGTTACTATAAATTAACTTAGGGGAAAAAAAGTTCTTGAGTTTCCGTAAGAATCTTCTTTATAAAGTAAGACAATTACTGTATTTTAGGATAAATCAATATATTGTGGTAATAAAGTTACAATTTTTGAAATAATTAATAATAGTACTTAAAATAAGTATTTCCACTACAAAATTATGTAAGTGTTACTAGTGCCACTTCATTTTTTTTTTTTTTTTTTTTTTTTACCTTTTCAATATAGCAAAAAATACACATATTATCAAAGGTGATTTTCATTGCTTTAGATTTGATTTTAAAATTCTGTCAATTTTCAGATTCAAAAACATGTTTTTATATCAATACCATATTTCAATAATCTTTAGTTATATCTTTTACCTCATACAGCTTAACTTGGAAGGTACCAATTAGAAATTTACTAAATTTCTAAAAAAAAAAAAAAATTTAAATTAAAAAAAAAAAAAAAAAAAAAAAAAGACCTTACAAGCTAATATAAACTTACCTCAAGTACGGTTTCAATGAAATGCTTGAGATCTACAAAGAGCACTCTCCAAACTATTATTTTACACTTCATCTTAAAAAGACAGAGAAAAGAGGAGAGAAAAAAAATATCACAAGCCCAAATTATAAAAAAAAGGCGTAGTTTAATAGAAGACAACATTTCCTTACAACTTATATCTAAAACAAAATGTTAAAAAAAACAAAACAAAACAATCTTAAAACGTAGTATATATATATATATATATATATATATATATATATATATATATATATATATATATATATATATATATATATATATAATATATTTATATTAACACTATAAACAGATCTTGGAGAAGTAGAATTTCATTATCATAACTTCATAGTAAGAAGTAAAGTACTTTAGTGGGTATGTATAAACCACATAATTTTAAGTTAAATGTCTTGCTTGAAAACTTTAATTAAAATGTAACACAGAATAACTTCATTTCGTATGTAAATAATAAAAAGTTACTTTTGTAACCAACTGCTATATGATTTGTAGCTGTAAAACATAATAATAAAATGATTTTTATCACATATTTGGATACATTTTTAAAATAGACTATTTGTTAAACAAATATTCGGAATACATTTTTCAAAATGTAAAAAAAAATAATAATAATAATAATAAAAATTTCTATTATTTATCGTTTCTTCGAAAACGTGCAATCCACAGAATTGCAAGCTTGCTCTTACGATTTTTTTTCTTTGCACTTTTTGCATAAAGTATAAAATTGAAGTAGAAAAATGCTATTATCTATTTCTTATGCAAGCCTTTATTGATTTTACTTTTTTTTTCTTATCAGCAAACAAGAATATCTAGAAAATTTTCATCATTTTTTTTTAACTGCATATTAAAAAGAAGAAGAGGAAGAAAAATTCATGCTTTAAATTATTAGTTTCTAACTATAAGTTTATGACATAAAATTTTATGTAAATTATTAAATGGATGGAAAAAAAAAATCTGATGTTGTTTGTAAAGTAGGAAATTGAAATAGAGATGTTTCTGGAAATGTACATAAATTGCAGTATATTAAAATATAATGTTCTTGTTTTACAAAAGTATAGATCACGTCTGGTTGTAGCGTGAACGTGAAAATGGCTAAGATGTATTCTACTGGAATAACGCCAGTATTAAAAACAACAACTACAGTACAACATAATATATATTATGTAAAATATTTTATGTATGTATGTGAATACAATACAATATCTTAGAAAATTGTCTTAAATTATGAAAATGGCATTTTTCTTGCTATATCAATTGTAAAACTTAAGCCAAGTATAAGTAAATCAAAATTTATAAGAATATTTCAAACAGCTTTATATTTATATATATCCATATTTAATGTGATATATATTTTTGGCGATCTTAAAGAGTATGTGTATTTTTTTATTTTTTTTTTATTATGACGACAGCTTTGACAAATCAGATATATAGATAAAAAGTTATGAAATATTTAGTATTTGTTACTTGGCATGGTATTAAGTATAAGTGTATTATTTTATAATAAAACAGAAACAGGAAAAAAAAATGGTATAAAAATGTTTTTATGATATACATTTTTTTTCAAATTTCACAAGCTCTTATTTGCCCCTTGCTCGTAGGCAACTTTTTCAGCATGTTGGAGTTGAGGATTGCATACTAAACAGTGAGAATAAAATTCGACGTGCCATCATGCTCGTATAATTTTATTGAAATGTTTAGATTTTTACTGTATATATATATAAATTTCATGACTATATTTAAATATTTATGAAAAAGCTTAAATTACTTTTTTTTTATATAATGTATAAATACAAAAAAATATAATAAATATTATTATTTTATATAAACCATAAAATACATTAACTTTTGTTGTTATTTTAAATATCTTATTGATTGATCTCGCATTTTAATTAAAAAAAATTAACACTGAATGTTATTTCAACGATGTATGTAATAATTTGTCATTAGATATGAAATTTTTTTTACGTATGTATTTTGTTTTTTTGGCTACAGGCAAATTTTTTATGATATTTTTACATTCTCTCTCTCTCTCTCTCTCCCGTCTCTCTCGTTTTAATACCACATAGGTTTGTAATTATGCAAGCAATAACCTATTTTATAATGTATATGATATGTGTGTGTGTGTGTGTATATATATTAAAATAGTAGTAAAGCATGAGTAAAGGAGGGGAAGTGATTATAATGGCTGCTATAGAGATGGAGAAATTATGTGCCAAAATGACGCATTTCCATACACTATGCCAGTCATGCATTATTAATGATCTCTCTCTCTCTCTCTTTCTCTCTTGAAGTGCAGATTTATTACCAAATACTTAACGCATTTTACGTACATTTCTATTATACTATAGAAACGACAAAACTATTAAATGCACGTGTCATATCATATCTCCACATGATGGTAAAATTGGATATAATAATCTATTATACGCTGAGTAATAATTCTGGTTTAATAAAATCATCAATTATGAAAAAAAAAAAAAAAAAAAAAATCAAAATTACTATTTCATCAATATACGTATAACATAATCATTTGTATCGTTAAAAAAATTGTTATAAAAAATCATGATTCATTTTTCATAACTTAAAAAAAAAAAAAAAAAAAAAAAAAAAAGGCTACATATTTTGACGATTCATTTTATTATATTAAAGTATAAAGTGCATACTCATGTACACAATACACATATTGTACTTATGATACATGAAACTTCAATTAATTAAACTAATATCGTATCCACTTTCATATATAAAACTATTATGGCCACAATATTATTAGGGTTATAAAATATTAATATTAAATTCATTTGAAATGATTATGTGGAAGATTTGATGTAGATGTTTTTATAACGTTACTAAATCTCAGTCTCTTTATACTGTACGTGTCATTAATACAACGGAAGCGGGGCTTGGATGTAGATGACATGATCTGAATATTATCGGAGGGTTTGCATGTATAATTTTGCAAAGTCAAATTATGCCATTTCCTTTAAAATTATTTAGAGGTAGAGAAATACGTGGCTAGCCAAACCGGGAATTCAATTTGAAAAGGGTGGCACATTCTAACGTAAGATTGCGTAACTGTATTATAATTGTTTACTTACGATAATTTCAATTTTTTTACATTCTTTATGTGTTTCCCTATTGTAGTTGCATTTTTCAAAATTTTATCAGTACACTACTAATAAAATGTTCAAATCAGTTCATCATTATCAGAGCTTTTCTTTCGTGTATGAATTTATTTTTAACGTAATTAAATCATCTATGAGCAATACTTTTGTTATTCTCCGACATGGATACTGATTTCTTAGCTGATCCAAAAAATTTAATAAAATTTAATTATATATAGATGCAATCATAGAAGCAGCAGCATGATTGAGAATAAAAATTACATAAATATATCTTTTAATAATAATAATAATAAAAAATCAATAAAAATCTGATATTATCAATAAAATTCTCGTGCAATCAAAGTTATTAGAAGAAAAATAAATATAGATAATAAAAACAGGTTTATTGAATTGCTGTAAAATATTATTACATTCAGTTAGTCTCCTTTTATTTTCGAATTGTATATAAAATATAATGACATATTTTTATATATTTTTATCCGTATTAGAAACATTACTATTACCTATAGATTTTTTTTTTCAACTAAAATTTTAGTATCACCTTCGTTATAACAGTTTATGATATATATAAAAGTAATTTTTAATAATTTAATTGTAGACTCTTATAATATTATTTACAACTTTTATAGAAATAAAAAAAATCAGCAGTAAACGAACAATAAAATAACCTTTAGAAATAAACCTAATGAACTTGATTGAATTATTTTTATTATTTATTATTTTGTATTGTGGTTGTCACTTCTTAAGCTTTTTTTATTTTAATGATAAACAATTGCAACTGTGGGGTGCCAGAGGTAATGTCTGTATTGAAAATGAATGTAGATTTCAAACTATTTTTCTGTTCTATCTTATTTTATACGTATGTATATATACATCATGTGGTAGTTGTATACAACAAGCATAATATGAAAGAAACTAACTAAGTGAGAGAGAGAGAGAGAGAGAGAGAGAGAGAGAGAGAGAGAGAGAGAGAGAGAGAGAGAGAGAGAGAGACAGAGACAGAGAGAGAGACGGGACGGCAATGGCTTTACACCAAGCAAATCGTCCTTTATTTTCTTCATCTGCATTCCGCTCAGCTTGCAAAAACAATGAAATAGCAAAAGCTTGCTTGGCTTGGCCACAGGGACACTAAAGCTGTCCTGACTGACTACGGCCTTCCTACTGACCAAGCAAACCGCCTCACTCGCCAGCTTGACCCCGTGTCACTATTTTTTTTTTCTTTATTCTTGAAAATGCTCTTTTTCTCTCTCTTTTTTGCCTTCTTGCCCTTTACTACATGCACATTATACATTAGAAAATCAAATTCTGAAACCATCGGGCAAAACCACAACAAACAATCCACTTAAAATATATATTTAAAAAAAAAAAAAAAAAAAAATGCACATGACCTAGTTACACTAAATATGTCTTATAACACTGTGTATTTTAAGTTGAAAAACTTTATTGTACTTAAGTATAATAATATGCTTTATTTACACTTAACTTCTTTGTGGTTTTTCAGTAATAAAAATAAAATAGCCATATACTTTTAGTCATAAAAGTGACCACTGAAGGGACTTTAATTAAGCTTGTATCTAAAAGCTTTGTGCTGGTATTCAACATGAACTTGGTATTATGGTTTATCTGTGTATTCCACAGAGTATTCACTCAAGTACATTTTACATATATTTATGTTATACAATAAAATATATTATCAACGAAAAAAATGAAAATTGCATTTTGTATTAAAAAGTTTATAATTAAATTACGAAATCTACTGTAAGTAGATAGCTTAGTTAAGGTACTACTTTAGGGTAGGAATGTATTATTATTATTATTATTATTCTGAATTAGGTTTAGGCTGCTGTACCCCAAAATGATATCAAAAAAATTCTAGCTAAAAAACTCTCGTCACAACAGAGCGTCAAAGTATCGCAAAATGCCCCGCTCCCTATGCTAATGATTCTATACTTGAGCCCCGATTTTGACCCACTTTGAATTTTTTTCAGTCGTTAAAAAAAATACTAGCTTGTTCTTCGTGTTGACTTTTAATGAAAAAGGATTTTTAAGATTTTTCTAGAAAGTACTTGCCGAGAAAAAAATTATCGCAAATTGACCTATGTTAATTGCATACTATGCAATCTTCAATAATTTATTTTCTCCGTAAAAATCTCGTAAAAAATGTTTTAAATCTCAAATTCATTAAAAGTTTATCTGTAGTTCACGTTAGTATTTTTTATTGAGAAGTTGATCAATTCAATTTTGCACACGTTGAGCTTGAAGTTTTGTATCTTGTACTTGCTAAAGGGGGCGTAACTCAAAAAAAAAAATATATATATATAGAAACACACAGACTTTGAGGCTCATTTGCGGAAAATTGATTTGAGCAAAAACTTTTTTGAGTATAGAAAATAGTTCCTTGGTTTATTATAAAGCTAAATAATAATAAAAACATTATTTTTACGACAAAAATGCTACCCTAAAGAAGTACCTTAAGGGAAAATAAGTGTTTTTACCACTCAATGCTAAGCAAACAAATTTCTCTGCTTTTACTATATTATGGAACATAGCACTCTGTGTATATACTGCATACGTATACATGTGAATACACTATTATAATGTTATAAAGTTGTAGCACTTTCATATTATATATTACTAAGAGTAACTAAAATTGAGAAGTACCTTGAGTATCTATCTATATAACACATCAAACTGCTTGGGTTAGCAAGTAAAACGTAACTAGAATAAGTAGTAGTAGTAATACATACAGCAAATATAACACATATACGTATATCTATAGAGTGGTTGGTTGGTTCACCATTATGTTCATGTTACTCTCTCTCTCTCTCTCTCTCTCTCTCTCTCTCTCTCTCTCTCTCTCTCTCTCTCTCTCTCTCTACAGACAAGGGTCAACCAACCAGGCGCATCCTACACGCTTGAATCAACCAAGCAAGGGATCCTAATGTTAATTAATTTGAATCATATAATAGACAACCACATTTAGTAATTGAAATAGATGAGACAACAGTAAATTGAATAGACGTTAATATGACAATATCTTCCTTTATTAAATAATAATAATAATAGTAACCTTACTCTCCATACAATATTGCATGTGTAATAATATTCATCTTACCAATTATAATTATCATTTACCTATATTATAACCTATAGTACGCTTTTTTTTATTGTTAATTGTGTCAAATTACTACAAGCGTAATTAACGATGAAAACACTAGAATAATAATTGATTTTCTCATTTGAAATATGTGTAAGCTTTGGTTTTGCTTCGTGAAATGTTAATGATTTCTCGGTTACACACTCAGTTTGAACAAGAAAGTTCAAACTTCTAAACTTCTACCTCCTCAAAACTATTATGAAATTCTCTATTAAAATCAAATAATAGTTATGAAAATAAATATGGAGTAAAATTGAAGATATTTGGAGTAGTTAAAATAATATTAAATGATAGGTTAATGATAGGTAAAATCATATAAAATTAAAGTATTTTTGTTATGTTATCACAAAAAAAATCTTAGATCAAATTGTGTAATGATGAGAAGAATAAAACTAGAACTTTATTGTATAAAATTAGATTACGTGTATGAGAAATGAGAATAATAGCTGCTGCTGTCCATAATATACGTATATACGATTCACCTCTAACCTGCATGACCACGTTCATTATTCAATATCACCTGGTATGGTTCTCGCGCATCATTATTTCATTAAATTATCTCACTTTTATCTCACGCTTCAAGCTGCTAAAAAAAAAAAAAAAAAAAAAAAAAAAGCTCTTTTTACTTCTTTTACATTATATAATACTATTTCCCTCTGTCGCATTTTTTTCTCTTTGCTTTTTATTCTCAGCTGAATATGAGTTATTTAAGGTAAATTTAGTTTTATTTATACGTTTATTTTTATACACTTTCCCTAAAATATTGTAAATATGGTTATATACAGTGAATATAAGTATTATATTTTAATTCTTAAGCATCGTAATATATTAAAGAAAAAAAAATTCAAAGTTTTTACTTTTGATTTAAAATACATAATAGTATAACCTTTATGACCTTAAAGACTATTAATGTATGTGTTTTTAAAGCCATATATCAAACCAAAAAAGTGGGTTTGCATGGCACTCTGGGCCTATAAATCGAGACGTCATTTCTCTCTCTCTCTCTCTCTTTCTCTCTCACTCTCTCTTCAGCATTTCTCTAGGGATTTTTGAACTCTGGCGTACGACTTTCAAGCCTCATAACAACCCGTATTCTCTCTTTCCCAAATATTTTTTTTTTTCGCGTGCATCTTATTCACATATAAAGACCATATAGTGTGACTTTTTCCTTACCCTCTCTGACAAAGTTTTCTATTATATTATGTAGCTTTAAGGAAAATGATTCCCAGAAGAATTAAACTATCCACATTTCTTCCACCTTCTATATCTTCTTATTTTATTATTTATAAGAAACAATGTTATATGATACGGAAAAAAAAATCATCATCATATAGAATAAAAATTTAGAGATACTTTTTGAAAAGCAATATAAAATAATCAAAATTCAATATTTGTACTCTGTGTTAAGTTATTTCAAAAGTCATGATTTTATTTATTATTTAATAAGGTATTCACTTGGTAGTTTTGTCATGTAGCTTGTTAAACAAAAATAAATGTTGTTTTAAATTGGTAAGCAAGTCACTTTATAAAATCTGACAAGATGAGTTGAAAAGAAATGCCATCACATTATTGTACTTCTCTGACAGTATTCAAAAATATATTCAATGTTATAGTCATTTAATACAACCTTATAATAATAATAATAAATATATACGAAAATATTGCATCAAATATTGTTGAATAATAATAATATACTGTATGTTGATTGTTTTAAAACTTGGTGGATAATATGCTAATATATATAGTATAAGGAATAATATAATAAAAGGTTAAATATATTCATATCATGTTTTGTAGACTCAAGATATCTCCACTCGAATGTTCTCGTGGTCCGATTGTCGTCTTTTTATTATAATTATTTATTGTGAGCAAAGTAAAAATTTTCATCTGTCTGTCTATCTTTGAATGAAGAACAGGTCACGAATAGAGAGAGAAAAAAAAAAGAAGAAGTTATTTATAAATTTATTGCTATTATACGTGTATGTAAAAATTGTATAACAAGACTATGCAACTTTGATATATAAAATGGCAAAATTATATTTCTCTTTGTTATATCTGCTGATTTATTTATTTATTTATTTGTTTTCTTACTTACTTACTTACTTATACTTACTTACTTACTTACTTACTTACTTACTTACTTACTTACTTACTTACTTACTTACTTACTTACTTACTTACTTACTTACTTACTTACTTACTTACTTACTTACTTACTTACTTACTTACTTACTTACTTACTTACTTACTTACTTACTTACTTACTTACTTACTTACTTACTTACTTACTTACTTACTTACTTACTTACTTATTCATTCACTCATTCATTATTTCGTTATTTGGTTAATTTGCAATTAATTAGAGTTCTAAATTTAATAGAACATAGTATATATATTTTTTATATAGTAATATTCAATAATAAAAATTACATTTATAAATTTTAACTAAATGTAATGTCAATTAACGTAATATTGGTCAGACGACTTTTAATTAGGTGCTATTGCGGGAGTGTTTATTTAACTATGTGTGTTATTTGAAATAACCATTTGCCAGCGGTGTTACGTTTGTAATGAAAACAGTTTAATTGCGATCTAATTTCACCAAGTAATTGAAAACTTTTTTTACACTTCACATTTTACTCATAATGTACAATATAAAAATATAATATTACGGACCTTGTATATTTTGATTTTTAATTGATTGCAAAAGTCAAATCACTTAATAAAGAAAGAATATATATATATATATATATATATATATATATATATATATATATATATATATATATATATATATATATATATATATATATTTAAAATTGTTGAATTTCACAAATTGAAACCCTGACAATACGCTAGACACTAACAAAGACAAATAAAATGAAGAATAAAAAAAATTGAAGCAATTTATAATTGAATTTTACACTAAATTTGTTCCACGAAATTGGAAGCTCTTTTACAAAAATTGTATTAACGGGGAAGCCAAAAAAATTAACTGAAACAATTATTTGACATACAAGCTCAAAAATAAATTTAAATATACAATACACACATTTTATAAATAATGTGGTATTTATAAACAATAACATTTGAAACAAGAAAAAATGCTCACACGAAACATGATACATAGTAATTAAAATGATAATTATAACATAATGTAGTAACAAACATTATTTTGCAAAGTAGGGAAAAAAATATAATTTAGTTATAAAATTTAGGGTTAACGAACAACCACCACAAATAACCCTGCTGATATATTTGATAAATTTATGGAAATGCAATAAATATGCCAATAAAATTCATGAAAATATATACTTGCCTGCAGTGTTTTAAGCTTATATATATATATATATATATATATATATTAACTATAATATATACACGACGAAAGCATTAGATTATTCGTAATATTCATTTATACGCTGTGCAAATTACACACATTTTTGACATTTTGTTCATTTGATTGTTAAAGAGTTTCAAAAGCAAGAGCAAATGTTGACGATAGCAGCGTGAATTGAGTGGTCATCTATCTTTTTACCATGAACTCTATTCACAGCCTAATGGACAAGTAACAGAAGGACATGCTTTGCACACCCAATGCTCCCATTAGCCCTTTTTTTTTTTTTTTTTTTTATTGTACTAGTATTATGTGTATGATCGTAAAAGTGGTGATCTGATTCCCCAGTGCTGTATACGATTCTCTTTTCTCTCTTTTTACCCTCTTTCTAACTATATATTCTTGTGAATAAACCGAGCGTATCAAAATAATAATATAACTATGGAAAATAATAATATATATATTATATACACACACATACATATTATGTACATAGTCTTAAAAACTTATGACAGAAATAAGTTGTACAGTTTTATTATATTGTGAACATAATATAACAAAAGCTTTTAAAATATTGCATAACTGAGGGGTTATAGCAAGTAAAATAGATTTTTATATTTTCCTATAATATACTTATCATCAAAGTGGAATATATTATATTCTATATAAGCGTGTCATTATTTGTAGTTTTACATTTAAAAAGACTATTATATATAAATATATAATAGAAGAAAAAAGAAAATCAATGAGAATGATTTCTTTTTCTTGAATAATGTTCTTTATAAAATAAATTTATTCAATCTTAATATTGTTTATTTTATATTAGCATAATTTTTACATTAAAGTTCTCTCTGGCTTACTGTTTTACTATAATATAATTTTTTTTAATGCTTCTCCTTCCTTCCTCTTCCTTCTTTTTTTTTTTTTTTTTTTTTTTTTTTCATCATGATGCGCCTGGTGGTTATGGTCACACCTGATAAATGATGGTTCACTCATTTATCGATACAGCCTATAGTGACATTCAACGTATGATTGATGTACAAAATTAATAAAACTGGATGGTTGCCTCTCTCTATAGAGTTTGGTACACCGCATAGCCTCTCTTTGCTCTCGCTTTTTCCCTTTCTCTCTTCCACGCACGGTCAGTTCACTTGGTCTGTCTCGTTTTAATGCTTTCAGCCTGCAAATATATATATATATATATATATATATATATATATATATATATATATATATATATATATATATATATATATATATATATAAATATATATATATATATATGTATATAAATTATGTCAGCCATGTTGGAAATGATCCTTATTAAAATGACCCTTGTATAACCCCCTTCCCTCTCTATTCATTCCCCTTTTACATAACATTCAATTTTTTATATATATATATAATACTAAACCATTTGATTGGTTATACTAAAAAGTAGACTTGAAAGGACATTTTTTTTTTATATTATTATTATTATTTTATAATATGAAATTTTCATGTTCATGTATGCAAAGTTAGCATATGAATAAAATTATACTTTAAAAAGGGTGTGTAATTACTTATACCAAATATATAACATTCCATTCTGCAGGTAAACTGAATGAATAATAATAATGAAGGAAAAAAAAAAAAAAAAAAAAAAAAAAAAAAAAAAAGCTTTTGTGGTATATGTTACTAATTGATTTCAATTTTACAGCAGTACTCATGAGAAAAAAAAAAGTAAAAGATGATGGGAAAAAAAAAATGATATGATATGATATGATAGTGAGAATGGAAATGAAGTGCCGATTTTAGATGACGTGCTCTCTCACAATAATGTAGCAAGAGAAAACTTTTTTATTAATATTATGAAGTTAATTTCTTAGAATATGAATATTACAGAAAATTCATTTGAAATAATATGAATAACTATTTTACTTAACAAAAAATAAAACCTCACCATTGTTGTAGTACATGAAAATGTTTAGACTTCTAACGTAATTTCTTCCTTTTGTTAAAGTATATAGTGTAATAATGATCTAATTTCTCTTTTGAAACTCAAGTAATTTATAAAATTGCGTAAAAATTTTAGTACATGAAAAAAGTAAAAATTAGTTTAAATGTTAAATAGTATAATATACACGCACACAAAATGAATAGTTAAAAGATACTTTCATACTGTTCACCTCACAAGCTTGTATGCTAAATATACCTTTATTTTTTTATTAAAAAAAAAAAAAAAAAAAAAAAAAGATACATTACAATTTTAAAGCTTATTAAATTAATTTTTGTATTTACAGTTCGTACGTATATGAAACTCTAAAACTGTACGTATAATAAATGTTTAAGTAGGTCCACTTGTTTGTATTTTAATTTTTACCCCCATGCAAAGTATGGTATAATAATAACCCGTAACTCAAATTTTCTCTTTCTTTCTGCTCTCTCTCTCTCTCTCTCTCTCTCTCTCTCTCTCTCTCTCTCTCTCTCTCTCTCTCTTTTTCTCTCTCTCTCTTTCTCTCTCTCTCCCTCGTTATACTGAAAGATTTTTTGATGAGAAAAAGGACCTCCTATTGCTATCATTTGCTACACATTATGTATCTAGAGCAGCCGTTTTTTATTGAAAGGAACAAACGAAGCAGAATTTTGCGAGGGGGAACATGTTTCCACGTAAAGTCTAATATAATAGAGAATGTATATAAACATGGCTGGGATTAATGAAGATAATATAGCTACTAATACAGCTGACTCGGACAATGATGGTCCTTCAACTTAATGATAGACTTATCATATTATTAAAATAGAAAGTATCTAAAAAAATAAATAATAATAATAAAACTTATTAGTTTTAATTATACAGAGTAAGGTTGTATGCGATTATGGGATTGAAAAGATAGAAAATAATATTTGGGATTTCTTACTGTATATAAATATGCGTGTATCTTAATTGTTAAATTAATATGTACCCTTATTATTCAAGCGTAGAAAAAAAAATGTATGGATGCCAATTAAATTTCATAAAAAAAAATCACGTGTTAATATAATGGATATAACGACAATAATCCAGGCTTCTTATTTGTAAACGTAATAGTTTATTAAATAAGTCATCACGTAAAAGTATAGTATCACGTAATGTAATTTTAAATTCCAACGTACTTGCTGCAATTATTTTTCTCAAAAATCGTTTAGCGTTTGTTCATGCAAAAGAATAGAAATATACGGGATACAAGTATCCCCGAGATACTTGTCTATTTCACTTTCGCTCCCGATTTGTAACACGTCACCATCATGATACATTTTCCCTGAAATTGGACTACGGTAAAAATGCCAACGTTTTAATAATAAATATTCTGCGTATATTTAGCATTGTGAAAGTTTTTAATGTGTCAATAACATTTTTTTTTCCTTTAGTAAACATATGAGTGAGAGGATAAACGAGAGTTAGTTACAATAGCTGAGTGTGTTTATTCCTTGCCATAGTTGGATTTCCAATGTTAAAACTATATAGCCACACCACACCGCTACGGGTCCACCACAGACCAATACTATACCTTAGCCGCAGCACATGCTGTTGTAATAAATCAAACACTGCATACTTTTTTTTTTTTTTTTTTTTTTTTTTTTTTTTTTTTTTTTTTTTTTTTTTGCTAACTGTAATTTATGAGGGGTAAACTTTGTTCAAAAAGTATTAATTGAAATTTCTACTAATTACTTATATTGAAATTGATATATAATATATATATACAGTAAGAATAATATCTATTTCAAATTCATTTTAATAATAATGTAATAGAATATTTATATAAACAAATTTCAATTTATAATTATTATTATGTATTTATTTTTGACAATTTGAGAAACATTTTAATATTGAAAATACGTATAATAAAGTTTGAATATTTTTTTTGTTCGAACTCTGTTTATAAAAGTGAAAACAAAATTGATGAAAAAGAACCTTACGTTTTCCAACTCAATACACTTTTTTGTTATTATTATTATTTTTTAAGAATTTAATAACAAATGTATCATATTATTGCTATAGCTCATTATAAATAACTAAATTTAAATTATAATCATTAAATACGTTTTGCAACAAATTTTCAGATTTCTTGATTTTATAAATATTTACTCTATAATCAAGGCAGATAATTGATTTTTAATGAATCGCATAGAAAGGGAGAGAGAGAGAGAGAGAGAGAGAGAGAGAGAGAGAGAGAGAGAGAGAGAGAGAAGGAAGGAACACAGAAGCAATCAGAGATGAGTATAATTTATTTCCAGTTCAACGATTTTTTAAGTTAGCTACGTGGGTAATATATAAATAAAATAAATATAAATTTTCCTTCCCCTTTACATTAGAGTTACGTTTTTTCTCTCTCTCTCTCTTTTTGTAACACAATTTAGAAAATATGCGTACATATTTTTTTTTGTATTAATTTTACACATATTTTAGCACTTTACTTTTACAAAAAAGCACAATTCGTGTACTTTTAACGCTATATAGTTACTGAATACATAACTGCAATACTGAAAGCAGTGATGTGAATATCAAATACATTTGGCACACGACGACCGCATTCTGCTTGCCAACCTCTTGCGTGTGCAAAGGTAAGTTAGTTTTCTTGCTTCAAATGCTATACTTGCTTTATTTTTACTGCAAGGGGAGTGCAGTTGAATGAATCGTAGTGCAGTTGGGGTGGGGGTGGGGGTAAGGGTGCTTTATGCAGTTGGGGTATAGCACAAACTTGGAAACGGAGAGAGAGAGAGAGAGAGAGAGAGAGAGAGAGAGAGAGAGAGAGAGAGAGAGAGAGAGAGAGAGAGAGAGAGAGAAAGGAACCATCTTTACATCGTATTTTTCATATATTATGTAGCATTTCTTATTGCTTCGCAATACCCATAATACAAGCAGTGAAGCAGGTAAGTTATATCAGACAAAAAGCTATAGGTTATAATAATATTCCTCTTCTCTTGAGAAACTATAGGGAATAAAAAAAAAAAAAAAAAAAAATGCCAGTTTATGTATGAGTATGAATATGAATCGTCATGAAGAGCGGAAAACAAAACTATTTTATTTTATCCAAAGGAAACAATTCCTTTTCTAAAAGTTTAACACGAGATATATTATGTCAGGGAGTATAATGTCAACAAGTAAGTATAAGTTGACTTTACCGTCGCGTCCGCCACATTCATTCATTCATTTCACTCGTTATGTCACTTACATTATATTATCTAACAATACCATGCAAGTACAAAGACCATTATTTTCCACAAATCATCATCATAACTTGATCTAAGTGTTTGTTCTATTTAACCTCTTTTTTTTTTATTTTCTATAGTATTATATAATGTGCTTGAAGCTTCAACTCTAACTTAACGTCACTTCAAACTTAATACGTAGATAAATGACTTCATTTTCAGTCACAAAATTCTATAGTAAAATATTAAAGATTCTTTATAAATCTTTAACTGACCAATAAACAGTTATTTTTATATGTTTAATTAAATTCTGAATTCATTCTCAAGAAGAAAAATAAAATATACTGGAACACATTATAGTAATTTGAATACTAATGCTAATATACACTTTTGTGATACTATATTTTACCATTCAAAAACACTAAATTTGAATGGTGAAACATATTACCACAATCGTGTGTAGTGTGTACTGTTCAATACAAGAATAATAAAGATATATTACTTATATTGTGCAATAAAATTGTTAACTTATTTGTAATTAAAACTATATATATATATATATATATATATATATATATATATATATATATATATATATATATATATATATATATATATATATATATTATAAAAAAGTGATTTACATAATTAAATTAATTAAAAAATTTAATTGTTAACAAGTCAAAAACTAATTTATTTTCAGTCTAATGATGTCATTATAAAATAAGAGCTGGCTCCTGTCAAACAAAACAAGTAAAACGAAGCCAAGCATTTACTCCAGCAAATTTACATTTACATTCGGTTAAAAGAAGTAACAATAAAAAAACATTATGTATATATATATATATATATATATATATATAAACTTTGATGGTACAACTTGCATGTGACAGGAGCTTGAAACTCTCATTTTTTTAATCGAATAATGTCTTTTTAGTTATCTTTCTCTCTGAGTGTCTTTATTCGAAATCGTTTATTTCTTTTCTGTGTGTTACATATATGTTAAGCTGATAATAAAACCTCAGTGGTAGAAAAAAAAAAAAAAAAAAGGGAAACAAATTCGCTTTTGCAAGCTTTTCTCCCAAAAGAAATTGCTTTAACTTTCTTTTTCAAATTACACTCGTGGTAACAATGTAAATAATACATAATATAATGTAGTTTTAGCACACTGCGTATGTGTTCTCTATTCAAAGAAAATGTTATTTATTCTAAAGTTGTTGTATTTTTAATGATATAAACAATTTATTTTTTATACCTTTTCGTGAAAAATAAATAAAACTTTTTTATGTTAAAGTAAATGATCAAAAGTGCTTACTGCAGCTCAACACCAATAACCAAGGAAGAAATAAAGGACATTTTGAAGAAGACTACTTGTTAAAAGTTATGATTTTTTTCCTTCTTTTGTAGAAAAGTTGGACGGTGCTTGTTTGTTCCTTTCTTCTCTCTTTCTACCAGGTTTTCTTTCATTTTTTTCCTTTATATATTTTTATTTAGCGTTACTGTATGAAATGGTTGGATGTGAAGGGAAGAAAATATGTTTTTTTTTTCTAGTTCACAGTGTATATATATATATATATATATATATATATATATATATATATATATATATATATATATATATATATATATATATATATATATATATATATATATATATATATATATATATATATATATATATATATATATATATATATATATATATATATATATATATATATATATATATATATATATATATATACATTATACGCTTTTACCCTGCTTGCTACCGGTACACATATTGAGAACTTGTCTTCATGTTCACGCTTTAACTGTAGCAAATCAGGCATGCAACATTTCAAATATTTTCCATGCTAAATAAAATAATTTTTTGCCTTATTCATCGTCTGATCAACTGAGGAGAAAAAACGAGAGAAAAATAAACACTCACCTTTTCACCTCCAAAGAGTAAACCAGAGAAAGAAAAATTGAGAGTGAGAGAGAGAGAGAGAAAGCTAGAGAGAGAGAGAGAAGATTGTTAAATTCTCCAATTTCAACTGTATGGTATAGTCAATTTTATTTTTCGTTCTTTTGAAAAATATCATATGACAAAAGTTTTGTGTATATTTATACACATCGGAAAAATAGATTTTTCCCCTTGATAGTTATTAAAAAAAAAAAAAAAAAAAAAAAAACGCTTTATTATCATTATTATTTTGTCATCGAACTTTATGATATACATTTCAATCAATAACCTTGTTATAGAATCGTATCAATTTTCAATTCTTGGTATTTTTGATTTTAAAAATATAATTTGAACTTTTTTTCTTCTTTACATTTATACAGTACATTTCCAGAAGTTATAAAAAAAAATATACATGTGAAAATTTTGGAGACAGTATAGTTTTGCTTGTAAGATTTAACTAGCATGGCAACAGGTCCATAGTAAAATTTCCCATTGAAATATTTCATCCTCTTGATCTGCTTGCACAGACACGACAAGTACGAAAAAGTCAGAAAAGTTAGTGTCAATGGCAATGAAAAGTTTTTATAAAGTGGATTAGAGATGTACATGACATAAAATAAGAGTATAAAACGGTTGGAAAAATACGTGATTACTTGATTGATCATGACATATGTCTATCACTTTCTTTATGCCAGTAAAAAAAAAAAAAAAAAAAAAAACTTTATACATTTGAGTAATAATTCAATAAAAAAAATTATATCACGAAGCATACTTTTACAAGTGTTCAGCGTATTAATATGACATAATTTAGAAAGAGAGTGTGAAATATTACATAAAAAGAAAAAGAACGCGCTGAATTCTAAAATTACAATTCTTTCTGCAAATAGTGTAATATAGAAATTAATATATTTCAAAGTTATATAATATTAAAAATTCTATTTGCGTATGTTTAAAAAAAGTATAATACTGTATAAAAAGGAGTAATATATGATACTTGTAATTATATGATGCTTCTAGCAACATTGAGTTACGCTAAAGGCTGTAAAATAATATATTGTTCAACATCTTTTAAAAAAAATGTAATTTATATATTAAGTTTTCATGGAAAAACAAAAATGGTTTCGTTGGAAGTTTTTTTTTTTTTTTTTTTTTTTTTTTTTTTTTTTTTTTTTTTTTTTTTTTTTTTTTCCTGTTTGCATTATTATGATAAAACTTGGTGACGAGAGAATGGAATGAGTGGCATGCCGCCCACAGCACTTTGTGTGTTGGATGTTGGTATGGCGCGTGGCGCGTGGCACCGCAAGAACCATACGCCACGGCGTCCAATACTGGAGGCAGGTGCTACAAGCTCACAATCACGAGCATCTCTCAATCTCAGCAAGTAAGCCAAATGAGCCAACGGGCATTATAACAAAACTGTACTGATTTTTAAGACTTATTATTTTTTTTAAACTACCTTTTTAAAAAAATTGTTCTTTTATTTTCTTTTCAGTGACAAAACTTTTCATGTTTAAAAGGAACAGGAAGCAATTAAATCTTTGTAGACATTTATTATTTTTTTTTCCAACAAATATATAAAACGTATATTTTTAATTGAACTAAAATGAATCTAATATAAATTCTAATATAAATGTTTTAAATTAATGATGTTAATTTTAAGAAATGAAACAAAGTTTCTTTTTTTTTTTCTTCTTTCCTTTCTTTTCTTTAATTTGACTCAAAATTATAATTGAAATAATTTTTGAAAGCTCTTGTATTACATTAAAAAAAAAAGAAACTTCCTAAAATTTCATGTATTTTTTGATTGATTTCTTAATTAAAATCTTAACTTGAGGTAGTGTATAAGTATATTATGTATGTATGTGTATATTATATATATTATAATATATATATACACACACAGAGATAATAGAATCTTAATAAACGGTATAATATATAGTTTAATGGATGAAATATTATAGAGACACGGTTGGAGTTTCTAATACTTTTAAGTATATATAGAGAAAAAAAAATGGTCATAAAAGTTTTCTAAAGACTATAAAAGCTGAGAGCATTCAATCAAGTCTTGTCATTATTTTATGTTATATCTTTTATTCACGTGCACGGAAAAGATAAACTTAAGATGGAATCAAGGCATATATTATTAATATTATTATTGGATGTCAGCGTTAAACGTAAAACTTTACGTCAGTTTTAAACCAAATTTTGCTCAAACGTTAAAAATAATTGAAATATAGTAGATATTTGTGTATGAAATGTACAGTACAATACATCATTTTATATATATACAGTGAATAAATATATATATAATGTGTGTGTGTATATATATATATATATATATATATACAGTGAATAAATATATATATAATGTGTGTGTGTATATATATATATATATATATATATATATATATATATATATATATATATATATATATATATATATATATATATATATTATACACACGCGCACACACACACACACAAACTCAGGCTAAATGAATATAATAGCTTTTCAATATTGTCACGCTTCGGGTTATGTTGATAAAAGCTTAAAGTTAACCTAAATGTAAACAATTTTAATCGTCAATACAATGGTGATATATATTTGAGAGAATATTGATAACTGTTTCTATCTCAGGACTAATAAAGTTAATTTTAAAAGTTTTGTTTTTTTAACAAAATTAAACAATTATAATATATAGTAATTATGTAAATAATGAAATAAAAACAAATTCTACAACACTCAAGCACGGTGTAGGCACTCAAGTAATCATTAATTAAAATTATTGTAAACAGTAAACTCACTTCTATTTCATTGAAAAATGTTGCATTATTAAAGCCATAGACCACATAAAACAACATGAGCTTTTTAATGAATAAACAAAAAATGGGATCTTCAAAACTGTTGACAATTTTTACCAGAATGTTAATGTAGCCCCACGAGAGAGCGTGAAAAAACTGTAAAGTATGCAATTTGCGTGAAAAGTCATGTTTATGACGTCAGAAACATGCAAAAATTAGTATAAAAATGTTGTGCGGGTTGCATAAATCGAATTTTCTGATCACTGCTACTGTTGGGTTTTGAGACAAACTAAATTTATTTATGTAAGTCCCATTAAGTGTTTTGTGATATAAATGCATATGTTTTTCTCTGGTCTATACCTTTAATAGAAAAATAGGCGTACGTACCACTTAACTGTAGAAACCATAAAGCGTTTTACGTTCTGTAATAATATGGATTCATTTTATATTGTGTTTTGAGAAAAGTTTTCAAAAGACTTTCCTTATACATACAAACAATAACGAATGTTTATGAAAACAGAGTTACAGTATATTGTGTACGTTATTTTATAAGTTTTATGTATATGTGTATCGTACACATGAATGAATAGTTAGTTATATAATATATTACAACATTTTCATATTATTATAGTATATACACTTTTTTTTTTGAATATAAAATATTTTAAGTTGTTCTGTATATTTTGTTTTGTACTTTTAATCACTTTTTACGTTCGTTAAAAGTTAAAAATATACTGAAAATACAGTTTATATAATGGATTAACTATATATACACAGTAAATACACGCTGACCAAACCGTAATTCGCAATCTTTTTGACAACTCTTTATAACTCAATAGCTTTATAAAATGTTAGTCTTTATTCTTAGCTTGGTAAACTAATACATACAGTATTTTGCTATTTTAGTTACATTTTGTGTTAGTTATACTGCAAATAGAAAAAAAATCTACCATAGTTTGTAAGATGAACAACACATTATATATATATATAATATGTACTGTACACACACACAAGCTATACGTTTTTGTTACTGTGAGTATAATATGTGTGTGAGTTTAAAGGGTTTGTATAATAAAGTTGGTCAGCACTATGCATATAAATATTAAATTATATTATATAATGGTTTTCAAATTTAGTTAATTTTATAGACATTAGCTTAAAAGCAATTTTATAATAATATACGAACAGTATGTATATACTTTTATCTTTTAATTTAAGTGGTTTTAAATTTATTATGTAGATATCTTTGTTTTAATTTTTTTTTTTTTTTTTGGTTTTATGAATAAAAATGTATAAAATACCTTATTTTCTTTTCATTTTACCTCCTAAATGTTTGAGAAATATTATTTTATACATAAATTTTAAGTCTTTTCTACAACCACAGGGTAAAACAACGTTCATTCGTTAGGAGTTTTTTCAGTATTCTTTTGTACTTGCGTCATATGTATGAAACTTAATTATAAATTCAAATTTAAAGCGTTTTTCAATTGAATAACATATTGCAAAAACTTTAGAATAAAATTGTAAGCAGGTAAGACTTTCTGATGTTGTATAAAAAAGTAATTAAAAATAAGGGGGGGTCTACGATTTTATTTTTATTTTATAGGCATCAAAAAAACTAATTATAAAGAAGTAGAATTTATATTTTTATTATACACCTTAAAGAACAGTAAGGTTTCTTTAAGAATATACTTTCATGCGACGTTCAAAATAATCTAACTTCTTTTGTGAGTGCAATAGACCATAAATACTGTTAAAAAAAAAAAAAAAAAAAAAAAAAAAAAAAAAAAAAAAAAAAAAAAAAAACGGTAGGAAATAAAACTGATGATATAATCTTCATTGTAAAATTAATTAATTTTTTTCCTTACAAAATTGTAGATTTTAATAATAATAAAAATCAGTATCTTATATTTGTAAAGATGTAAAAAATAATTAGACGTTTTATATATAAATAATAATAAAAGTAAAGTGGAAATTTAATTTTGAGCGAGGTGTATCAATGTTGTTCAAATAAAAGTTACGAGTAAAGAGCGAGCGTCCATCAAGTGACAATAATATGATTTGCGATCAAGCAGCAGTACAATGTAATCTTCAAGGAAGGAGAAAGCATTCGAGTGAGACTTAGAATTGCTAATTTTCCCACTGTAATACAGAGAAACGAGATATGAAACAGCCAGAGAAAGAGGGGGGGGGGGGGGGAGAAGGTGGAGAAGAGAAAATGAGTGAAAAAGAGACATGGAAAAAGAGGATAGCGTAAAGAAAAGGTTATCGATGCAGAAAGATGGAAAGTTAGCCAAAAATTTAAATGAATATTGCTGTTAACAATAAAAGCAGAGGATTTAATTTGATATTAAAATATATATGTACGCAATATATAAATATGAATTTAAAATATTATTCATAATGTATATATGTGATTTTATTTAGAACAAGAATATACAATTTGAATATGAAAAAATTATTGAGGTTGTGTTTGTATATTAAACTTATACGCTTTTGATGCGGTGTAATCACTATAATCACAATGAGAATGTGGTTTTATCTCATGCTTCTTTTGTTGAAAATCATGTTTAGTTTTATACAAAACTTATAAACAAACCGCATGTTTTATTACAAAACGTAACAGAACAATATTTATACAATATACAAATCTAAGTCTAAATTCTCTGTCAAATATAACAAATTTATGTTCTCTTTAATGTGAAATCTGTATATAAACATGATGGATTATTTATATTTTATGTGAGTATTTTTGGTATGTTTGTCATTTCCGTATCATATACATTAGGAAATTGTATTATGTTTAATGCTGTAAATAATATCCAAATTCTCATCAAAATTTAATAAAATTTTAAAAATTTTATGTTTCACATTTTCATTTATTGTATATTTTTTTATATATTGTATTTATTAGTAACTATATCGTATTAAATTGAATAAAAAAAGAATTTGTATATATAAAATTACACCTTAATATTGCATGGAAAGAAATTACTGCTAATATCAGGTAAATAAATAATGTAAATTGAAATAGGTAAACATTTGCCTGGAACAGGTATAGATATACTATAATAATTCCTATTACACTTTATAAACGTATTCCGATGTGTTTTTACCAACCAGGCTAATATATAAAACTATCATCTTGACATGAATATGAAGCTTGTCAGTATTTTATAGAAAGAAAAAATAAATAAATTTATCGTAAGCATTTTAGTGGTAAGGAATAAATTTTAGCTATGAATTTAAAAAACTAGCTTTTTGCGTCAAGATGAAGTTTCTACACTTTAAGCATTATTCACATGACGCGTAAATTTGACGCGCGTCAACGTGCGTCGACGAGCGTAACAAAGCTGGAACAATGTAAACAAATGGAGCCGTTCACATGTAATTTTCAAAAACCATGTGAACGGCTCCACTTGTTTACATTGTTCCAGCTTTGTTACGCTCGTCGACGCACGTTGACGCGCGTCAAATTTACGCGTCATGTGAATAATGCTTTAAGTGTAGAAACTTCATATAAAACAGGTGTGAAATCTCCAGGTAGCCGCAAATTTGTAAAGAGTAGATCGGTCATTCTTTCAGAATTTGTAAAGTCTAGAAGCTTGGTCTTGACGCGCTATCGTAGTCAACCGTAGATCGTAGTATAACCGTTAAAAAATTAATGCTTTATTATTAACAGCATCACCACATTTTAGTAACACTGCAATAAAGGATATATATATAATATATATATATATATATATATATATATATATATATATATATATATATATATATATATATATATATATATATATATAAATAAAATGTATGATGGTGGAATTTACAAGATAATATTATGTCTTATATAATTAAATACATATATAGGTGTAATTTAAAATTCATAAAGGCTTGTATTTTAGTTTAATCTCAAGCTTAAGTAAAATTATCATGATAATGGAAGATGATGTTTTTTTTTTGTTTTTTTTTTTTTTTGTACTTTGTATTAAATTCCTTACTCTAACAGTTCATTTAATTTCCGTTCCAAACATACAACATTTTTCTTATGGATAAAAACTATGAGCGAAAATTTGTTTTTTAGAAATTGTCACACATTTAGTGGTATTACAAGCAAACTGCTCTCCATAATGACCTCTGGGAATTACTATAAAGTTGAAGGCGGTGGCGGCAGCGCTAGAGAGGAGTAAGCAAAGAGATAATTTGCTTTGATGAGTTTACCAAATGAGCTTTTGGCTTGTATAAGGATCGAGTTAGTTAATGAACGTGAGAGAGAGAGAGAGAGAGAGAGAGAGAGAGAGAGAGAGAGAGAGAGAGAGAGAGAGAGAGAGAGAGAGAGAGAGAGAGAATAATATTATATAAAGTAAATATTTACATTCCTAATGATTTTCCGTCTTTCAGAAAACGTAATATTGCAGTTTTTAGATTACATTTTCTTCTTATATACCCTTTTCTTCATACTTTTTTTAAACTTTTATATAAACTCAATATCTTTACAAATTAACTTAAAGTTATGAATTATATAAAACGAAACATGAGATATTTTCTTTCACATAATTTTTTATATTATACTTCCTATGTTAGAATAACATTTAAAGTTTTACATTCTTACTATTTATTTTATTTCTACTGTACAATGCTTTAACAGTATATAATACAAGTATTAAAATTAACGATACTTTACAATAAAAAGATTAACCTAAATAAACGTATTAAAATAGAATATAAATACAGTTTTTTTATAGATATAAATGTTGCATTACGCAACATAATATTTTCATTAATAATATTATATTATTTAAGAGAATTATTATATTTTAATAAAATATGAAAAAAATATATATTATATAAACAAACACAAAAAAATTCTACCTATCTCTTCATATACTGATTTCAATATAATAATATTATATTGTTTACATTTTAGTTTATATTTATAATATAATATATTATTTTGTTTATTACATAACTTTGTTAAAGTAACATAATACAAAATAATAATAACAATACTTGATAATACAATAACGCCTCCATGTTTTTGTATATTATAATATTTTACGTCATGCTTGGGTGACTTATAGTAGTTTAAGTTTATATGCATGCGACCCAATTCTAACTAAAGTTTAATATTCATTTCGGGAGAGTTTTCCTGATTCTATGTAAGCACGTAATATGTATGTCTTACAATATGGTTTCATATTATTATGTATTCATATGATTATTTATATTATTATATTTACCTTTTAACTACTTTTTCACGTAATTATAATAAGTCTTTATTTGTGACGTTTTTAACTTTATATATATATATATATATGTATATATAAAAAGAATTGTTTACTTAACTTTTATAATAGAATATTATTTTATACTTATGTGGGTGTTGATTTATATTATAATTATTTTTGTTTAGAAAAAGTTTTAATAACACTAATTTAACATTATAACAACAAATTTTCCTACAATTTCAAAGTATAAAGTTTTTTTTTTTTTTTTTTTTTTTTTAAAGTTATTAAAAGAAAAAAATATAACGTACAGAAAAAATAATAACCATTTTTTTGTTTGTTTATTATGCAAAACACAACTATTACTATGTGTGTGTGTGTATATATATAACTATATATATATATATATATATATATATATATATATATATATATATATATATATATATATATATATATACTGTTAAAACCACTTCATAGAGAAAAGTTTTACACTTTTTTTTATTACACTGTTAGAATTTAATGTTTTGAATGTTTTAATATTCCACACCACATAATATCAGTAAAAAATAATCATATCTAAAATAAAAAATAATTCATACTTAATGCTTTTTTATATATATATATATATATATATATATATATATATATGTATATATATATTTATATATATATATATATATATATATATATATATATATATATATATATATATATATATATATATATATATCGAGGGTGCTCCGCTATAATGTCCTAAGTCCACTTGACCTTGAAAAATAAAAAATCGTCAAATCAACCCCAAATTTTGGATTTATCCATTTCAGGTCATTTGCAGCAAAAAATGTTTTTCAAGGTCAAATGGACTTAGGACATTATAGCGGAGCACCCTCGATATATATATATATAATTTTTCTGGTATGCTAAACTATTTAATATAAAGTTTCATCCCTTTTCGTTGATAATTATTTCTTTCAGTGTACATACGTGTAGAATTTTATTATCTGGTTAAGATGGCACGTTTACACCATAAAACCAAGAGTTTCACCACTAGTGCCAGCTTCAAGTAGGTAACTCTCAATATAGCTATCTTGGATATCGTATTCTGTGTTGCTTTTTAACTACAAGTAAAATTGCTTTTCTGTGGTTTACTTTTTTTTTTTTTTTTTTTTTTTTTTTTTTTCTAAATCTTCCTTGACATACAATTAAAGATTAAAATCTTTAAATCTAATCAAATTATTTGTGTTAATATCTCTCTCTCTTTTTTTTTTTTCTTATTCTTTTTATGTAGGAATTTGCATAAAATTAAAATAAAAATTTAATTATATATTTAAAACTTATCGTATAAACTGTATTTTTGGATTTATAATTTGTTACTTTAACAGCTTTTTATTTTTTTAGTGTTTTTATTTTTTATTTTTTCATTATACAATTTTTAAAGTTTGAAATATACAAAAAAAAAAAAGTTTACTTTAATTTAACGTAAGTTCACGAGTTTAAGTTTTAGAAACTGTTTCCCCTTAGCAACACTCTCATAATATATCTCATATATTTGAAGCAAAAAGGAAACGCTTTATGCGTCTAGACTTTGCTTTAGGCAAAATCCCTAATCTTGCTACATTAGTTACATCTTACTTTCTCATCACTTCCCTACATATACATACATGTAGTATGTATGAAAGTTTAACTAATATATAAGAAGATTATATACTCACATAATACAGAGAGGCAAAAATATACCAAGTAGCAAAAATTGATATATATTTTTTCAAAGTTGTTTTGTTGCCTCTTTTTTTTTGATATTGTGTAAAAGTTTATTACGCATCACATCACACTAAGTATGCTTTTATGTTGAAAGTAAAGTAGTGGTTGATCTTATATACTTCAGCTTCCCTAACATGTATAAAAAGAGATCACGAATAGGATTTATATTTACATGCCACCTACCTACGCATCACTACCCTGAGTGTACACTTTATTTTATGACAGAGAGAAAGAGAGAGAGAGAGAGAGAGAGAGAGACTAAAAAATGCTAATCTTAGACTGAACTTCCTAAATTCGTTTGTCTTTAAAAAATTTAACTTGATAATATAATATATTTATTATATATATATTAAATAATATATATGTTATTTTTGTGTGTATATATATATATATATATATATATATATATATATATATATATATATATATATATATATATATATATACATGAAAACAGAGGTGTAATGTGTAAAAGATATAGTTCTTTTTATTTATTTATTTTTTATCTCAACTTTCTTCTTTTTTTATACACGGTCTGATGCTTTTATATCTTGCTTTCAGCTATGGTACTGTAGTGAACCAAAATCTTTGAAGAATTTATCTAACTTGCGTGACTTTTTTTTTTAATATTTTTACACTTTTAACGTTCATTTTAGTTATTGCTCATTGTAAAGTGTTAATTTTTTATATTGAAAGACTTTTATTTAAAAAGTATCCTGTAGAATAGGCAAATTTTGCAGCACATATGCCCGACCGGTTGCCTACCTTATATAACTTACTATGGATGAGAAAACTTTCTACTCTACTTGGTATTTCATTCATTAATTTAAAAGTAAAATAAATTTAAAATTCATAGTTTATTTTACATGCTTGATTGTAAATTGATTAAAAAAGGGTTAAGGGAAGAAAATAATTTTAATTAAAATTTTATGGTCTTAAAACTTTAACCAAATTACTGTTTACTAAAATATCATATATTTTAATAAATTTGCTTAGTATATTCAGTATGGATATTTATTTAATAAATGTATAATGCATATATTAAAATAGTGACGTATATAAAGCTATTGTTTTACACATAATAAGTGTTAGCCTTTGGCACAATTTTCTCTTTGTTATTCTCATCGTATTATATCTTACGACAAAGTTGGGTAGCAGATGGACGCTATTTATTGGTTGACAGCAACTTAAAAGTGAAGTCAAGTGTCAAGTTAAGTCAGAAACATCCGGAATCCAATCTAGTGCATGATTGTGTAGTATACTTGACATGGATGATAGCTGAATACAATAGTCATAACACTATACTGTCCATAGCAAACATGTCATATATATATTTTTTTTACATCAACTATGAAGTATAATACAAGTCATTACATTATATATATATATATATATATATATATATATATATATATATATATATATATATATATATATATATATATATATATATATATATATATATATATATATATATATATATATATATATATATATATATATATATAAAACATAATAGTAGTGTTTCATTACTAATCTCATATTATTATACCTACTAATTATTTTAACTTTGAATTAAATCTTTTTAGAGATAGTTTATTTACTTTTTCTTTTACTGTGGTTAGTACACAGATTAAGAAAGACTTGTTTTCCCTACTATGTGTTTAATTTTTTATGTATGCTGTGGGTATTGCACGTTTTACTAGCTTGCAATCACGAAATCTTAATCCTTTCTTTCACTTTTTTTTTCTTCTTCTTCTTCCTTTTCTTTGTCGACTTTATTTTATTTTTTTTTTCCTTTAAGATTTTCTCAACAATTTATTAGCGTGATGGCCCCGATGTTGTGTTTCTTGCAGTATAAGATTAATTACTTTTCTTTCTACATTTTTTTTATGTTTGCTGCTTGAGAATGTTATTCACCTGACCGTAGGAAAAAAAAAGCATCTTAATCACAAAATACTTTTTTTTATTTAACACAAAAAAAAAAAAAAAAAAAAAAAAAAACTTTTTTATATTTTATTTTTTTGTTATCTTTATTAGTTCATACATAATAGAAATACATATAATGCAGGTGATGCTATGTTGGTTTTGTATACACAAAAAAAAAGGGAAAAATAAATATTAATATGACATCAATCAAAATATATGACGTGATTCGTTGCGTGCTGCCAAATTATAATCATATGTATTTGAGCTTTCAAGCTAAAATAAAATCCATCATAATACATAACATATATAACGTATTATACATAAGATAATAATATATTATACAGCTTAAATATTTTATAAATATATATATATATATATATATATATTATAGGTATCTTTTCAAGAAGTACGATATTGAATCCACAGGCTGTTAACGTGCATGTTATATAATAATACTGATTGATTATAATCAATACAAATAATAATAAAAATATTATGCGATGATTTATTTCATTATATATATATATATATATATATAGATATAGATAATGGACTTTTTTTCAGTTCTACAATGTAATAAAATGTTATATTAAAGTCATCATACAACAAAATCTTTAATTAAAGTTCGATATCAATTTTTTTCCTTTACAAAAGTAATATGAGTAACCCATTTCACATGAATCATTATAATTGTTCTATATCACAGTAAGTCGTATAAAGAATAGACATTTCTTATACTTGACAATAATTTTTATCTTATATATATATATATATATATATATATATATATATATATATATATATATATATATATATATATATATATAATATTGTTTTATATTTTTTTCCTCTCTTTCTCTTTCTAAAATTTCTATAACTTAAACTTTTGTTTCCACGTGTTTTATCTATAAATAACTAAATATATATTATCGATTAATATGTTTAAAAGAGAAAGAGAGCGAGTGGGTAAAGTAAAAATTTGCGTCAGTCTGTGCATGTCCGTTGTTTTTCGTTAGTCACTCAGTCAAGCTTGTCTCAGGAGAAGCATCTGTAAAAGTGGTAGATTGTTCTTTTATGTAAAATAGCTACCCCCCTTTTAGTCGTTTACATGCTTTAACAACAACACTTTTTTTTTTTTTTCATAAATACTTTTTTTCTTTTATACTTTCTTAACTTTTTATAAAATGATTTAGGAAAAAAAAATGAAAAACTTAATTTTTAAATTATATTAATTGATGATGCCATAGAAATAAAATTTCATTTGATTGGCTTCTATAACTAAATTTTAAACTTTTTATATTATTATTATTATTATTGCTGACCTCACAATTTCCACAATTACGCATTGTGAAATAAAATGTAAAGTAAATGAAAATACTTGCTAAGCAAAACATTTACCGGCTTTATAATTATATATAATGTTTTGTTGTTATTTTTAAAAACATTCGTTAATTACCTTTTTTTTCTGTTGGGAAAAGCTTTGAATAAATTTAAAAGTTATAAAAAGTCTTCTAAAAAGATAAAAAAAAAGTTAACTTCCTTTTCCTATACATTTTTATCCCCATCCTAGCAGTGCTTTTCAAAAATAAAAAAAGTTTTATAAATCAACTCCTGGATTACTTATAATTTTTTTTCCTACATTGGATTTTTGAAATAAACTCAATAACTTTTCGTTTACATTTATTTTTTTTTATTAAAATCTTATCTAAAATTTTATATTACATTCATTTTAGTTCAGCTTAAATTTATTGTTTGATTTGGTTTTAATATTTAGTTAACTATTTAAAAAATGTTTTAAATTTGAAATAAAATTAGAGGAATATTAAATTAACATTTATATCCTTCTTTTTTGTATGTAGGAAGGCATAAAAAATTAAGATGTCCAAATGTCAAAATTTCAAATGTCCAATTATACAAATAAGAGAGGCAGAAGCAGAGGCAGTAGTAGCAGCCACCAACCTTTTCGAGGTTTTACAATAGAAATGTGAATGTCAAAATGTTATCGAGTTGACATCTTTGAATCTTTACTCTCTCCCTCCCGTCTCTCTCTCTCTCTCTCTCTCTCTCTCTCTCTCTCTCTCTCTCTCTCTCTCTCTCTCTCTCTCTCTCTCTCTCTCTCTCTCTCTCTCTCTCTCTCTCTCTCTCTCTCTCTCTCTCTCTCTCTGTCTCTCTCTCTCTCTCTCTGTCTCTGTCTCTCTCACTCAGACACACACACTATGGATATCAACTGTAAAAGTTTTTAAATAATGCAATCAATTTTATTTAGTTGAATTATTAATTTGTTTTATTGATTAACCTTTTTTTTTTATTTAAAGAGAGTGTTAAAATATTTTTATTTCACTATAAAATGCCGATAGCAGATATAATATTATATATTTTATATTATACACTCTGCCATGCGTTTTATAATATTTTTTTTATGTATTCTTATTTCCATTATAGATATGTGAAAATATAGTGAGTTTATGTTTAACATTAAGAGATGGATTGTATTACATTGAAAATAGATAAATATGAGAAGAGAGGAAAATATAAATATATTCAAAAATGCACCCCTTTTTCCAATAGAAAAAGCTACTAGAAAAAGCATCATCAAATGGATGAATGCATTTTACTTACAAGACAAGCGAGATGGAGAATGTGTTTACGTAAAGATATCCTTCCATGATCAATACAATCCAAGCTTATCATAACTTTGAAGGGAAAAAAAAATGCTTTAACATTATGATATGATACTACATCAATCATTTTTATCTCCTAAGAAAAAAAAATCAGGATAGGGAAAAAATTTATTCCTAATGGATTTTACTGTAAAGTGTCTTACAGGAATTTATTAATATTATATTATGTAATATTATTTTTTCCTTCTTTTTAATGTAATTTTTATATATTATATACCTACTTACATGTTTAGTTTAATCCTGTGCTAAGTTTTTTTTTTCTTTTTTTTTTTTACCTACTAAATGCTTATGAGCAAAGAAGTGTAGGGATAAACTTAATTAAGCGAAAATGCTTATCTTGCAAAAATAAAAAAAAGCATATAAAAAGAGAGAAAGTAAATGTATCCAACTTTATATATATATATATGTATGAAAAGTAAAGAAAAGAAAGACAATTTACCATCTCTAATTTAGAATGGTTGGAGGGTAAGAAAAAAAAAAATGGAAGAAAAAAAGTTAAGGGTATTCACTTTCACCAATTAGTGCAAAGGGAAAAAAATCGTACAAAATATATTCACTGTAAAATAAAACACATTTCATCATGTCTTTAAACACACACACAAAAAGTTTCTTTTAAATGACGGAGGGAATATATCAATTCACAATTTTACTGTTGTTGGAGAACCAACTTTTCATTATTTTTTCTGATTTTCTAATGTAGACTTATTTAGGTGTTTGCAATATATATATATATTATGAAGCTTTGAAGCTATTTATATAGCTAATTAAGCTTCCGCCTTATGAGCGTTCTGTACCTTTCAGATTTTTTTTTCACCGTTCTGCACATTTTAAATGACCTGGAAGGGTATACACTCATCATATCGGTAGTTTGACACTTCTATAATAATAAAAAATTATTAATATTGAATCCGTCCTTTAAATTCCAGAGAACTATTACTATGTCAAAAGAATAAAAAAATATATATATAATTTCAAATTTATTAATCCGTGTTATATAATGTATATTATGTGTAACCATTACCTAACTATTGCAGAGGTATGACTCATAAACCTTTACCATCTCCCATATCCTTTTGCTCAACGACCATTCTACCATATTGCCAAGTAAATATGTGTTATGAATTTTCCTTATTAAAAAAAATTAGATTTTATAACTTATTTTACATAACATTAAATTTAGTGTTAGTTGCTAATTCATTATTATTTAAATATAACATGCAGTCGTTTTTACTTTAACGTGCTTAATTGTTTATTAAATAAAAATGATTAGTGAAATTTGTTCTCATGAGCGTCTAAAATCTAAGAACATAAACATTTTAAGGTACGTAAATTGTTATAGATTCATTATATTACATACATGGAAAAAAGTAATCAAAAAGTTACTATTTAGACCTTTTTTATAATAAATTTGTTAGGTAGATATACAAAGTTTTTTAAGATCTAAAGAGCTAACTATTTACCGCTGAAGAAATAACGTTTATACTAACAAAGTTACTGTTTAAACTTTTTTCAACCAAGTTATTGGTTTGTACTGAAGAGTTACATCTCTGTAACTGAATAATTTCTTAAATATATGTTTGCCATGAATAGAATTGTTTTAAGTATATTTTTTAAACGACACTTTATTTAATTAAATGCATGCATGTTTGTGTTTAGATGTATTATGCAATATTAAGTACTCACAACGATGCTTCAACCGTGACTGTACTGTAGAGTGCAGAATGTTCAATACAGCATCGTGTCTGTTTGTATTAGATACTTCCACACATACGTACACATATAAGGAAAAAAAAATATGTAACAGACATTGAAAATAAAATAAACTAACACATTCATTGTACTTTATTAAAATGCTACCTACCAAAAGTGTTGTTCTTAATAAAGATTTGTGATTTATTTTTTTCTTGAATAATTTTGATATAAAAGCAACATGTTTCTGTTAATCAAGATTGAATATAGTATGTTCTGATTATGGGCAACTGTATATATTGACATCATTACTTGCTTAGGTAGTGCTCTCTAAGGAGACCATCCAGTTTACTGTATTGTATTCTTTAATATGAGGGTACTCCCTACTCTCTCTTTCTCTCTCTCCCTTAGTCTCTCTCTCTCTCTGTCTACTTCTCTCTTCTTTAGTACGTTGCTTAGAAACGTATTGTAACAACAGTAGAGACTTTGTTATCAGCTTCAGGCTATAAATAGAAGCAAAATATATATTAGAAAAGAAGAGAGAAATGAAAAGAATTTTAGCTTTTAATTCAAATTCATCTTTATTTATTTCTTTATCCTATACAATCATGATACAAAATATTGTATCTTGTATCACTAAAATATAGATTTTTTTTTTATTTAATTAAAATTAAACTTGAAATGTCTATCAACTCGCACGTGTATATAATAATTATTATAAAAATAATAATAATAAAATGATACATGTACCAATATTTAAAAAAAATGAGTATTTTACAGCATTATTTCTCTCAAATCAGAAATCATTATCATATTCGTCCAAAGAAAAATACTGCTTATTTAACAAAAAAAAAAAAATATAAACATTTAATGCTCTTCTAAATAAATTAAGATTAATTTGTGTTTTTATATAGCTACAGGCATACTACTGTAAATATTTAAACACACAACCACAAAAAGAACCCTTATTATACATACATATCTCCTTTATAGTATATATTTTTTATTTTAGTATCATAATTTCTAGTATTGTATTTTTTTTTTAATTTCATTACGTTAAAGAACAAAATCCAAATTTAATTTGCCTTTTATTGAACACTCCAATGGACCAGTCAGCATTCTCAGTACAGTTGGCATTTTTAATAGATCCCTGGTTTTAGATTGAAATTTAATACCACAAATAATACTATACAATTTTTTGTTCTGCAATATAAAGATTTGGATCGTGTTAATAGAATTGTCCCAACATACAATATATGTTTTACATGACTATAAATATTAGTGTATGATATAAATAAAAAATATATATTGATCAGGAGACTGCACAGATATTGTATGTGTATATATATATATATATATATATATATATATATATATATATATATATATAATATATGATTTGTTAATCGTAATTATATGAAATTTCTATATTTAACTTCATTTTATTTATATTATAACCTTACAGCTTATAATTTTCACCTTGGCTGCTTTCGATTCTTAATAAATTTAATGCAAGATTGTAAAACAATTTATGTTTGAATATTTGTATAAGATAAAATGTTAATTAACAAAATCTGATGAGAACTTATAGTATAAAATAAAGATATAATGTATGTTTAACTTGCTGTATAAAATTTTATTAATATATATATATATTATTTATATTTAAATAAAAAATTGTTTGCGTTTAACGACGATAAAAAGTCAAAATTTATTTGTACTAATTACTATGATATAGACTTTTATATATCACATACAAATAGTTAGGATTAATTTATATATCACCAGTTAACAGCTTCCATATTGTAATTATGCAAAATTAATACACACCTATGAGTTATAACAAATTATCGCAATTAGTTTTTTTTTTCTTCAAATTGGTTAAAATATAACGAAAGATGTTAATTAAAAATTTCTTGATATTGGAATAAATTTAAATATATTTAATAATTATTAATGAACTTTTTAAGGCCTTGAAACTTTTTTTTTTAATATATTTTATTTTGAATGAATTAAATTATAATTACACTTTAATCTCTCTCTCTCTCTCTCTCTCTCTCTCTCTCTTTCTCTCACACACATTTGAAAATTCATTAAAATATTCTTATAATGAAATTATATTTATTAGTTAAAATACATAATATTTTAAGTTATTTATTAATTTTGTTATAAATTTCATGTATTACTATAATTAAATGACGTCATGGCAAATGTGCTGAAAGTTAGTGTAACTTTATAGTTAGGCAGCCACGTGAAGGCAGTGATGCGCACAATGTAGTATGCCTCTCAAGGGATATGATATTTGCATGTATGAATGGTCACACCCCCTTCCAACTACCTTCCACTATATATTCTCTATATATGGGTTGGATAGATGCCCTGACTGCCTATACTCAACGACCCTTAATACACCCTCCCTCCCTCTTATTCTAACTAGAAATCTGAGTCTCTCTCTCTCTCTCTCTCTCTCTCTCTCTCTCTCTCTCTCTCTCTCTCTCTCTCTCTCTCTCTCTCTCTCTCTCTCTCTCTCTCTCTCTCTCTTTGTATTACTCTATATTATATAAGATATAACTGTCACACAGATTACATTTGAGTTAAGTCGTCCATTTAAACATTCTCATTAAAGATAGTTCAACATTCATACAACATTGAAACCTTTAACATTTATAATATTTAATATAACTCTCTCTTTTAATACATTTAATATCATCAGCTATATATAGTATTTTTTAATGTATTTGAACTTTTACACTCTACATTTTTATATTATAACGCACAGATGTTATAGAGATAAAAATCAAAATGTGAAATATTATTTTATTTCTTTATGTGCGTGCGTGCGTGTGTGTGTGTGTGTGTGCGCATAAATGTATATGTGTGTGTATATTATATATATATATATATGTATATATATATATATATATATATATATATATATATATATATATATATATATATATATATATATATATATATAATTATTCGCATCTTGTACCAAATCTATCTGAAAGTAGAGTTTTTTTGTTTTTGATTTGATTTTAATTAAAGATTTATAATGGTTTGTTTTGACGTGTAAGAAGTAAATTACAAACGTACAATTAGAATTCCCAAAAGCAAATACATTATTTTATTATGATATAAAAAAAGAAAAGATTTACTCATTAAATTGTTTTCGATCCCATTGGGGAGTGTTACCTTTTAACTGATCATTTTTATGGGGAAGTTAGACTTGGAGAAAGAGAGAGTTGTAAAAAGAGACTGACGTTTTGCTTGTCACGTCTCTCTCTCTCTCTCTCTCTCTCTCTCTCTCTCTCTCTCTCTCTCTCTCTCTCTCTCTCTCTCTCTCTCTCTCTCTCTCTTTCTCTCCTCTCTCAATTCCTGCAAAACTCCAGTCTGAACGCCGTGTTTCTACTTGAAAATGACCCTCTCTTGTTTTGTGGCAACCCACCCTTGATTAGATTTACTTCTCTATTAGATAATTATATATATTTTTTTTTTCGTGAGCAAAAATCAATTTTATTAGTGGTCATTGCACGATGAAAATTGGTTAAGTCTCTGGAGATTTTGTAAAAATATTGAACTTTGATGAGTATTATATCTTCATCTTGTTGTAATATAACTAAAATATGATCAAACATTGGGCAAAGAATTTATATAATAGAACTAAAAATAACTTCATATATAAAGTGAATGATTCATCTAAATCAGATGTATCTTTGAATTTGTTAAATTTGTTTTTCACTGATGTCAAGAATGAATAAAATTATATGATATATTTTCATTCTTAAATTATAAAATATTTAGGCATTCAGTTTTATTTTTATTATATTTTTAAATTTATGTATATAATTCAAGCACATGTTGACATAATTTAAGGTATTAATTAAAATTGTTGGGGAAAAAAAGTATGTTATTGACCCAACAGTAAATTATTGATTATATCAACAAAATGATATTTAACATATTAGTAAATTAAATTATTATTCATGAATATTCAAATCGTTTACACAATTTTCATCGGCTGTCAAAGTGTTTTATCTCATTTCATCTCTATTCTACGTTATGATTTTAATCAATATTATTTAAACAAAAATATTTTCTAAAGCAAATTTGTTAGTAAGAAACTTTTTTAGATTTTCTTTACTTACATAATAATAATAACAAAATGACGTGTTGTTAAAAATTATTTTATATGAAGTTAATTAAAATCAACAAACTATAACAATATAATAATATGAATATAAATAATACATCTGAAAAGATTTATATATTTTGGGTTTGTTTGTTTTTTTGCTTTATATTATTTTACGTGTAAAGTTGTAAATTTACCCAAGTTCTAAAATATACTTTGCATGTTAGCATTTAAAATCAATAAGGATAAAGAAGTTAATCCTTTTTGAAAGA
>OX439127.1:12281614-12354114 GCA_949318235.1 Ecdyonurus torrentis | reverse complement strand
AGCAAAATAAAACCATCAAGCTTTAAAATAGCACTATATTTTGTGTGTAATATCTTTCTTACTTTCTGGAATTTATTAGCACAAATTTTCTCTGATTTTTTTCCCCTTGGACTTTTTTTTTTCCCTATTTTTTTTTTCTAAGTTCAAAGTTTACTCTCTGAAGAAGCTTGATTAAAATTCTCGATTTAAGCACAGAAGGCAAAATATTCTTTTCATCTTATGTAATTAAAATTTGGTTTAACAAGAGTTAAAACAAATTTACTGTAGAAACTAATTTACCCATGTTCTATAGATGTTTTAGTATATTACATATTTTAAAATGATATTTTACATACATTACGCAACACTTTTGAACAGATTGGAAAGTATTTAAATTAGTAATTTTTTTTTAAAGCTCTCTCTCTCTCTCTCTCTCTCTCTCTCTCTCTCTCTCTCTCTCTCTCTCTCTCTCTCTCTCTCTCTCTCTCGTTATCTTTGTAAATTTTTCGATAGCTTGTTTCTTCTTTGAAGAGGTCAAATTAAAAATCTCAAATTGAACGATTACATGCGAACTACATACAAGTATTGACGTAGTGTCACTTAGAGACCACTAAGTGCCCAACTACTTAATTCTCTATAGGTATTCTCTGAACTATTTTGTAGCAAAAAAAAGCTTTAATTTCCGTCTTATTTCTAAACTCAGGTGCTGAACGGAACGACGTTATCTATAAGACGCTTAAGTTCCTATGGTTACTTACAACTTAGATAAGCTTATTTATTATAGAGGTAGTTAATGTTTCAAATTAATTCAACCGTTACAAGTTTTTTTTATTATTATTTTGTAACATTATCGATTAATATTGAAGATAAATGGCTTTTGATATTATGGAAGACTATTAAGTATGCTTGGATGTACAAAATACTAAAGTGTAAGCTTGCATTTTCTTGTAGATCCCTGCATTACAACGCCAAACTTATATTTATAAATTTACTTTACATCTTGTTTATAATCTCCATTAACAAAATCCTGCATCAGTTTTTGCTCGTGCAAAAGCTTTTCTATATTCTTTACTTATCTACAGGCTAGCTGATGAAGCAATGAACGCTCACCATAAGCTGACTTCATAAGAATAGCGTAGTATTTCCGGTACTGGTGTGTGTCATTCTCTCAAAACTTTGGATGTAGAGCTATACACTTGTTTTTTTCCTCTTATTTAAGTAACTTTTCTTGAACATTAACAATGCTTTATCCCTTAGAACATAAAACCTTATAATATATTTTTATATTAGTTAATATAATATTAAACCAATTAAATTGTGATATAAGAATTTGCAATGAAGAAGAAATTATTTGACCATAAAACACTATAGTATATAGTATTAGTTTTCCTATGCAGAAATAAAGTAATAATTTTTATTTCAATTTTTCTTCTTCTAGATATAAAAGAATATGACTGTTGAAACAAAATATATTGTTTCCCAGATTTCCGTTTCAAATAAACTATGTTGTTTTATGATATCCAGATTTCCTTTCGCTACTATTTTGTAAGATTTTTTTTAAGTTTTTTTTTTTTTTTTTTTTTTTTTTTTTTTTTTTTGTCAACTTTATATCCAGATTTCAACAGCTGATTTCCGATAGATACTCTAAATTTTCCCCTTCACATAACAATTCAAAAGTAATCGGAATGACAGAAAAATGTTAAAAAAGCAACGATGATACAAACCTCAATGTTAAGGTAGTTTGATAAATTATAATACAAAAAGTCTAAATAAATTTTGAAACATTTACATTTGAATAATTTATTTTTTGTTACGATTATTATTTCAAAAATGTAATATTATATAAGTACTTTTACATAATGAATAAATTATAATATTTTTGCTCGAGTATAATGGTTTAAAATAATTTTCTACATTTTAGTTTTATGATAATATAATTAACAATTGCATTTAAATGAACTTTGGATTATACTGTATACCTAACAAATGTCAATTTATGCATATGAATAACTTTAATATACATTAATATAGTGTTTACTATAGCTATAATTATATCTGTATATTACATCTTAACTTGGTTTAGTATACACGATATAACGGAAGAGTGGCATAAAGTGTATTAAAATATAGGGAGAGAGAAATTTCTCTCGGGATAAGCAAGTGTCCATGGTCCATGCTAATCAAACGAAGCTCCTCTCTTACTAACTCTCTCGTACTGTTTCTCACAATTATATACACATATATTACCAATAAACCACGGTCCCATCTAATTATTCATGGTTTCTAGTTCTATATATATATATATATATATATATATATATATATAAGGGTGGGAAATGTGGTATAATAACATATAGAGATTGGTTAAAAAGAGGGATGGGTATCCAATGCTAAAGTTTGATAATATAATATAAAGATGAAGTGAAACTCACATCAATATCAAATTAAGGAGGCATTGTATTTCTCCTTCTCTCATGCATCACCATCATTACATCATATTATATACCAACAACTTGTAGGATAAATTTTATGTTAAATAGATATATCAAATTAAAATATATATAATATATTTGTATATAATCATATAGTATATATTATAGAAGTTGAATGTAGATAGAGTGAGAATACTAACAAGGGGTAAGATTTTAGTAGTTTACATTTTGACGGGAGAAAAGTATATTATAATATGTAAGAGAGTGTGGATGAGGGGCTCTATATATATATATATATATATATATATATACGTCGTATATAAGTGGAGATATGGTAGGTTGAGTATATATACATACAGTACGTATACTTACGCACAATCCCTTGATAGTAGACGCGCTAGTCATCTAGTAGTCTTGCTATTACGTACTGTACAACTAACTCGACCTCATGAATATGCACGAACTTATAGCTCTGGATGTGCTTTCGTTCATTCGTTCGAGACGAGAGAGAGAGAGAGAGAGAGAGAGAGTTTTTGATGGTATAAGTGTAGGTTATAACTTGCTAAAATATGAGAAGAAACGTCTTTAATACAGAACAAAAAAAAAAAAGTTATGAAACAGAAAATGAATTAAAGTTGTTACATTCTAGGATTAAACTTATATAATAGGGATGAAAATTGAAAATACAAAGTGTATCATATAGTACACTATACACTATCATATTTATTTTTTGTTTATATTTTATACATTTTGTTTTTCAATTGATTAATAATTTCACTGTTATGAATACACAAGCAATCATGTGAAGCACTGATTAAGTTCCGTATAATATACATACGAAGCAATATTATCAATATGTGATAGATGTGATTATACATGCAATCTCTATTTAAAAAAAAATATTAAATTTTCATGCAATCCAATTTATTGCGCAATATGCAAATATCACTTCGTGTAAACAAACTATTATAGAGTAATTTTCATCTTGGAAAATTTTATCATCATACTAGTTATTATTTCTATGTGTATGTAAGCGTTTTATAATAAACAATTACATGCTTTATACGGGAAACAATATTAAGTATTTTTCGATTGGAAATGTAAAATAATAATAAACTTCTAAATATATTGTTAAAGTAATGATTGAAACTGTATTTTATATAGAAGTAAAATTAAGGTACAATTTACATATCCATTTATAAGTTGTAAATGTGCACAGCAAATTTATTATGGCCATTTAAAACACTGCTGTTTAACAATTTGAAGCGCATAGTTACGACAAATAGATAAATAAATATATATATATAAATATATATATATAAATATATATATATATATATATATATATATATATATATATATATATATATATATATATATATATATGCCAAATTAACTATAGTTTGTACTGATTGTTTTGCATCAAGCCTATTGAGTGTTTAGAAACACATCATAGTTCATACTTAAAGGCATAGAAAACATGAAAAAACATGTTCTAAACACAAAATGGGATCTACAAAACTGATGATAATAGCCCCATAAGAGAGCGTGAAAAAAATGTAAAGTATGCAATTTGCGTGAATATTTCTGTTTCTGCGTCAGAAACAGGCAAAAACTAGTATGAAAATGTTGTGCGGGTTGCATAAAATGGAAATTTTCTGATCACTGCTACGGGTTTGAGACTAACTAACGTTATTTATGTAAGTCCCATCAAGTGTTTTGTGATGTAAATGCTTATGTTTTCATGTTTTCTATGCCTTTAATAAAAAAATCGTTATATTAGAATGAAATTTTTATAAACTTGCAGTTATGAAGTATCGATAGGTTAGACTTATGCACAAATCGTAAAATCTAACATATATAATATATATATATATATATATATATATATATATATATATATATATATATATATATATATATATATATATATATATATATATATATATATATAATCATCTAAAAAATTAAAATGAATGCAAGTAATTTATGTAGCAATATAAATGTACAAGGCACATTAATTAATTATTTTTATTTAAACACTTATAGTATATTTTCAATAAGCATAAAAATTTAATTTATTATCAATTGAGATTAACGTGGCTTATTTTAATCTTGTTATATTTTAAATAATACAATGTTAATTAGTTTTTTTTTTAATATATTATAAAAGTAATAAAATATTGATATACGTTTTACGTGATTGAAATAAAAATATAGTCTTTTAATATAATTTATATTATATCCATAAATTATATATTTAAAAAAAAAAATTTCATGCATATATAAATATAATTTTTATGCTTTAAAAATGTAAGTTTTCTTTAATAAATAGATTCTAATAATGTTTTTTTTTTTTTTTTTTTTTTTTTTTTACTCTAGAGATATTGTACAGTATAGCAGTAAATCATTCAAGGCATTATGTGTATTATATAAGGTACCATTATACTTGTATAGTCACCACATATACTGACGGAGAGAGAGAAAAAAAAAACTTTTTACATACTTTTTCATTTATCATATTATACTTGAATACGTCATTATTTTTTTTCCTCTGAAGTTTAGATCACACTTTTTTTATTAACAAAATAAACACGTATAAATACTTATATTCTACAAGAAAAACATATTAAATAAATGTATGTCGTTTCACACTAAGAATTGTAAAGTGTGCTTAGTTAAAAAGGAAATTACTTCACAAATGTTAAGAAAATAAAGAGAAAATTAGATAAGCCAAGTACTTAAAAGAATTAATCTAATTCATCTTTACTTTTTAAATCACTTTACACATTCTCACTTCCGTATAACATACAATATCAGCACAACATAGAATAAAAGAAAGAATACTTTTTTTGTTTTGATGTGTACAAATTTACGAGTTGTAAAATAAATTAACCATTTTTATGATGGTATTTTATCATGTTTAGCTGGGTGTTTATCCCCATCATTTACTTAGATAGCTATCTTAGTGTAAACTTTAATAAAAGAAAATCAAATTTTTTCTATTTTTAACAGTTTTTATTATATACAAGTGTACGTGGTTAGAAAAGAGAGAGAGAGAGAGAGAAAAGAGAGTATCATCTAGCTGTATATAATAATGAACGGAATGACTTATTGTTTGATTAAAAGATATAATATACTCGACTCAAAAAAACTGAGATACCTGACGTTCGACCTTTTACGGTATCGCCCTTTTCTCAAATGTCATAATGGGCGATACTTTAGGCATGCCCGATTTAAATCGACTGAGGTTTTTTGAGTCGAGTATATATAGAAGCAGAAAGAAAGTGTGCCTTCAAATTACTTTAGCTATACAATCCTTAACCTTCATGTATAATGACTATATAATATATGAACCTTGAATCTTGAATCGTATAATGAAAAATAATAATAATCAATACAAAAATGATATCATGATAAATTAGCTCTCAGAATGCTCAGTTCTATTTTCGTAAAAAAATTCAGAGAACAAATTTAAGTTATTCTATTAAAAGTATAATTATTGTAATACTGTATAGCGTTTTAAAAATGCACATTTTAAAAGGCTATTTATGTAACACAACACACTCGTATTATATTTCAATAGAAAATGTAATTATCATACAAAGGCTTAATTAGTAAAGTAACCTAAAATTTCATTACACAAAATTCGTACAGGTAGATTTTGTTTAAAATATCATATTCTATACACTTATTTTTCAACCTAAACACGTCTCTATATTAATATTATAAAATAAAAAATATATATATTTTTATATTATTATATACTCTTTTTTTTTCTCGTTAAAGTAGATAATCTGTCTCCATATATATAAAACATTATATTACTTTGTGTATACTATATAAAGTAATATATTATATATAATATAATATAACAGGAGGAATGAACAAAAAAAAAAAAAAAAAAAAAAAAAAAAAAGTAAAGCATATACACCTGGAAAAGTTCTCACACTTTCGTTCATAGCAGTTTATAGAAATTTTTTAAACGTGATAAGACTTTTGGTCAATAGTTAAAATATTTTAAAATTTTGCAGTTTTATGAGTTAAAGATCAGCAATAATATATTATTACCCTTTAAAACTTTAACACGCAAGTGCAATTAAAGTCAATGGAATAGCTTTTTTACTGCAGGAATCACTATTATGCAAACTACTTTGAATAATTATGAGAATTCGATAAATAAATCAATAATATACTCTTTTTTTATATACGTATAATATAATGTATACTATATTATAATATAAAAGGTGTTTTATAATAGGAATTATCGATTCTATCATCGGCTTCAACATAATGATAACCAGTAAACAATAAAAAATAATTACTTCTCATTGCGATTAATTTGAATTTTATCTTTAAAATATTTTATGTATTTCATTAATAAAATGTTGTATTTTATTTAATTGCTTTGTGATATATATATATATATTTTATAGTTAATATTATATCGTATTTGCATAAATATACTCGACACAATTATTAAAAACATACGTATTTTACTGATGGTTATAATTTTTACTATCCTATATAAAGACAAAAGTTCACGTGGTGTATAAAAAAAATCATGTAAATTTATTTTTGTCCACAAACATGTAAATAAATTTTAAATTAGAACAAAGAATTTATTCAAATTGACAATTTCACAATGACAATTACTGCGTTATGTGCTCAATTATTATAATAAACAATTTAATTGCTTAATTTAATTTTATACAGTAATTTTAATACATAAAATTGATCGTATTTTAAAAGAAAAAAAAAAGAGTAGTATAAAAAACTTTATATATTGTAACTGTTACAGTAGCATGAGGTATATGTATAGATGTTAAAATTTGAAAAATGGTTAAATTTGGAGAGAGAGAGAGAGAGAGAGAGAGAGAGAGAGAGAGAGAGAGAGAGAGAGAGAAGCATGTCAGAAAAAAAAGCATAGGTGTCATTTTCATTCACTACCATATAAGTTAAAATATAATAATATTATAGATTGACATTTTATTTACGGTATAATATATATATTTATGTGTATACAACATTGAAATACTATAATAATTTATTATTCAAAGTTAGCAGTGTCAATGGTATTTTTATACTATAAATAAATATTAGACAATTTTTTTTAATAAATAATTAACCAATTATAAAAGTAAATGATTATAGTTATATTTATTAATAACGTTATAAACTCATATACTTGCTAAAATTACAATAGAATAAGAAGCGAATTATCTTATAAAGTGGTTAAAATTCAATTGAGGTTACTTACATTAAATCTTCCCTCTCCCCCACTACGGTAATACATTTCCCCTTTAGTTTTCATAGCTTTAATCCTTATCTACTTCTCTCTCTCTCACTCTCTTGCCTGCTCTTGTCTTGTTTTCTAGGAATAATAAACTTACTTAGCCACATGCTTTACATAGTTATATACGTATTTAATAATATGAATTTGATTACGTACAATATTAAATACATTACTATGTGTGTTTATATATATATATATATATATATATATATATATATATATATATATATATATATATATATATATATATATATATATATATATATATATATATATATATATATATATATATATATATATATATATATATATATATATATATATATATATATATATAGTAGCCACGTAGTAAAATACATGCTTTATTATGCATCATGGTGTATGGCAGATAACTAGTCATATACCTTAGAGATTTCTATATTACTTAAGAGAATGAGACACATTATATACCCTTCTATATTATCATATCAACATTGGAGTATGTTATATTATGTCATGTTATACAATAAAGAAGTATTACAGAGCAAAATGTTTTGTTATACAAGTGAGATTTGAAATCCAATACAATAATGACAACTTTCTTTTTCCATAGTTTTGAAATATAAGATATTATTATTGTAAATAAATTGTGTTTTTTTGGCTTCCATATTGAAGAAAGAAATCGATTGCTTGTTGTAGAAAAAGAACGGAAAAACCTTGTTATATTTTTCTAGTAGCATTTCTATCATCAATATATATCCTTTCATTGAAATGACAATTTTAAGTTTACGAAAGAGAGAGAGAGAGAGAGAGAGAGAGAGAGAGAGAGATTATAAGTTTAAAACAATAATTTTTATAATACTGGCAGAAAAAATATATATAAACCTTTTTGTAAAGTTTTAATACTTGAAAATAATTGTTTGGATAATTTATTTAGATTAGAGTCATCAATATGCTTCCTTTCTGTACGTAGTTTCCTCGTCATGATTGCCTATAATTTCATCAAGTCATTAATTTATATAAAATTATATTATATTTAGATAACAGATACTTAAAAAAAAAAGTTATATAAAGAGGATTTTGTATTTATGTTACTCCGGTTTAAAGTTGATAATTTAGATATAAAAATTAATTATAATAATGATTTAAAAAAAAAAGTTTAATAGCTTTTGTAAACATAATATTAAAAACAATATAAATGATAATTAATTGTTTTATATATTATTTGGTCTTCTTAATTATAAACCTTTTGTTTTTATGAAGACCATATGTTATGAACCTGTAGGATATATAAGTATGGTGTGCTATCATCATATATATATATATATATATATATATATATATATATATATATATATATATATATATATATATATATATATATATAATATATATATAATACTTTATCTTTGGTGTTAAGTGTGTTGGTATTGCCAGTTCGTTCTTGCTGTTGCTTCTATCTTATATATTATATTATAATATACACACATACACAACATTATAATATTTTGTGTAAAGCACGATGACACAGGCAGCTTTCTGCAAGCCAGGGCAAAATAATGTTTCTTATATTTAGTCCTCAATGCTTTTGTATTATAATAATAATATATTCGGTACAGGATGAATTATTACAATGAAAAAAAAAAAAGAAAGAAAAAGAGTTTTGTTTTGTGTGTGTGTGTGTGTGTGAGGAAGGAACCATTACTATAGGAGCCAAATAGTTTTTGGATGCTTGCTTGCTTGCTTACTTATACTTGCTGCTAGGAGGACAATCCTCTTGTTTTGCATCAAGTATTGTTCTTGGCTTTTGGCTTGGCTAGCATGCCTTGTCTTTTTGGACGTTACGTATAATATACATCTCCATAAGCGTATGATATACTGCGAGACGAAAGTTGTAACTCATTCTCTATAGTAATCTCACTTGCTGTCTCTAAAATATATAACATTGCTTTAACTTTAGAAGCTTTATATTTTCAACATAAAATGTAATTATCATAATCGAAATCTATTTGCTATATATGTATTTTTTTTTTCATTCTATTTTATGATATATTGTTTTATATGAGTATAATCATTATCATTCTTATAAATATAACGTAAATTATCATTTTCAAACCTTTCTTTCAAAGTAAGAAATTTATAAGTGCTGGTCTCTAAAGCACTAAGGTTGCAGAAAAAAAAAATATATTGATTGATTATTTGAACTTTTTCTTGCTCTTAAAAAAAGAAAGAAAAAAGGACGTAAATAATGTTCTGAATTATATCAATTATTCATCGTATATATTAAGAAAGAAAAATTAAAGTTAAATTGAAAGTTAGTGGTAGATAAATGAATTATTTTTGTGAATGACACTAAAAATGTAAGAAGAATATTAAAACTTAAAAATATATTTCTCTCTCTCTCTCACTTTTCTAAATATTTTTTTTCTTTTCTTTTCGCGTAATGTATAAAAAAAATTATCTTTTAAAAATCGTGCTTCAGTAAAAATTGAAAAGTAGGTTATATTGATTGCTTTTTATATGTATCGACATAAAAGTAATTGAACAATTTTTTTATGAGTAGATAGATGGCTGAAGTTGCAATGTACGAACAATGAAAACATGGGATAAGGGTAGTAGAGAAAGACTTTAGGGGAGACGGAAAGAGTATACTGGTCTTTTTGGTGTGTGTGTGTGTGTGTGTGTGTGTGTGTGTGTGTGAGAGAGAGAGAGAGAGAGAGAGAGAGAGAGAGAGAGAGAGAGAGAGAGAGAGAGAGAGAGAGAGAGAGAGAGAGAGAGAGAGGAGGGAAAGATTTGATAAGAAACGCTGACGTGTGAAGGTTACACATCGTGACACAAAGCGTGCTCATACAGTCTGTTCTGTACTGTGCAGTTCACTATACATAAGACATACAAGAAAGAATGTACCTGAAATTTTTAGTACATAAAAAGTGGAGGCTGTATATATATATAAAATGGAGAGCCATCTTAGTAACACCTCAAGCATCTTGATGATTAAAACTTGTAAAAAAATTGCTTCACTTTTGTTATACAGAAAAAAAAAAAAAAAAAAAAAAAAAAACATGACACGTTCAAAGTTTTTTTTTTTTTTTTTTTTTTTTTTTTACCTTTACTTTGTCTTTTATATTGAAAATCAAATAGATAATATTTTATCAATATAGCTGTGTAGACAATATATAGATTTAGCACTTGTGTATAACACATTACACTATGTATATTTGTATACCTTAGTATATAAAAATAATAATCAATGAATTATAAAAAAAAATTAAAAAAAAAAAAATAGAACTCTTAAAATATACATATATGAAGGACTATCATTTCAAAATATACACAAAATTGCGCGCTTACATTATAGCAGTTACTAAAAGGGTAGATTTTCAAATTTATATATTTTTAAATTTATTATTATTATTATTTTAGAAATGTCATTCTTTCAAGATCGCGGTTCTCAAACAGTGGAAAATCTTTCAGTGCTTAGTAATACAAGCCGTCGTATGTCTTCATCTTGTTCGCTCTCAAAGCTTCAAACTGTGATATTTAATCAATTGTTTGAGATTGCACTAATCGTATAATATTTGTCATTCTTTGATTATATCATAAAAAATATATATAATATTCATTTTATACCTTATTGAAGATACAATACTGATATACGATTCCATTTTTTATCACAAAGATTTATAGCACTTTAATTTCGATCCAAAAATAAAGAATATTTTTGTGTTTGCTTTCTTGTTCGTAAGCATTTCTTCTTCTTCTACTTTTTTTTTTATTTTTTTAATTTTTTTTGTAAGAGGAAAGTAAATATATTATGTAAGACGATTTTGCTAAAACTCTCACAGCACAAATAAGTGCTGACGCGAGCCGTTATGGTATTTGGCGTTTTTTTTTTTTTTTTTTTTTTTTTCTTTCTTTCTTCACCGCTATGGAAGTAAAGAAAACCATTTTGATGAACTTCAAAGTTCTATATAATTGACGTATTACTGATAATAATAAATGATTTCACTATAGCATCAAAGTTTTTGATAGAAATTAGCACTAATTAAAGTAACTTTAAATATACTAATTACTAAATATTTATTGATGTTTAAAAGGTTAAACTTCTTACAAGAGTTAAGTGTTTACTGTTTCAATGCAATGATTTTTTTCCCTACTAAAAATGATATCTCGTGCAGTTACTTTTATCTAAAAGACCAGTGCAACAAAAATTTAATAAATAAGAATAAAGTTTATACTATTTGCTATAATTGAAACTTTGCTTTAATTTCTTTTTCTTTCAATAACTGAAAGTGATATTAAATGTATAATTTTGACAGTTCAGTGTGTGACACCATGAGTGTCAGATGAGGTACATACATACATTTAAAAAGCTCAATAAATGTTTTATTAAATTGTGATATACATCATTCTGAAAAATATTTTTACTGTAAAGAGTGAACCAATCGAGAAAATATTGTATTCAGGGAGAGAGAGAAAGAGAGGGAGGGAGGTAGAGAGAGAGAGAAAAAGAGAGAGAGAGAGAGAGAGAGAGAGAGAGAGAGAGAGAGGAAAGTGGTTTTAAAGAAAAGTGTAAGCCTCACATAATATACACTGTACGTACGTACTTACTACATTTGTATACGACGTGTTCATAATCTCAAATTTATTTTAAAATCAATATCAATAAAAAAGTTATTGAAACCCACACATATAAAGTGTAAGTAAATACGTGAATATCTATATAAAAAAAAGTATTATCAAACATTGTATAAAAAAATTATATATTTAAATTTATTTTCTCAACCATCTAGTAATATAATCATACAAATTTACAAATATCATGAATAAAATAAATTATTACTTTTTATACTTATCGATTTACTGTTTTAAAAAATACATCAAAAATTAATAGAAACATAATGATATTATAAGTGAGTGTGTGTATATATATATATATATTTATGTACTAAATAAAATTATCTAGTAGTATAAAAGTTAGAAAATGAAATTTAAACTTTTAACTATAGAATATAGATTTTTATTTATAACATTTTGACGAATATTTTCTTTTCATTTTTTTCGTTTTTTTCGTTTTTTTTTTCGTTTTTTTTTTTTCACGTCAAGTGTAAGTCAGTGAGAGAAATACAATTGATAAAAAATCTAAGCTGGATAAACATATCTGTATATTTCCGTTAGTCCAACTAACAGAGAACTCCGTCAGTTCTGTACCAAGCTGGACCACTTGAACAAATAACGAGCACCGATAGATAAAGTTGGCTGGCGTACGGTTTTCACTTGTGTACATTGCTTTTTTTTCTCTACTATATACGAAAAGATTTTTTTTTTTTTTTTTTTTTTTTGAAGATTGTAGGCACGCTAGAATTCGTTTGCTATACATTTTCAACACTTCAGCAGTCTATTGTATAATATTTATTTTTTTAAAGGTTTATGAACTGAATATAAAGCAATCCATTTCAATGTAAATCATGTTTTATTTTGATATTAGTGTGACTTAACTTTTTAATATTATATTCATATACACAAGCTATATAAAATATTATCAACAAAATATAAAATAAAATTTTATTTTTGTGATGAAAAGATATCATATCATGTGTATATATATTTTTTTCTCAATCTATAAAAATAATAAAGTAAGTACCATATTATAAGTAAAATCAAATGATATACTATAAGTATAGAAAAAAAATTCTTAGAAAAGCCATAAAATCTATTTGTTTTTTCTTTTTCAAACTACCTTCACTGCATTACTTTTTTGTTTGTTACTTTAAACTTTCAAAGTTTTTTTTTCTTCCAAGAAGATTTTGCTATATATATATGTGTGTGTGTATATACATATATATATACAATGTATATATATATATATATATATATATATATATATATATATATATATATATATATATATATATATATATATATATATATATATATATATATATATATATATATATATATATCTCTGCAATCGTCATATGTTTCTTGGTATTTACAAAGTCTTCAAAGTCAGAAACATTGTGTGGATATTGTAATGGAACAAGTTCTTTGTTAAGTTTATATTATCTGACAATATTTCCCTGTTTAGTATCATGAAATAAATAAAAGTCTTTCTTTCAATAACATCAAAGCGATCAACTTGATGTTGTAAAGAAATTTAATGAGCTCAGCACACTTTATTTTTCAATGTTATTATAGCAAAAATATTATTTTCTCTTTGTAATAACTAATCTCAACTTTCAATATTATATAGTATTATATGGCTTTAAGGCAATAATGTGTACTTGATACATGATAACTCAAAAGTGCAAGAAATATAGAGATGCTGAAAAATGCTTTTTAAATTTAATTTTCTCATCATAACATACATCTTTCTTGCACGATTACATTTTTAAATAAGTACAGCATTGCATTTATGTAAGTTGCTACTGTCATTATTATCATTTTTTTGTATGCTACTGGAAATAATATAGGGCACAGTGTTGATTTTTTTTTTATTATTATTATTATCATTTTTTTGCCATGCGTTTTTATTGATTTTTGTTGTTGTTGCTTTGACTTGTTTACTGCTAAAGATTTTAGCCGCGAGACACTTGCTTTATTCACACGCTGATCATCATCTTCTCTCTCTCTCCCTCTATCTCATTTCGGTCTACAAAACATTATCTATAAACAAAAAAACGACGTAAAACTTGTAGGCTAATGACATAACATTGATGACCGTATTATATAACGTCTCAATTGCGTCGAAAAGAATCAAGTGTAGTTGGCACAAGGTGATGCGACATACAAATAAGTATTATATAAAAGTTATAATATTTAACATTAAAAAAAATATTATATATATAAGAAGATGCAGAAAGAAATTGAAGTCGAAATAAATTTCATGAAACTTTTCTGGTAACCAAACACGTTCCTCAAAAACTTTTTTTTCTTTCCTCTTTTGCACAGGTTATTTTACGAAAATAATGGTTGATTTTTTTTTTAACATTTATTATGTATATAAAATATAGCGATCTGAATAATTGAGTATAGTTATATCCTTGCTATATAATATTTTATATTCCAATGGATATAATGATGTGTCAATAAAATGATGAAAACGCTAATAGCATCTTATCGCACGTTTTTTATAACTTGATAACAATTTATTCAGTTCTAACGAGACATTATTATTATAATTTATTTTTTTATAAATAAAAAAATTACAATAATATAGAACTTTTCTATTTTTTTGTAGAACTGTAATTGACTCTTTGCATTTCATTTCATATTGTATAAGAAAACTACTCTAATAAATTGTTTTACATTAACTATATACTATAGGATTATTTTCTTTTATAATAAATTCAACGTACTGTATACAACCCAGCCAAAATAATTTACATTTTGAAATACGTTATATAAGGTACGATATCTTCACAATCTACTGTTTAGAATCATTAAAGAGAAAGAAACTAAATTACGTATAATATAAGACAAAAATAAATTAATACAGAACTGCATTCAATTTATTACTTCTTAAAGTTACTATTTCTTTATCTTTATTATAGTTTTACTCATTATAAAAAGTGATGATTAGTAGAGATGGTTGAAACTTTCTATGAATTGTATTTTAAATTAAATTCATGACTACTACGTCTCTGTTTGCATTTTTAAGACAAAGTTAGCACATTAACATAGTATTTTATAATAGTATTTCATGCAATTAAAAGTACTTTTTTATTATATACATCAAGTTTTCAACTCTTAAGTTAACTAACGAACATGTTTTAAAAAAAAAAGTTTTATGTATATAATAATTTAAATTATTTATTTTAAATATTTATTTTTCTGTATATTTCACATTAAATACAATAAAAATTGTTCATTTTTTTTTTATAAACACAATTATATAATTTTTTTTCTTTATACAATATAACAAAATTTACATATATCGTACTTAAAAAAATGTACAAAGTATTCTTTTTTAAAGCATGCTCATGCAAATGTTTTATTCTTTAATTCAAAGTTGTTGTACTAAACATTTAAAATTTATACACACAAAGGGTCTGCGGAGTCATGAAACACTATTCTTTGTTAAATACTGATTTCATATGAAAAATTTCTTGTGTGTGTGTACTGACTGTGTGTGTTTATATAAAATTATAAAAAAAAGTATACTAGTGCTGTAATAGAGCTTTTTTTATTGTTATTATATATATTTTTTTTTCAAAATTGGCTGATGGAAGAAAAACTGCTACAATTTATCAAACAAACTTTTTTCAGTTTATATTATAATATAAATAATATACTTTTAAGATTAAATTTGAAGTAAGCAAAACCAAAAGACTTGCTTTAGGTTTCGTTATTTTTCTTTTTTCTTCTTCTGCTTCTTCTTCATGTTATTAAGTATATGCCGAGGTAAGAGACAATGTATTCATCGTGACATTGTGTAGCGAGTTTCCATGCATTTTCTTTGCTTGCTCTGTAATCTAGAGTCTTTCTCTCTCTCTCTCTCTCTCTCTCTCCTTTTATTCTTTAGAGCATACAATACGGGAAGGCAAATAGTATATGGATCGAGTAACGTTTTCAAATAACAATAACTCAAAAGTTTTCATTCCCATCTAAATATATTTTTGTTTTATATGCACCATGTTATAACATCAAAAATATGTATATTAATGCTTATTTATTTTATTAATTTCATGGTCAATATTTTTAGTGGTAAATATTTGATATGTGTGTGTGTGTATATATATATATATATATATATATATATATATATATATATATATATATATATATATATATATGTATATATATAATATATATATATATATATATATATATATATATATATATATATATATATATATATATATATCACAGTAAATAACGTTATGTTTTAAAAAATTCATACCATATTATTTACATCAAAATATTAAATAATAATCAAGTTTAATGATATAGTGTAGTCGGTATATTTTCGTTCTGTTGCGTAATTAAAGATATTTTATTAAAATTAATGATGAAGTATCTATTTCATTGTTGCAGGTATAATACAAACATTGTCAGAAATGAAATTAAAAAAAAAAAAAAAAAAAAAAAAAAAGTACTCAATTTAGTTTTTTATTGTAATATTTCCTCAGCACATTGTTACCCATTTTCATTGAATTTCACACTACAATAAAAGTGCTTTTTTAAATTTCTTCAATTTTATTTTCCGCAAGAATGAACAAATCAATTAAAATACAGCTTAGTAGTAAAATTGATATTTTTTTTTTCTCGCATCAACGTGTTCTCTAATACTTTTTCATTTATTAATTTTGAGAAAAAGACCAATAAAATTATAAAAAGGACAAAAACTTTTTTTTAAAGAAATAATAATAAAAAAAAAAAAAAGTGAAAAAAAAAAAAAAAAAAAAAACGGAATTCTTATTTTGTATGATTAGTTTTTATTAAAATACATATCAAATTGAATAAAATTTATAAAACAAGAATAAAATGAATGTTATAAATTTATCATTCATTGATTTCATTTACACATAACTGATTTTATAATATCTCTTTATACGTATTGAGTTAATAAAATATTATATAAAACGTGTTTGCGGTATAACAACATTTTATAAAATACACATATATACACAAACTTTCCCTCTCTCCTCTTTTCGCTCAAACGTATACCATATTATTGTTATTATTGTAACATTCATATTATATGCATGTTTTTACATATACTGTATATATTATAGTGATATCAATTAGTAATGTTTGTTACTACTATTTGCTCGATTTAACTTTGGCGTAAAATAGACACATATGTATAAAATAAAATAAAAAAATAATTTATTTTCATTGATATTATTTTATTAATTTTAATATGCACAATATCAAATAAGATACACAATGCTATGGTCTATATTTCATGTAAATCATTGTAAATCATATAAATTAGCCATGCATATTTAATTGATTTAATATTTATAACAAAATATCCTATTTTTATGCATAAATAATGTTATATTAAATTGTATTGTTAAAATTAGAATTACAATTACCATTGGTTGGGAGAGAAAAAAAAATAAATTAGTTCAATACATTTTTCTCTTTGTCAAAACAATTCAAAAGCTTGATGATGTGGGTGATTTAATATTGTGGAAAGAAACAGTGAGAGGGTGTGTGTGTGTGTGTGAGAGAGAGAGAGAGAGAGAGAGAGAGAGAGAGAGAGAGAGAGAGAGAGAGAGAGAGAGAGAGAGAGAGAGAGAGAGAGCGGAAATTTGTGTTTCGTGACTCGACGTTGGAAAGTTAGGTAGAAGGGTGAGTGCAGCTAGTGGCTATCGATTGCAAGACAGAAAAAAAAAAAAAAAAAAAAAAACTTCAAACCTTATGGTCACCGCACCTTCATAAGCAATTTATGATTATTGATTTCTGATACCAGCTCGCTGTCTTTCTTTCCCTCTCTTCCAGCATATGTTCATCTTTTATTTATAATGTTATGTCTTAAAGTTTATCTGTATTTTAACATGTATCTTTGTTTCTTCTGTTTTACAGGTAAGTTAAGCAGCTGTGAAAACTTTGGGGGGTGGTGGTAAAAGGAAAAGCGAAAGAAAGAGATGCATCTATTTTTGTAAGTAAATTTGTTTTTCAGCATTATATATTTTTTATTCATCAAAAGTTCTTTTCTTTACGATAGTATAATACCTTTAGAGAATATGGATTGTGTCTTCTATTTATAAATGTGTTATTTGACTATTTTGATTTTGTATATTCTGAAAAAAAAAATCCTTTTATTTTCAACCTTATGAAAAATGTATTGATCAGTCACTAATTTAATAATTTATTATGTTTTTCTTATGATAAAGAAACAAAATTATATTTTGAAGCGAGAAAAAAAATATCAATATCGCTAATGTAGCATTGAGAATTGACATTATATTTTATACCATGAGTTTGCAAGACAATTTTTTGTTTTATAAAATAAAGAGTTACATTACATATGAATTTTCTTAAAAGAATATAGACAGAAAACTTAGTTATTGTTTTACTTTAGAACAATTTCCTTTATAACTTTTTCAAATTTTCTTCTTACAAGTTCAATGTTTATACATGTAATTGTCTTGAAAATAACTTTTTATTTATTAATATTATTATATATATATATTTTTTTTACTTTTAAAATACATTATTATTATTTATTTACTTTATAGTTTAAAAAGATATAAAATATTATTCAATATTTTCTAAAGTACTTTAATATAAATAGCTTGATAAATTTATAAAATATAAGCTTTTGAATATTGTAAAATGTTTATGTATCAGGTGTATATCATTCATTCCTTTGATCTTCATTGTCAACAAGTTACGGCAGATATATGTATATTATATATTATATATATATACACACTGTATAAAATAGTGAGATTGAGTGAATCGTTTTTACTTCCTTTTCTTTGGCATAAATATATTATGTTTGATGTTTTATACTACAAATTTGCCTCAAGCATTGGCTAACTTTTCACGTCACGTCATTTTAGTCAGCATGCATCCTAAGTCATGTGAAAGTCCAGATCTTCTAAATTAACCAAATATTAATGTTTGCTTCTCTCTCTCTCACTCACACACACATACACATACATACATACACACACACACACACATACACACAACTTTCCAAACTATTTAACTACAATATTAAGCTATACACTTCACAATACTTTACTGCAGGTTATACCCTTAATTGACCTTCTAGAAAATAATAATGTATAATAATATGTCAAAAACAAAACTGCGTACACTTAAACAACAAATATTTCATGCATGACTTATTGATAAAATTTATTACACTTTGTAATATTTAACATATAATTTTACTTTCATCTACATTTTATTATTCAATTTTCCACCAGTGGTTAGGAATGATACACGTGCCATAACAAACTATTTTAATTTATAAGATATTTGAAAACATCGATATTCAATTATACAGTATTCTTATATTACTAATATTTTATCTATTGCTAAAAGGAGCTTAGCACACGACTTAAACTTTGACGTAATATAAATTAACTATCTTTGCTCTATCTATAAGATCTAAAAATAATAAGAGATTAATTATTATATAAAAATAATTATTATGCGCTTTTACGTCTCCATTGAAGATTAATAATACAATTAATACTGATTGAAATATGTATTAAAAGTTGTGCTTTGCATTAAAAATCGTAACAGAATTAACCTTTGAAATTGCAGTTTACATCTTGGCCATTCATTTAAGTGGGATATTGCTTATATTGCTAACAGTAAAAGTATGGATTTATCTAAGTAGAAATTAAAAGCCAAAGTTCCGTGATATACCTTATATAATAAAAACTTTCTATCCTATTTACACTCAATCTAAAAGTAGTATTGCAAGTAGTCTGTAATGGTTTCTATATGATTGTTTAGAAGTTTTAGAAACTTTTCTTTTTTTCACCCTCTTTCTATATAAAATATATATTTTTATTATTTTTGCCTCATAAAAGCTTCAAAAGTTATATCCACTACGCATTTATGAACACACTCGTAAACTATTTTGTGTTATTTTATTTTTAATAAGACCCCTCATCAAAAATAATTACCTTACAAAATGTAATTATTGAACACGTAAAAAAGAAAAGAAAAAAAATGGGAAAGCGAAGTATAAAAACAATTATCTGGCGATGGTAAATTTATTAATTCAACTAAAAAAAAGAAGTAATAATATACGTATTACGTATACGATAAAAAAAAAATCACACATCCGGTCATTTGAAATAGCACTTCTTGATAAAACAAAGAACAGTTTCTGGTTGTGAACTTTATTAGTCGTGTTTCCCAAGAGATTTGCCCAGCAAACGTGACTCGATGTGACATTTGAAATGAACTTTTATTTTGTTTGTTGAAACCAAATAGAAAAGTTGACTCTAGTGTCTGCACACGTGTAGAATGTTATTAATAAGTTACACAATTCAGTTGAAATTTATAAATTATAAAATAAATCTCAATGGAGTCATTGCATTTTATTTGCATTTCATTATTATATAATATAATATATAATATATTATTCAGGATCGAATTAATTGTATACCTAAAAAAAAAATAGTTAAAAGCTTTTGCTTATTGTAAAATATATTGCATTTATTTTTTTGCAAGTACAATTAAGCACGTGCTACCATTCTATGGTATTACGTAACTGCAATGCATGTATACAGGAATGATTCACAACTATATGCATTGCTTTAGTGCTTTAGTGGAAACAGATTCCACTCATCATGCAGGAGATCCGCGTTCAATTCCAAGCAGCTACCGTGGCTTTGATGATTGAAGAAAGTCAAGGTGCTCTTGGGAGACACTTGCATGTATGTATGCATGCAATGTCGACCAAACCTGTCCTTCAATCAAAATATAAGCAATACTGTAGGGTTGGAGTCATGGGTAACGATTGTGACTATGTAATATAGTATATAAGTGGTCTGCAATGACTGTCGTATTTCAAGAAGTCAGTAACACTAAGCAGAAAAATAATGATTGAAAATACTGTATAATACATAAAAATAAACCAAGTAAAAAATAGTAATAAATAAATAAATAACAAAGGAGCTAAAATTTCTACTTTTTAACTATATAACTACTTCAAATGTGTAAACAATGAGACAAGTTCCACTTCATTTCAAAAAACATGTGAACAATAAAGTTGCAATTACTTTCTAGTCTGAAATATTTAAGAGCAAAACTATTTCCTAATGAGAAAACTTTTATTTAATTTTTTTTTTTCGCGTTTTGTAGATTTCTATAAGTTTTTAAAGATACACAAAAAATTCGATGGTACAGGTCAATTCATAAAACCTTGCCATTCAAGAACATAATAGTGATTCCTTTTTTTTGAAAAACTTTCAAACGATCAAATCTATCAAACATTCACATATTAATATATTATAAAATAAATATAAATTATAATATCATTTTTGTTTGTAGTCAAGTTTTGTATAACCTTACTGTTATATAAATTCTTTCATATTTTTGTAATTTTGTCACGTCTCAAGTGTTTTACCTTTTGGTGAACTCACGCACATTTTGCTGTTCCCATAACGTTTGCTATCTTTTGTACTGTCCTATTATACTCGTTCAGGGTTCCCCACTAAAAAGTTTACAGTTTCCTTACGTCTTTTTTTTTTTTTTTTTTTTTTTTTTTTTTTTTTCTTTCTTTCTTCTTTTTTTGCATGTCTTTCTGTTCTCTCTCACTCTCGTGCTCTCGATCGTTTCTTGTCTTACATGTAACACCAAATATCCCACCTGGATTTGATGTCAACAGCATACAAATTTACCAACTCTATACTGAACAACAATGGAGAAGAAGCAAAGTAAAAAGTTCGCAGTCAATTTGTACAGCACTATATTTCGACACTATAGGTCTATTGATTTGTTTGTTGTCGTTGTTTTTTTTCCTCTGTAGTATGTATATGGATGATTTTGAAAACTTCAAATCAAATAAAATAAAAAATAAAATAAATAAAAAAAAGTTGTCAGAACACAATGGGAATATTTTGTATATATTTATATTATTTGCCGTTTTTTCTTTATTATTATTATTATTATTATTTAAAGGCCCTCTCCAGGCCTAGAATAATATAAATAGAATAAATATAAATAAATAAATAGAATGCCTTTTTAATTTATTAAACACAAAATGGGATTTGTTAAAATACGTTAAAAAGACAAATGAGAAATGTCAACTTATGCAACCTGCACAGCAATTTCTTATGCATTGCGGCCACTCTGACGTCAGAATGGACGCGAATTGCCTACTTTACAGACTTTTTGTGCTCTCTTGCGTGTTTACGTTTGGGTTGTGGTGAAAATTAACACCATTTTTTTGTCCCATTTTGTGTTCAATGATATAAAATGGCATAAATCAGGCAGTAAGAAGAGCATTGATAACTATAAGAAGCCACAAGTACACTTGGGACGTTTTTCGGGAACAATGACGACATAATTTTTATATATTTTAAATATATTTTCTCTAATAAGTTTTTATTATTAGAGGGGCTTTAATATAAGAAAAATTTAAAAGTCCAGCTTACAAGGTTTAATGTAAGTCTAAAATAATTTTTGAAAGTGAAAGTATTTTTATATTAATTTGTTGTATTTATATTGGATACAACGTGGCTATATTATATAAAAGCATAAATGTACAATATATTATGTTAACATGTCTGACCTGTCGATGTATAATTTAAATATGAAGGTGTCTATTTATGCGATCATTTTTACACTCTTTTGAAGTTGACTTAAAAAAATTGCAGTCAATAAAAATATCATATAATGAAACTGCAGTTTAAAAAGTGTTATCTATTTTAGATCATCAGTACATCCAAATACTCCGTTTTTTAAAATAATAAAATGCATTTCTTATAAAGTTACTATTAAAAAAAAATCACTTCCATAAAGTTACTTTAGTATGTATATAGTATACAAAGTTTGTATGTTAAGATTTTTAAAAATGTGTGATATTATTGGATTTGTAATACCAAATTCAATCTTCTTTCCAGAAGAAAGGTCTGGGCTAAGGAAAAAAAATCAAATAAACTTATACATTGTGGAAAGAAAAAAAGAAAGAAAAAGAAAGAAAATAAAAATAAGCCGATTTGAAGTTTTCTCTTTTCTATAAATATATTTTCTTTTTGCTTTTTATAATATTGAAATTTCTCCATTATACAATACAAAAAGTAAAGAAAGTATCAAGTTAAATGAGGTACAGAGATTTTCTTTTTAAATCTATATTTATAGAAAATTTAATTTCTATTTTAGAATTTCTTTGCATTACCAACTCTAGCAGTCGCGGATCAGATTTGTGTGATAAAATTGCGAAAAATAATCGTTTTTTGTAAAGAATATAAAACTGAAATCAAAATTTTCTTGAATATTTATATGTAATCTTAAAATTATATTTTTACTAGATTGCAAGAAGACCCTTTTTTGGTAAAAAAAAAAAAAAAAAAAAAAGACGGAAAAAAGAAAAACTAAAAAACGAAAGAAGGAAAAGAAAAATGAATTTGAAGTTATTGAAACACCTAATCGCTACTTCTTAATAGTTTAAAGTATATACCAATTTACTCATTCGTTATACGATTTTCTTGTAACTATGATAATTAAAGAAATTTATATTAATAATATTCTACGAATCTGTCACTATAATAAAGTAAAACGACTGATATTAATCTAAGTTGTGTGTTTATAAAATATATGAAGTTGAGATTACGATAAACGTGTTACATGCGTGCCTCTTGCAAGTGAACAATGCTTGCTTGCTTGCCTTACTTTATTTACCTTTGCTTTATTAAACCACACACAACGTTTAATACTCTTGTGTTATACTTTTTTTTAATTGTTTCTTTCAATTGCTCTCATTTCCTGTATTTAAGTAACTTAAAAATAAGTCGGATAAAAAAAAAATTATAATTAGTTTATTCAACTTTATTGATATAATTAGTTGGATTAAATTTTTATTATACCTAGTAAAATATAATTTCTTTGGGCTTAAGGTGTACAGTTTTATTTTATTACACATATTATAAAAAATTAAATTTATTATTATAAACGATAGTAAGAAAACTACGTTTGAAATGCATTTATGGTATAGAGGAGAAATTTTAATTATAATAATTATTATTTTGTGTGTGTGTGTGTGTGTGTGTGTGTGTGTGTGTGTGTGTGTGTGTGTGTGTGTGTGTGTGTGTGTGGAACTCGTATATTTCAAATTAATGAATAAAAAAGATTAAATTTAATATAATTTGCTTATTTTGCATATTTTTGACATGTGACTGTGGTATGATTTATTTTTTTCTTATTTTTTTTAATTTTGTGATTAGACATGACGTTGAGTAACGATGTTTTTTCAATCTCTTCTTTTTTTTTTTTTTATTATTATTAATCTATAGAAAATTCAACCCCACTTGCATACTCTCTCTCTCTTTCTCCCTCTCTCTCTATGTCGTTTGGATTTTTTTTTATATTGATGAAAATGTTAGCTATTCATCTTGTTAGAGTAACGAAATTTCCTGGGGACTTTCCATTCAATTTACTTACAAATATATTATATATTATTACAAAAATAATAAGGCAAGAGCATTCAACGTACATATATGCTTATTATGTCCATTTTATCGTGATTTGTATTGTATGTATTATATTGTATCTATAATATTATAAGGGGTTGCAGAGTATGACCTGACGACCATGTAGTTATATTGCAAACAAAATTTTGTCATCATGGAATTGCTCTCTCTCTCTCTCTCTCTCTCTCTGCCCTTTAGGATTACTGACTGAGTTAGGTTGAACTTGTAAAGAATGTGTGTGTGTACGTAAAAATTATTTTAATATATAATAAGAGTTATCATTTTGAATAAAATTATTTAAAAGCTCAAATAAAAAAACAAAACAATAACAATAATAAAAAAAAATCCTAGCAAAAACATGATATTTATTTATAATATTACAAAATATACATGAAAGAGAAACTAATTTAAATTACCTCGAGGTGATATAGAAATATAATAATAATTATTATGATTATTTTTATTGAGAGACCACTATAATTGTAATTTTGTATCTAATATGATTATATTTATATAATTTTAAACATTATATGAATATGAGCATGTGAGGTAAAAATAAAGTAAAAATAAAGCCTGTTTAATTGTAAACACGATTATGATAATATATATTTCCATTCACAGACTTGTACAAAATTTGTATAATATTATTCTATTGAAAAAAAAAGTTTTAATTTAAATATTTTAATCTATTGACAAAATTAATTGTGTGTACAGAATTTCGTCTTATGATCAAATCTTTATTTTATTAAAATGCGTTCAACTAAATTCGTTATAAAAATGAAAAATTCTTCTATAATACAATAAATTTTTGTTTTCTTATAATCAACAATATTATACTTTTATTTTGTCATTGTATATTTTAATAAAAAATTTATTGTACACCTGAATCATAAAATTGTTATAGGTATTTTATAATGTTTGATCTGGGTGTAATCGATGATCTAATTGGCCAAGAGCTTTATCTTTGTTTTACGGTCGTTAGTAACAAGATTAAAAATTAAGATATCTAATTATATAGATTTTCATTATAGTATGTACAGTATAATACAAACATAAACGCTATTATGAAGAGTTATTAATACAATATATTCATACTCGTGTAATTTTTCATTTCATTTTATTTTGTGAAGATTTAAAAAAAAAAAAAAAAAACTTTATAAGTTATATATATATATATATATATATATATATATATATATATATATATATATATATATATATAATTATATAATAAAGAAACAGCCGAAAATGTAACGTGATAATTATTGTTATAATATATTATTTAAATATTACACAATCATTTTTTTTCTTTTTTTGCTCATTTTCTACAGACGAAACACACATTTACTATTATTTAACAAATAAATAATAATAAACAAAATTTTAAAAAATATGATAAATTGTGTTGAATGGTATTAAGAATTAAGGGACGATACTTTTATGATTTGTGTAAATAAAACAAGGCCTTTTAAATGCCACTGTCGCATTCTCTCTCTCTCTCTCTCTCTCTCTCTCTCTCTCTCTCTCTCTCTCTCTCTCTCTCTCTCTCTCTCTCTCTCTCTCTCTCTCTCTCTATCTCTATCTCTCTCTCTCTCAGCACGAATATTATCCATCAAGGGTTCACCAGTACATGATGCTATATTTTAATATACTAATTACTTGGCAATTCGTCTTGCTCCACTCATAATATAAATCTATTCTGCATATTTAATCTCTTATAAGCGTATTTTACATCAACACATTTTTTTTTTCATTATATAATAGCTTTTGTAAACTATTTAGATAGATAGATAATTATTTTCTATAGAGTAATATTTAACGTTACACTATTATGCTAAAGCATAGATACACACAAAATAAGCAACATGCATATAATTGAATACAGTTATAATATTGTTGTTTTTGTTTATATGTTAAATATGCATGCAATTAATAAGTGAGCTGTTAACTATGATATTTTATCGAAGCAATAGAGCACGGATATATTAATTCCATTAAAATGATATTGCATACATGTGTTCATTTTGTTCCATGTAATGCGTTTTCAAGTATAATTACATACCAGAGTGAGGTGGGTACATAGCATAAAAATAACACTAACGTTTTTTTTGTAATGGACTTTTTATGCAATATCCATTATATGCTCATTAATTTACTTAATAACAATACATTTCATGCGAGTATATACCTTTGATGCTAAATAGCAAAACGTGCAACATAAAAAATAGCGTGCATTTTTGGCATTTTATTTCAAATAAAAATTAACTTTGATAGTAATATGTGTAAAGGGCTAAAATATTTTAATATTACGTTATAGAACGCCAGATAAAACAGCACTTTTTCATTATCATTTTTAGTATTATTTTTCACTTCATTAAATTTTATTTTAAATTTGCGCATTTTGTCTCCCCTTTTAAATTTATGTTTTGTACAAAATAAAAATTAAGTGATTCGATCCTGTATTATTATGATGGTATACGAAAGTGGGATAACGTAATATACGAGACATTACGTCATGTGTGTGGTCAAAGAGGTCGGCGGCGTGAGCTGGCTTGTGTGACCACAGGCGCCCATGCAACTTCAGGAAGGTAGTTGTAGCTACTGTAAGGTGGGGAACAATGCTCCAGAGGGATTTGCTGCGGTGGGCCACACATAGCCTTAGTCGCCCGTTTCTGTCCAGCCCAAGTCTTGCTGACGTTCCCAACCAGAAAGTCCAAATAATTTATAACATCTAAAGTATCAGAATTATTTTCTTTTCTATGATAATGAAAGGTTTGTTTTTTAATACATGATCTAGAAGCATAAATTATATAGTTTTTTTTATTCTTTTTTTAAAGTTTGCGTTTTATAAAATTTTTCATTTCATATTTAATCAACAGAAAAAAGAGGAAGATTGCAAGGAAAGAAAAAGAATAAAATCTCAGGATGATTTGAAACAATTTCCGGGAGCATCCGCCTTGTAGCATGTCTTTTGGTTGAGCCACAGGAGTGGGGGTGGGGATTGTTTTGCTGGGCGGGGGTCAAAGTTGGGGCAACACTGGCAGTTAGCAGAGCAAAGTTCTTTGCTCTCTCTCTCTCTCTCTCTCTCTCTCTCTCTCTCTCTCTCTCTCTCTCTCTCTCTCGTGAATCTTTGTGATACTCAAATAGGCTCTTCTTCGTCGTTGTTTTGCTGTTTTCCTGACTGTTCCTTGTGACCAGCGTTGCCAACTGCCCATCTGAACAAACACATTCGAACAACAACAACAACTCGAAACAAAACAAAATACAAATTCTTGACTCGCCCTGCCCTTTTTGTTCTTTAAGCTACCTCTCTCTTTCTCTCTCTCTGTCTCTCTCTCTCTTCCCTCTCTTTTATCCCATGCTTTCAATACTTGTATGTAGCTACTACTTCTGTTGTTGCTGTTGCCACCACCGACTAACAAATAAAAGAAAGGCCCCGGGGTGGATGATGTAAGATTGCAAGTAGGGGGTGCTTTTTTTCTCTTTCTCCTTCTTCATGGTAGAAGGCAGTCAGGCAACAGTGGCGATTCTGTGGTCTCATAGCCACTGACCATCCCGTGTATTCTCTCTCTCTCTCTCTCTCCATATACTTCTAGTTCCAGTTGCTTTCAGCCCTTACACAGTTCGATCCAACTGCAGCACACTAAAACAGCATAGAAACACATACATTTATAAATATATACATACACACATTTATAGGGGAGATCCTCTCGAGGCTACTAACTTTTTTTTTCTCTTTTCGATCTCTCTCTCTCTCTCTCTCTCTCTCTCTCTCTCTCTCTCTCTACTAAACTATCGAAATAAAAATTCTCAAAGGACTGAGTAATTACCAATGCCTGAAGAGCTATTTTTTATAATTTGCGATTTATTTGTTAATATATAGACAGTTATTTGCCTTTCATATTACATTCCAAATTGAGCCTTCTCTATAGGAGTTGTTAAAATGACAATTTACGTGGGTAGTGTTGGTGACAATTTGAAACACTCAATCATATAAACTCACTTTTTTATGACTTGTAAATAAATCAGAAATCACTTTTCACCATGCAATGCAAAGTTAATGTAGAGCATTCAAATTCAAAACTATCAAAAGAATTTTCCACTCAATTTTAATCATTATATAAAAATAATAATAATATAAAGTCACTTATCTTTTTTAGAGCATCAATTTCAGATCTCTCACGCTCTCTGTTATTTTTAACTTTTTTTCTAACTTGAGAAACCCAGTTCAATAATTAACGTTTCAAAAATATTAGTTCTCTTGTATTACTTAATTTATTTTAAAGACTAAATAGTGAGCAAAAACTATATACAAATATTCGTTGTTGTTGAATTATTCTATATAAATATGACATGTAATACATGCACACATATGTAAAATGTTTATTTACGTTAAAATTGTAAGACAAAAACAAGATGCCAACTAAATGTTTTAGTAATTTTACTCATGTATTATTTATATAAACACATAATTAAAAAAAAAAAAAAAAAAGCAATGTAATATTTTTTTCCCTCCATGATTTCAAGTCTTGGCAAGGGAAATTAAAACTTGCTTTTTCTCAAAGTCAAAAACTATAATACTTAAGTCCTACTTTCGGTCTATTGCACTTGTTGTATATATATATATTATAATATGAGTTGTATACATGGTAAAACTCTTGCAATATTTTATAAAGTTCAGTACACATTGCATGCATGCTCAAGTGCATTATGTACTTGTACGGACAATATACGTACATTCAACATTACTTACAACGATCCCTTGGGTACAACTAATATGTGTATTGTGTATACTCTATAGTGCAATATAAGACATGCATTCAAATACGAAAATTAAATTTCATCTCATACAATTCACAAGTTTTACTATATATTGTATTGTGTATAAGTAGTATATTGTAACACACAAAAATATAAAATAAAATTTATGTTTTATTTACTATAGTTATATATTTTTTCTCTATATAAAAAGTTTATGATAATAATAGTAATTTCTTTTCTTACAAAACTATATAATATTCTTCCATACTTAAAGTAACTATATTCTACTTACAGTATATCGTGTTCTATATTTGTGCTAACTTTAACTTAAAATTGTAAGTTACGGTTTGTGTTGATGTTATATAATAATACTATACTGCGCAATCAAATTAATGTGGGTGCATGTAATGTATTATTTTTCTTCTTCTTCCGGATTGTGAAGTTTCCGATAATAGTGTATTATAGAATAATATTCATTAAACCTGTTGCCCTATATTATATATAAAATACTAAAAGAACGGAAAGTGTAAGGTAATATTTTATTATTATTTGTAATATAAAACGTAAATTATAATGAATTGAATCATCAAGTTGAGTATAATAATTGTAATTTATAGTAATTGTAGTTCTCACAACGTGCCATTGTTGTCAGCAATTGCACTTTTTTTTATTTCTTTAATACTTTCACTTCGTTTTAGAACTTTTAAGTTTTTAGACAATTTAGATGAAAATACAATTTTCCAAATTTTAAAGCTTAAAGTCATAGACCACATAAAACAACATGTGCTTTTTAATGAATAAACACGAAATGGGATCTTCAAAAATGTTGACAATTTTTACCAGAACCCACGAGAGAGCGTGAAAAAACTGTAAATTATGCAATTTGCGTGACTATTCATGTTTATGACTTCAGAAACATATAAAAATTAGTTTGAAAATGTTGTGCGGGTTGCATAAATTGAATTTTTCTGATCACTGCTACGGAGCTACAGTTAGGTTTTGAAACAAAATAAAGTTATTTATTTATGTAAGTCCCATCAAGTGTTTTGTGATATAAATGCTTATGTTTTTCTCTGGTCTATTCCTTTAAATAGAAGCGAAAGTATTTTAAAAATGTAACTGTCAATAAAAGACGATAATTTTACAGTAGTTATCGGCAAGCCGCAGTTTTCTGCAGATAGGAACTTTTTTTAACATAATCTGCGAGAAAAAACAACAGTTCAAATTTACGTAAAAAAGCTTAAAAAAAAAAAAAAAAAAAAAAAAAAAAAAAAAAAAAAAAACTATTTGCCGATAACTGCGGCCTACGATAGTACAATTTACCATACAAGTATAAATATAAAAGTTCAACATCGCGTAATATTTTTCCGTATTATGAAACAACATAAATATATAAGTACTAAATAATGTGGTATTGCGGTATAATTTTATTATAGTATAAATTATAGTAAAACGTATACTGATGTTGTTAATAATTATTATTTTAACACGTTTATATATAGGAATTCAATAAGTGTAAAGATATATTCATATCAATAATATATAGGTGTTAGTATGTTATTTACATAAAACCACAAGTATGTTTTCAAGTAAACTAGAAGCATGCAAGTATGAATTATTATATAGTTGATGTGACATGACCTATCATAACATCACGATAATATGGTATTAACAATATTATATAGACGGCAATGAGAGTGAGTATATTATTATAGAGCTTTTCAACTATATATAACAAACATGTTACGTATACGATAACGTTAATCACTTCAAGCTAACTGGACGATAATAATAGCTTTATATTACCTGGCAAATAAGCCATATTCTATTATATTCACTTTTTTTTTTAATGAAGTTGTATAAAAAAAAATCTTTTTGTTATAAATAAGACTACTTTTACTTTTTAAGATTTTTTTTTATTAAAAGATTTAAAGTGTAATATTGTATACCGTATAAACATAATCCCCTATACCAAGTTTATAATAAAATATAATTTTTAAAATAATTACTTACTTAGCAACCTATTATAAGTCAATTAGATTACTTATACATAATAACCTCTTCTTTTATTCATCTTTTCTTTAAGCTTCTTTGAACAAACCTTATTATAAAGTAAGTAACAATTAAATTAAGAAAAAAAAAAAGTATAAAATTAAGAAGGGGTGTGATTTTTTTTTTAATTGTTTTAATACTTTATTTACTAAAACAATTATACTTGACCGAAGTATTGATGTGTTTTCAAAGGAAATTTAAAGGACTTTCTATTGACTACATTTCGTAGTAGTTACTTATTAGAATCTACTTTGATGTTGAGTTATTATCTCTAAACTATGGTGACATCTGCAGTACATAATGTAGTTAAACTCTACTTGCTTTGTATTCCTTATAGTGAATGCTATGCGATGAACTGACTATACTATACAAAACTATTAAACAAATTTAGCTACACTTGTGTATTAAAATGTTAGATGTATGTGTATGATTATGTTACATATATATGTATATTTTGTATTCAACATGTTTAAGGTAATAAAGTTACCAACATATATAGGAAACAAACTTCTTATAGTTGTCAAGAGTAGTAGAAATTATATAAAATAAAATACTTTTATACAATGAAGGGTTTTTATTGTTTCTAGCGTTTACTTCAAGATTAAAAAATAAAAAAAATAAAAAGTTTTTAAAAAGCGGCAAAAAAAAATGAAGATACAAATAAAGAAATAAAGTTTACTTTAGAATATTATGTAAAGAGAATATATATTTATATGACTTTTAGGCATGTTTAGCAAGATCGTTGAGTGACATTAATACGACATACGCCAGACATTTCTAACTGCGTGAGTTAAGTACTAGAGATGTGCTTGTTCGGCCTTTTCTCTCTCTCTCTCTCTCTCTCTCTCTCTCTCTCTCTCTCTCTCTCTCTCTCTCTCTCTCTCTCTTTCGGTGTCCACATAAAAAATATTGCTCTGTTATATTTACCGCAGAGCTGCCATTTATCATTTTTATTTTTACTTTTACTTTCATCTTACAGTTAAAAAAAGTCAGAAATAGAAAATATTTTACACACACACACACACACACACACACACACACACACACACACACACACACACACACACACACACACACACACACACACATGCTTTTATTATATATATATATATATATGAAATTTAAAAATTAAAATTTTAATTCAAAATCTACCCTCATTAAAAAAAATATATATATAAATATAATACATAATATATGCTATTATTTACATCAACATATAGCTCGAAATGATGTATCATATTTCAAAAGATTTTTTTTCCCAGTTTTTCATGCAATATATTGTTGTTGTTGCTGTGTAATAAAGAATATGAGGAAAAAAAATACAAAAATAATAATAAAAGGGTGTAAAAAAAATTATATTGCTATGTTTTACCTTTATGTTATGTGTGTGTACAAACATGCATGCTATATATTATGACACAAAATGCTTGGCTCTTTGATGAAAAGCTTTGAATGAGGCGTTAGAATGTTGAGTTGATGTACGTATCTGTTGTTTTAGAGAGATATTGAGTATGCTAGTTGCCTGGCGTTATCCTGTATTCGCTATTACTGCGGTTTATACATTGGCAAACTCGAATGGTGATGGGCTTGAGCGAGGCTTGATAATGTTGCTTTACCCCCTAACCAACCAACCAACCCCCCCCCCTCTCTCTCTCTCTCTCTTATTGCTTCAATCCCACCACCCACCATATAAACATGAATGCGTGTGTATATATATAAATATGTGTGTATGTATATGTTATGTGTGTGTATATATATATATATATATGCGTGTATATGGTGGTAAAATGGTAAAACTATATAGTCAAATCAATAGCTTAACTAATACCATCAAATGCTTATATACTTAATAAACTCATTCTTTTTGTTATATATTTATCTTATAATATTTTTAAATGCTTTTTGCAATTATACACACACACACACACACATATTAATATATGTATTAAATGTTAATTTTATTCATAATATTCGTAAAATATTATTTCTTTTATTCGTGTGAGGTATTAGCACATACAAAACATACTATTATTAATAGAGGAGCTGGTACACGGTATTTGCACTCTGTATAGCCTGCAGTATTCGTGAACAATTTTTTATTGTTATATATATATACGGGTACAAATATGGACATGACGTATTTTGCTTGTTTTATCCGCTATAACCATCTCTCTTAACTCATATTGTATTGAATATTTTTAACCAGTAACGAGATGTGTTTTCCTTCTCTCTCTCTCTCTCTCTCTCTCTCTCTCTTTCTCTCTCTCTCTCTCTCTTTTTTATTTGCGCAACAATTGAAAACATTATTGTATGAATTTAGTTTTGTATACGTCGAGTAAGTATATTTTTTTAATGTTTTTTTTTCCTCGCTTTAGAGATATGGTATAATCATACTATAGTAGTAAGCTTTCTTTTAATTAATTATTGTAAAAACAATATTATAAACACTCGACGCGAAAAAATTCCACTATGATAGCAGCTGCACTTTCATAAAGTTCCATCATGAAGATTTATTTATATTTAAAAAATAAAATAAAATAAAATAATTTAAATATCATTTAACTTAAAAATTTAGTTTAATGACCTAAAATAATTTCTAACTAAATAATTTAAGTAATTATTAAATGTGTGTGGTTTTAATTTAATACTTTAAGATAAATTAAATTAGTACTAATTGTAAAGCCAAGTGTAAGCTAAAGACGTATATATATATATATATAATACAAGACGTGTTGTGCTTACAAACCTATCCCATGCACGATCTTATATATAAGTTATAAAGCTAGACGATAGTAAATGCAAATGTTTGCTTGTTGAAATACTTACTTAGACTTTCCCTGGCCTTTGTGCTGTAATATATACATATTATATTCTAAATGTTCCCTATAGTAGAGCTTATAAACTCTCATCTTATATATATATAAGGCATCTCATGGTCAGATACCATTAAGTAAAATTGAAAACAACTTGTTAAACTTAAGTATTACAAGATTTTATACAAGTTATTTTATTTTAAATTAAATTTCATTAATATGATTTGGTTAACTATGAAATAAACAAACATTTTATTACTCGTAAAAAAGAAAGAGTAAAATAAGTAAATAAACTTTTTGGGAAAAAAAAAGTAGTTGGCATTTTTATCACATTCAAAACTTTTTTTTTTTTTTAAAGCAATTCTAAAAAATGCTATTTTATCTATACGAATGAAATAGAATAAAAAAAAAGTAATCTAAAATGATATGTGATGTTCATATGTTAAAAATGCATCAAAGATAACAAATTTTGACACTTTATAGTATGGTGTTCATATTTATATTCGTGGAACAGAATATTAGTAAATGGAAAAACCACTTTAAGTGTGGAAAAAAAATGCTGTTGAGCTTTAAAAAAAAAAGTTTTTTTTATTTATTTTTTTTCCTGTACTCTTGCTGTACAAACTGGCGTTCTTTTGTATAGCATTCATGAGTTGTCGGTCTCTTCGCTTGGAGTATTGCAAGTTGTCAAAGCAAACACAACAGCGCTTCAAACTCCACACACAAAGTTAGTTCCTTTCTCTTCTAGTTTGATTTTTTTAAAACTACATTGTATAAAAAATAAAGTTGTATAATATTTTATATATATATATATATATATATATATATATATATATATATATATATATATGATAAGAATTTATTATTTAAACTTTGTTACTAAAAATAATATTATATAAAAATCATTGCGTAGTTTAGATACGAATTTTTCTATAAATGTATTTTTTTTTCGACCTTTTTCTTTTAATATATTGTACTTTTTTTTAAAATATATATAATTCACCACGTAAAAAAAAAAAAAAAAAAAAAAAAAAAAAAAGCCAACCACTCTCTTGACTTACGAAACTGTAATAATAACACACTAGTAGTATGAGTGACTCTTGGGTACACTACACGTACTAAAGTTACAAAAGGTTCTCTCTCTCTCTCTCTCTCTCTCTCTCTCTCTCTCTCTCTCTCTCTCTCTCTCTCTCTCTCTCTCTCTCTCTCTCTCTCTCTCTCTCTCTCTCTCTCTCTCTCTATTATGTAAAGTTGGTTCTACATTTTCACATTATGTACTTGAATCATCATAATATTTTTAAACAGTATTAAAAAGTTTTAAATGTCTTTTTTTTTTTTTTTTTTTTTTTTTTGTACCTTATAAGTTATTTTTTATAATTTTTCCCAAGCTGTATTAAAATGAATAAATATATTTCATGAAAAGCCTTTTTTTGCTTCAACGCTTATGTAGCGCGCCTGCGGAATATTATATATGCAACCCGTACAACATATCAACTGCAAAAGTTGCATAAATGATAGGAGCTTTACAGATTTGTATTATTCAAAGTTTTTATTTTGAATTAAATTTTGTGAATAAGTTTAAGTTTTGGTTAAAAGTAAACTTGTCAACTTGGAACGTTTTAGTAAAAAGCTGTTTTTATTAAGTCGAGATGAAGATAAGGTGTGTTGGTGGTAATATTTTTCGTTTTCTCTCTCTTTGATGCATGCAAGAAACCATCAGAAAATGGGCTCACAACCTTCTGTGCTTTATGCTGCTGCAGGGCATGTTAGCCTACCGGAGTTTATGGTAAACATCAGTGCCACATCGTGCAAAAATCTCTATACAGGGATTAATGAAAGTCTCGCAACTCTGCCGAATAAAATGCAAAAGAAATGTTTGCTTATATAACATTCATTTTGATTTTGAAATATATGACATTTTTTATTTTTTATGATGATTTATCTGTAAATAAAATTTAATGCATTTTTTTTATCCTCTTCTTTAACACATGTATAATGTATATTAACTTTGATTTTTTTTTTCTAAAACAGATTAGGATATGTTTAAGATGTATTTATATATGAAACAATATTAGAAATAGTTATTAAAACATGCAATCAAATTTTGTCTTACGATTAAATTCAAGAAACAATCTTGTCACATTAAAACAACTGTCAATTGAAATATTGATTGCTTTCATGATTGCTCCAGGGCTTAGATAAATTCTCTCTCTCTCTCTCTCTCTCTCTCTCTCTCTCTCTCTCTCTCTCTCTCTCTCTCTCTCTCTCTCTCTCTCTCTAAATCTTACAAGTTTTATACGCTTTTGTTTACAGATCAATGAATGTGACAATTTTATGCTATTTTCATAGATTTTTTTTACTAGGTTATATAAATAAATTGACGTGGTGAAGTTGATATAAAACAAAGCCCGCATGGCAATAGAATTGTTAATTTCTCTCTCTCTCTCTCTCTCTCTCTCTCTCTCTCTCAAGCAGAACTAAAGAAGTATGCACACGTCCGCATCTCCATACAATGGCTGGCAGGCAAGCAGGCTGTTTTGTATGATGGCGACAGCCACGATCAATGCTTGTTTCTCTCACGTTCTCATTTGCTTGAGTACCGTGCATATTTTTGCTTACGCATGCCTCATATAACCACAATATTTAAGTTGAATGAATTTTACAAATTTGTTTATATAAATAAAAGGTATGAAAATAGCTAAATATATATTTGTTCAAGTTGCCGCGTCTGTTAAACAAAATTTTGTTTAATTTACTTTTTTTTTTTTCTTTTTTTTTTTTTTAACAACATTTGGTGATTTAAATTTGTCAAATGTTTATTTTGAAAGGTTTAAATACTAAATAAATTGCCTGAAAACAAAATATATTTATAGATCTTTAATTGCTAAAGCAGAGACAAAAAAGGTTTTATGATCATTATTGGTTTTTCGATGTTTCTTGAAATGAAAATACTATTGAATATGTATTTTACATTTGTCAATAAAATTATTAAACTTCTTATACAAGGAAAAGAAGAAGAGGAAAAAAATGTTTAAAGGAATTCTAATAGTAATAATAAAATATAACATCGCTATAGTAACTTCACCGATATATATCATTAATTTTCTTCTTTTTTTATATCTTTTACATTTCAAACTTTTCTGTGATGTTAAATTTAAGTTTGTATACTTTAAAATTTTCTGTTTCTTCTTGTTTTAAAAACTTTTTCATGTATATAAAAATATGATATATTACTTTTATATAAAAATATAATAATGATAAAAAGCATACTTAAATTTATAAAATTCCTAATAATGAAAAGAAAAAAAAATAACAATAAAAAAAAAACTTAATGAGAATAAGGAATAATATCTCTTTTGCATTTCTATCCGCGAACTCTAATATTTTATTACATTTTGTTATTTTTATAAGGTTATCTTTCAGTTTTGATCACTTTAAATGATAATATGGCACTAATGGCTTTCTGTGTTAGCAGATTCTCTTTTATCAATACAAATATAGGAAGAGAGAGAGAGAGAGAGAGAGAGAGAGAGAGAGAGAGAAAGGAGAATTTAGAAATGAGCTTTCTATAGTATACTTTACGTATTATATAGATGAAGGTTGGTTAGGAAAGAGAAGGGAAAAGGGTTTATGTAGTATGGATATAACATTTCCTCTAACCATCATATTCTGTAAATGTTCTACTAACCATTCGTACTGTATATTGTATGAAACTATACGATATACAACATTATATAGTGCAGTAGTGTATAAAGCGTATACAGTACTTACAGCCATATATATATATATATATATATATATATATATATATATATATATATATATATATATATATATATATATATATATATACCCACACACACATACACACCAATGTTGTGAACATGATGAATGCTTGCTTCAACTTCCGTTTTCATCCAACCAAGCAACAAGGCATAAACGTGCGTTCCTATGTAGCAATAATAATAATACGAAACTGAATATAATATAGAACAATATAATCAGTATTGCAATTGCTTTAACTGGTATTATTATAATACAGACTATATATATATATATATATATATATATATATATATATATATATATATATATATATATATATATATATATATATATATATATATATATATATATATATATATATATATATATATATATATATATAGTAGATTTTATGTGTTCTTGTCATGCTTATATTGTTATAATAATTTATCTCAAATCATCATTGTTATTTATAATAGAAAGAATAAAATTGTAAATGATATTTATATTAAAAACAGCTGATATTTATTTTTATTAGTTTAGTTTACAAAATGTGTCTTGATTTTTTATTTCCGTCACGAGACGCAGTTTAGTGTTCGTAAAGCTTTCTCATTACCTTTTTAAGCCGACCATATTAAGTGGTATTTATTGTGCTAATCTTTTAGAAATATGTTATAATAATGTATCATGTATAAAGAGTTATAAAAACATTTATTAAAATTGTTTGGGGAGACGGAGGAAAAGAAAAATTGACAGTATTTTTCTCTCTGTAAATAGTGTGTGTGTGTGTTATTATTGTTAGTTTTCCAGGTTTATGGTCGCACAGCAGCATTTTCTATTACAAAAGTAAAATAAACCTCAACTCTATACTCTCAGAGACAGACATCTCAAAGTATGAACCATTATCTTTTATTGCTATGGTGTAATTTTTGAAAGTGTGGAGGAAACAACTGAAATAATTTATTACTTGCACTTAAAATGTACTGCTATATTTTTTAAGACTATATATACTTATTTTTTACAATCACACGTTTAGTTTTTATTTTAAGTAAAGAAAAAATGAAGAAGAAGAAGAAGCAGAAAGAAAGGGGGGAAAAAAACTTAAACATTTTATATATTGTTATTTTATTTATCATTACATTGAAAAATATTACGTGTCACATTTTAAGCAGAGAGAGAGAGAGAGAGAGAGAGAGAGAGAGAGAGAGAGAGAGAGAGAGAGAGAGAGAAACGAGAAATTCACAATAAAGAATAGTATTTTTATTGCATAGTATCGTAGTATTTTGTTTTTCACAAACCTTGTTTTGCAAAGAAAATGTATATATATATATATATATATATATATATATATATATATATATATATATATATATATATATATATATATATATATATATATATATATATATATATATATAATATTATCATAACCGTAACACACAAAATAGTTTTTAAACATAAATATATATTTTTAAACATATTAGCGTAATATTAAAAGTAAACTAATTTGAGTGCGTAAAAAAAAATAATAATATATAAAAAAACATTTTAAGAGAGAAAGGAAAAATTAAATTTTGTCTACTTTGTAAAAGTGGGTATGAAGGTGGTTGTTGTTACATCGTATGAAAAATGATAGCTGCTTTTAAAGCTGTATGTTAGTTTGGTGTTGTTGTGTAGCTGCCGGCCTCTTCGTCTTTTCTTGTCGTCACTTCTTCATTTCTTCTGTTCCACCTCCGCATATCTCATGTAAAATGATGCTTTTTTTCTTTCTTTACTTCTGATGATTTGCATGCTGAAATATATATACGGAAAGAGAATGGGAAAAAAAAGGGAGAGTTACTCGTGGAGAGAGAGAGAGAAATTATAACAATAAAAGAAGAAAAAATAAAGATGGTAACATTAGAAAGCAGAGTGTCATGTTCGCTCTCTTAGCACCTTCCAGCTTGGTACTTGAGTACACGCAAAAATTGCTTTTTTTTTCTCTCTCTCTCTCTTCTTGTAAAATCACTATTGTTACCTCACCACCTTTACAATGTGAGAATGATCGTGAGATAAAAATTCATTGCCTTCTCTGTAATGGTATAAAAATATATATAGATTTTTAAAAGTTAACAAATAAGTATAGAAAATATATAATTAATACTCATTATTATTATTCTGTGAGATTTTTAATTTGTAATTTGAGGAAAAAAAATGTATTAAATTTTCTTTAATGTCAAAGCATTATGAATGAGGAGGAGAGAAGAAGAAAACAAAGATTTTTTTTAACAACTTGTCTTACATGTTTATTATTAAAATTGATTAGCTTTTGTTAATAAGAAATATTTCTTTATCTTTATAAAAAAAAATATATATAGAATTTAATTAAAATAATGAATTTAATTAAAAGAGCTAACTATTATATACGTATATATAATAAAGGTGATGACGAGATGATGTTTAACACAAGCTTTTAGAGTTGATATGTTTTGTGTCGTCAAGGCAACCAGAGAGAACGATCCATTGTTTTCTAACTAGTTGCCGGAAGGAAAGATGTCCCCCCCTTGTCTTAGTATTTGGTCTGATGGTTGCTTGTCCTCTTTATCTCTTGCTGTATAGTATCTAACAATATACTTTACCACGTGGTTAGTAGTGAGTGAGTGAGAGAGAATGTTGGTCTAAAATCTAGAGTAAAGAACCCACGGACTTTGAGTGCTATCTCGTCGACCACGAGATATACAGTACCAGTAGTTGTATGGATATATTATACTCACACCGTTATAATTTTGTAGCATAGCATACAGAGGTATAATACTTTAGCTCCTACTTACAAGAGCAAGAGACAAAAGAGAGAGAGAGAGAGAGAGAGAGAGAGAGAGAGAGAGAGAGAGAGAGAGAGGTGAGGTGAGGTAAAACAGGAGGCTGTTTAATGAAATGGAAGACATTCGCGTAACATGACACCGTAACGGAGTGCCTCTGTGCCTTTCTCTTATCCTTCCACCAAACCTAACCTCTCTCTCTCTCTCTCTCTCTCTCTCTCTCTCGCCTACTCCCTCTCTTACTTCAAGACTGTTTCTTCTCTTGGCTTCTTCCATTCTGCTCAGATACAGTGTTTTATGGAGAAACAACGAGAGAGTGAGAGAAAAAAAAACGTGTCATAAAAGTGTACTATAAAAGAATACAAAATATTACTCAATTGTTATAAGAAAACATAATTATAGTTATATTTAGGTCATTCTGTAATTATTATTTTTAGATCGAACTATAAATAATAAATTCATAATAATTATCTTCTTTTTATTATTATTTAGTTAAAATGGAAGATAATTAATTAAATGTCATGTATATTATTGTGTTCAGCACTCGTCATCAAGTGCAGAGAGAGAGAGAGAGAGAGAGAGAGAGAGAGAGAGAGAGAGAGAGAGAGAGAGAGAGAGAGAGAGAGAGAGAGAGAGAGATTGCTGTGTTTAGGTTAAGAATTAATTTGCCTCTCTAGTGCAGTGGACATGTGCTTTAGCCAGCTCACTCATTACTTTTTGTTAGTCCAAACACTTCCTTTACTCACTTTAACTCCACTTCTCGCTGTCTTGTATACAGTCCAAGCTTCTCACTCCTATACTCTTTTGCATTTTACCAGTAGAGTACATACCTCTCTGTCTGCCTGTCTGTCTGTCTCTCTCTCTCTTGATTGTCTCTTATTTTTTTTACATATTATACTCGCAGAGAAAGAGAAATATAAACCATTGCTCCTCTAGTTTCATTGAAAGACACTCTTAATAGTGCCTCGATGTCTGCTTAGGCAACGTCACCATCAGCATCATCACCTCCAATGACTTCGCCTCCCCTTCAATTTTTTACCTCCCCTTTCCCTCCTCCCACAATAGCGACAAGTTCCACCTCCCTTGCCACCTCCAAGCTTTTGTTTTAGCTCTGGTTTCAAGTGGTACCTTGATAGTAAGGGTGTGTTAGCGTATATAGTGCAGGAAGAGAGGAGAAAAAAAAAAGAGTTTTGGCGGCTGCAAGTCTCAGAGAGTTGGAGAAGAGAACGAGTACGAGAAGAGAAAAATAAGGGGGTGAATAGGGGTACACATTTTCATTTGTTTTTTAGCTGGGTGTTGAGAGTCAGCGGGGCAAAAGAGAACGTGTAAGGAGTATGAAAAAAAAATGTAGGGTGTAAGGGAGTTGTAGGCGAGTGGGATGACGGGGTGTGAGAAAAGGAATCAAGGGTTGAATGTGGAGACATAACCTCGTACCATTCTCTTCGCTAATGAAGGAAAGGGAGATGTGAATAGTGCGAGAAAACTTTTTTTTTTTTTTTTTTTTTTACTCCTTTTTTTTTTCTCAACTAAATGAGAAAATGATCATTTTTTTTCCTTGAACACAAAAGTTATTAAAATGTAATATACTATAAACTTTTTTGATCTATACAAAATTAAATTGTAAAATAAAAATCAAGTTTTTAAGATAATTTAAATTCAAATTGATTTATTATTCAAAGTTAGATCATATAATTTTTTTGAAACCTTATTTAGGTTATTAAATTATACAAAATATTAGAGAAGTTATATAATACTTTTTTTTATATATAAATATTAAAAGGGGGAAAAAAATGACATGATGTATACAAAATCTAATTCATTATTCAACCTACATATTATGCTTTAAGCTGTTGTAACTTTTAGCTATGTAAATTAATATAATAAAATATATGTATATTATATATATAAAAAAAAAGGTTGGGAGTAGAAAATATAACATATGTACACAAAATATGTATACAATAATGTCCTGTAATATGTGAATTCGTGCGTTTTATGCATACAGTATATAATACATAAGCTTGTTATAACTTTGATGCAAGAGTTTTGATTAACTTTGGACTTTAATTATATATGTCTATATGTGTATATTATGTTTCATATTTCCCTATTGCAAATAGCCTCATATTTAATATTACGATATTAATATATTTTATAACGTGTTTGCTATACAAATAAATATATCATGCAAAGATTAATGTTTAAATCTATGACATGAATATATATATAATATATATATATATATATATATATATATATATATATATATATATATATATATATATATATATATATATTTCTAATATTAGAAATACACGCACATTACATGCATGAGAAGTATAATTAGAATCAAAGTTTATTACGATATTATTAATAACAACGCAATAATGTTTACATTATAATGCACTTGAAACTAATAATGTTAATCATATTAATAGTGAATTTATTAATTTTTCGTAATGAATTTTCCAGTCTAAAATTTAATTTGCATAACGATATTAATATATTAGATTTATATAAAAATATATTATATTAAAAAAAAAAGTAATAAAAATTAATAAAAATATATTTCTAAAGAGATTCCAAAAGCTTACTGAGAGAGACGAGCTAAATACTGTAATTTTTAAAAGCAAAATTAAATGAAATTTAAATATAAAATATTACGATATAATATATTATTTTAAATTATGAAAATTATAATTTAAAAATATTATTTATTTAATTTGAAAAGTTTCTATGGTATAATATAATATTATACTACTATACAAAAAAAAAAAAAAAAAAAAAAAAAAAAAAAAAAAAAAAAAAAGCAAATAATAATAATATAATGTCAGAGGGCCTGTTTTTATACTTACAAGAAACGTACGTTAAAGTAGTTACAAAATATAAGGCTGGAAGTAAAGTTTAAAATGTTTGTAACGTAATTGTATGTACACTTTTGTAGTCTCAGTTGTGATAGGAGAAAACACAGAGAGAAAGCTAGCTAGCTTGCTAGAATATGATGATAACACAAATATATATAGTAGTAGCATTTGCTGGTGGCAACTTGCTTTGCTTTTCTACCCACTTTATACTAGAAAGAGAGCAAGCGAGCGACTTGTGACCACGCATTCATAAGGGTTTTGCTCTTTTGTAATATAAAGCAAGTGATAAATGTATTTAACTTGGCTTTTGCCCTTGTAGTGAGTGAGAATAACGTATACATACATACACGTTTGTACCAAAACAATCTCTCTCTCTCTCTCTCTCTCTCTCTCTCTCTCTCTCTCTCTCTCTCTCTCTCTTGCTCTCTCATTGCAAAGTATGAAATGAATTTAATAGCAGAAACCACTTCTTCCATACGAGCAAAAACAAAGAGACTTGAAATTGTCTTATTTTAATGTTATCTAAAGAGAAGAGATTTATGTAATTTAACTTCTAAATATAATAATTTGGGTTAAATATGATTTCTCATTGGTAAGGACATGAACGGATGCTATTCATTTTGGACTTTTTTTATATCGATGATTAATTATATTAACGTTACTAAATAAAATTAAAATTTTTAATAATACACTTTTGATTCATTACAAAGGATAAAATAGCTTTTTTTTATATACATTATGTTTGACTTTGTTATAGCTGTGTTAAAATGTTCTACATTTAAACCAATGACATTTTAAAATTATCTTTTAGCTATACATCACTTTGAGTATCAATTTTCAAATTTTGAAATAGGATAGTAAAATAATAAATAATTGAATTGGCCTCTTGGCAGTTATGTACTGTGCACGGTAATAACAGGACGATAGTTTCAGTTTCATATAGGTTTAATTATAAAAAGCAAGTATACAAAAACATATATAATTGAGAACAAATACATACATATCTTTGTTCTCCTCTCATATATTATATATATATATATATATATATATATATATATATATATATATATATATATATATATATATATATATATATATATATATAATAATATATAACTTACATACTAAATACATGAAATTAATAGAATAGACTAGACAAAAACATAAGCATTTATATCACAAAACACTTGATGAGATTTACATAAATATATAACATTAGTTTGTCTCAAAACCCAACAGTAGCCCCGTAGCAGTGATCAGAAAATTCGATTCATGCAACCCGCACAACATTTTTATACTAATTTTTGCATGTTTCTGACGTCATAAACATGTATTTTCACGCAAATTGCATACTTTACAGTTTTTTCACTCTCTCTCTCTCTCGTGGGGCTTAACATTCTGGTAAAAATTTTCATAGTTTTGAGGATCCCATATTCATTAAAAAGCACATGCTGTTTTATGTGGTCTATGGCTGTAATATTAAATAAGTTTGAATACAGAAATTTTATATTTTAAACATATTATTAAGAATTTAAAAAGTAAAACAAAAATAGTATTACCTATTTTTCATAATTTGACTGATGAATTTTTTAAAAAGTAAAATGTATTTATGAAAAGGTTTATGAACCATGCATTACATAGTAATAATTACATTATACCTGTAATTGTTACATTTAAACATGTTTATTTTTATTAAATATACTATGAAAAGTAAATCAAACTAATTTTTTAGGTTATTATTTCTATTTTCTATCTCCACATTTCTTAATTTTCGCACTTCATTAAGGAAATTACCAACCGCTCTAATATTATTTTATCAGATAAGGATGAAAATGAATCAGCTGTTATATTTGCAGGCAACTTGGCTTTTTCTATTAACTTCGCGCTTGATTTACAAGTAAGGAGAATAATATGATCTAATAACAGTACGATACGGTGATCGACGACCGCCTTGAATGCTATGCACCCCGCACAACAGATATGCTGCAACAGTTGCATAGCTGTAATAGCTGCAGGCGCCATACAAATTTCTCATTTCTTAGTCACTGCATTATAAAAAAAAATAAAAAATCCATAATCAATTTAATTTTAAATGTTATAAGATATTTAATCTGATAAATTGTTAAACTTTGAAAATAAATATAATTTTACTTGTTTCAAAATAATAACACTATAAATTTAAGATGAAATTTGCGATACTTAAAATGTTCTTAATGGTTGCAAATAAATTTAAACTTTCATGTTTGCCTTGAATTTAGATACAAAGATTGCAATCCACTAAAAAAGGGTAGATAGAAATGTAAGTGCTTAGGGCTAAATACTTTGTATTATATCAGAGTTAATCCTACTGTATGCTAAACTTTAATATTATTTCTAGATTCCTGAATTTGTTTTAATAAAGAAAACTCAAAGGTTGCACCGAACAATTATTTTTGATATTTTAACTTCATAACTTTATTTAAGTTATTACATATTCTTTAAAACACTATAACAGTAAAATTATGCATAAGCATATTATTTGACCATGTAAGTGGGTGTAGCCATTTATTTTTTAATTATGACATAAAAATAAAACGAAAGTCAATTTGAAAGTTTTTTTTTGTATAACTTATTATTATTTTTCTCTGTACAAAAATATTATTTAAATGTTTATAGCAAAATGCAGGGTAATGATTCTTTTTATAAGACTCCCTAAAGGCAGAGAAATCACTGAGGATCGCTATATGAAAGTACAGTAAAAGAGATGCCGCAGTTGCTTTAGGCCCCGCAAGAATAAATTGTTGGATACCATAACTACCATTCTCTCTCTCTGTGTGTGTGTCTCTCTTTCTCTTGAAAAGTCATGGCATCGTAGTAGCTAGCCGTAGCTGTTACTTAATCCCATAGATCCCTTAAGTGTAGTACCATAAATGTTGATTTTCGGAGACAAAATGACTCAACAAAATATTTTTTTTGTTTTTGATTTATTTAAATGCGTTCAAAACATTAAAGAATTCCTCTTCAGAAAAGAATAAATTATTTTTCCTTCTTATTGTATAGTAATAATTCGTAATCTCTTTGTTACAAGAAAACTGCTAATTTGACTTTAGTCTTTTCAAGTTTTTTTTTTTTTTTTTTTTTTTTTTATACTATACACATTTTTACCATCTGCAAGAGGTAAATATTGCTTTGCTTCTAATATAATGATATATAATTTAATTTTTATGGTAAATTATTTATTTGAAAGTGAGAAGCAAGCTCGAAGGCAAGCGCACCGTTTGGTAATTGAGCTCACGTTTACTTGAGGGATGTAGAGACTTGTGTAGTTTTACGCTTTCTCCCTCCCTCTTTGCAGTAACTGCAAGCCACAACAGAAACAGCAAGCAAACAGTAGTGCTGGCCATATCCCCATGTCTTGTATTCTGCTCCTTTTGTATATAGCCGTATAACAGGCTTAACAGAAGCAGCAAGACACGAGTACCAATTCAATTTAGGCTTTGCTAAAAGATTTCTCACTCCTACCATAAAACTAAAAGAAAAGAAGGGCAGAAATGGGTGACCACACAACATAATTTACAATGTTTTTTTTTTTTGTTTTTTTTTTTCCCTTCTTTTTGTTTGTTTCTTTATTTTTTCTACTTGGTATATTTGTGGAAACAAAGGAAATAATATACATTGACAACGAGAATTGTTTACATGTTTATTTTCATACTTTACTCTTATCACATTGCTGTCAGGGGGACAGGTGCTTTGCAAACGGACATGTGATAATGCACAATCCATTGAATGTTTGTTTGCTTGTTTATACAGAGCTTGAATACACATTGACAGAACAAATGTGATAATTTATTGTAACGGGGAAATAAAATAGGTCTCGAATTAACTCATGCACTTTTATAAGGCTTGCTAACCTTATTGTAATAGCTAAAATAAATTATATTTCAAGAAGTAAGTGAATAAAACTTTCTAATTGAATGCACATATAATCATAAAATATCTTAAAATTGCTTTCCATTTAATATCTTAAATATAAATTTATTTAAAAAAAAACTTCTTTGTGTCACTGTCTTTTTCTTTTCTGTGACTTGCTTGAGTGAGCAATTTGGCTTAATTTGTTTGCTGCCCTAAGGACTAAATATGAATCCATTGAGCAAAGAAAAGAGTGAGAAAAGATGGGCAGGCAGCAAAGCAACGTGCCCCAAAGGTGGATTTATTGCCAGCATTTTTTTTCTTTCCAAAGATGAGTAAAATAAAAAGATTCCGCACACTTCGTCGTCTTTTTCTTCTTTAACTCAGGCTGGAAAAAAATACAAGAAGGAGAGAAAAGGAGTCTTTTTATTTTATCTTCTTCAAAGAAGAATTGAATTTCTGTCTCTTGTTTATTTTGCTTAGAATTAGCCATGATGAGATGAAGTATTTTAATAACTAGCAAATTCTTGACAAAATATGTTTCTATTATATATAATCTTTTGAGTTGTGTAATATTAGAATTAAATTGTATAGCATTTTTTTTTTCAATGTCGTAATTGGGTAAAGCTGTATTAATAATATAATCGGATTTCCGCGTCCCCCTTTCCATTAAAAATTACGAAATCATTATTATTATTTTAATTTTATTAAAATTAAATAATGCACTTAAAAAAAATAATTGAATGACAAATTGGAATTTATAAAGGAAAAAACTTCAATAAAAGCAAGGTGTTTATTGAAATGAATATAATACATACATAAAAGTAGATTAATACTGTATGAAGCTTATTCAATCAATTCAATTTATGTTGTTTAGATTTGCGAGTAAATTTTACTAGCTTTTGTTACAAACTCAAATGAACGACAAAAAAAAAAAATGTATTACATTTTTTAAAAAAGAAACACAAATATTATTTGTGTAGTAACATAGATAAAAATAAAATGTTTATAGGAAGGTTTTAACACTGTATGTATATATATAGTGAATTATTATCTATTTCTAGTTTAATAGAGTAAAACTTAATATTATAAATAAATATTATGTAATGAAAAGCATTCATGCTTTATACGTATATTAATCTCTTTTTTTAATATTGAATCTAATTTTTATACTATACAGAGTTTTACAATAAATCTATCCAGATTTGAATTTTTTCAAAATGTTTACAACACGTAATATTTTTTTTTATAATCTATATAATATACTTAGAGTTCTCTATACACGTACATACTCATCTTGAATTGTTTACGTAATCGTGTATGATTCAAATACAATTCAAATTGAATGACATTAATTACATTTCTTAGAAGGGTTAAAAATACATCATAATTTTATGTTGTTGTTCATTATTATATAGTATGTAAAGTACATAATTTATTTTATATTGTGATTAATGATTAACAATTATAATGTGTTGTATTTATTTTGTATTATTTCACAAACTAAAATTGTAATGTTGTATATTATATATAAATTATCATATAATTTAACATTGTTTACATATTGTTTTGTTGTATAACTTTTGTTGATGAACTATATATAATATATATTATATTCACATACAATGATTAGCTTCTTTATTGTAATAAACTTGTACAAAACAAAAAATGTCATACAAAATACTAATATAATAATATACAGTATACACACCAAGTTGATGTGTTTTCTTTGAAGAGAAAATGCTATATATTTATATATATAAGATGAATAAGTTTTGGCAAAGGGTTTCTTTTCTTTTTCCTTTTCCTTATCAAAGTTTAGGCAACATGCAAAAGAGCAAAATGTAAGTATATAAGTTAGAGAGTCATGAGGAAAGAGACGGGGTGGATACTATTGATATGTAATGTTTGTTTTTCTCTTTCTCTCTCTCTCTCACTTTCTGTGTTTCTCTAAAGAAATATATAAAGCAAGGCGCTGGAGTTTTACTCTGACGGCTATCTATTCTATCTATCTATCTTCAGTTTTGTTGGCGTACATATTCAGTGCTGTAGGGGATAGCTGCTTAGACTTGATGTTGTGTTCTATGGCAAAAAGGGTGGATTTTGTTCAGCTCCATCTTATTATAGTCCCTAACACCCACCCTTCTTTTTACTTACTCCCTTTCTCTCTACTTCTTCTTCTTCTTCTTCTTGTTCCTTTCAGTCAAGTCTATAGTGACTTTGGCAACGCTAGCAAATTTGCTCTGGCAGGCAGTAACAACAGCAGTATAGCAGCAAAGCGGCATCTATTTGGACCAGCTGTGTCTTTGCCTGTGTTTTCCTTACAAAACCCACAGCAACAGCTGGGATACAATCTTTGCTCTTAAAAAAATTACACTATCATAAAGACAAACGTTTGCATATGTAAAAATAAAACAATAAAAAAATATATACACAAAGTTTAATTTTTGAAATCAATATTATAACTTTCATTGCCTTCATGTAACCATTTTTTTTTCTTTATTTTTAATTTATTTATAATTGTAATAAAGTGATTTTAATATTTTGTGGTCAACTTTGAATGAATGCCAGTTCAAAGAGATACATTTCATTTTATTTTTAAATTCTAGTGTAGTACAATAAAAAAGTAATAGAATCAACACACAAGTAAAATTCGTGTATCTCAGCTTCAATAACTCTTTTTAGGCCAATCAGGATTGCATATGTCACCTTTTTTTTTATTTATCTTGTGACTAAAACAAGAAGAAAAACGTTTTAGTTTATTTTTTTTATTTTATTTTTTTCTTCTGTTTCTTTTTGGCAAACACCCAGGTTAATTTGTTACGTTAACCAGTTGATTCGGTTCCATGAGGGCAAAAATTAAATATATATTTTGAAATTATATATCAAGTGTTGTTCTAAATAAAAACCTATCCAAAAAATGTTTAATATTATAACTATAACCTTATAGAGTATTTATCAGTTTTTACTACTTACTCGTATACAATATTTTTACCATCTTTAAGAAATTATGGTATATAGAATTTACGCACAAGGAAAGAATGATTATAGATGATCGTATTAATATAATCTAATTTTAGTAAACTTTGTTTAATAACTGAACCCTTAAACAATAATAAAGTTATAATTTTGAAGCAATTTATATTCATCGGAGTGTATAAATTTGGCAAGTAAAGTGGACATTTCATTAAAAAAAGAAAAAGAAAAGAAAAAGAAAAAAAAAACTAGATATCTGTGAAAATAAAATAAAAACGTGTAATATATATATATATATATATATATATATATATATATATATATATATATATACATACATACACACATATATATAAGATTTTTTTCAAAATATAATTCCTGTATAATTACTTAAAACCTTTACAAAAGCTTTTGTGAAACATAAAGTTGTTTGATGTGTCGCTTGCTAATTTTAATTGCCACGCAATGATGGTGAAATTATTGAGCTAGAGATAAGAACACTATGAAAAAAAGAGAGGCATTTATTAGGAGTACTTTAATTGTTAACAAACTTCGTATTGCAAAGACAAGCAACAAGGAAGGAACTTTTCAAGAAAAATAATTTTACCACTATCAGTACTATCACGCACTTAAAATTACATTTAGATTGCATCAAATAATATATTATGTCATGTATGCACCTGGGGTACGGTAGTTTTACTACTCTCTCTCTCTCTCTGTCTTTCTCCAACCCCTATAGCTTGTATGTGTATGTCTTTTCGGTTGCTTGCTTATATACTACGTACTTCGTACCTTCAACTTGAGGAAAGCAAAACTTTGAGTATAGAAAAAGAGAAGACGGAACGTTGTAGGGGTGGTGGTCTGCTATATAGGGTGATTGGAAGTGATCCAATATCTCGATTTCCCTTGAGAAATGCGGCAAGCAAGACGTCAAGGGTCCGGCCAGCTGGCTATGTTGCTGGCAGCCTGTACTGTCCTGCAAGTTAGAGAGGTAGAAAATGAGAACGCTACCAAAGACAGAAAAAAAAAGGAGAGATAGAGAGAGAAAGTCATCGAGTATATTCAATTTTAAATTCTTTATATATTTTCTATAACTTTATAGTAACCCCTGACCCATCTTACTTTCATTTTAAAGGAATAGTTTGAAAAATATTGCTGTATATAAAAATATGCAGTTATGCTATAAGCCATATGTTATGTAAAACATTACACGTCATGCTATACAGGGATGCAAGTAAGGGTGCTTAAATTTATCTTACCTATACCAGTACATAAAATATTTTTAAAATGATCAGATATTTATATATTATTTAAAATTGATTTATATTTACTCTCCAGGTGGGTTGGTTGGTGGGTGTTTTTTCTATATCTATGTTTATATATTTAGGTTTATATATATGTTTTCAGTTTTTACCAGAAGAACTATAAAAGATGTACGTTTCTTCAAATAATAGCATTGACAAAGACTCTTAAAGCAGATTTAGTTTTGATTCAAACTTTGTTGCTTATGGCTTTCTTTTTTCTTTCTTTTCTTTTCTTTTCTTTTTTTTTTTTTTTTTGTTGTTATTTATATATATAAATCAACAACAACAAAAGAAGATAAAGCTGCTTGAGAAAAATATGATTGATGTTGACAAAACTGACCTTATGTATTATTTACTTCAATTAAACAAGTAATAGATTGATGTCAAAAAAAAAAAAAAAAAAAAAAAAAAAAAAAACTTGTTGGTATGATAAAGATTTTTGACGACTTCATAAAAGTAATATTGTTTTCTTTCACATTGGAATAGTAAAAAAAAAAAAAAAAATGAATCGCCTTATAGAAAAACATAAGGTGATGATTAGAGAGTGGATTTCCTCTGATGCTGAGAAGCGTGATCTGAAGCATGTCTCTTCGTGGCTCATCATTAACTAACTTTTTTTTCTACTTTTCTTAACCTTTTTTCTTTACTTGTATTTAGCTTAGCTTTAAATACTTACTAAGAACGTATCATCAGTCTTCTCTCTCTCTCTCTCTCTCTCTCTCTCTCTCTCTCTCTCTCTCTCTCTTAGTCTTTATATTAATACACTGTCCGCTGTTGTAAGGCTTTACTTGTCCATGTTTTGACCCCTCTTTTCTCTTATCCTCTCTTTTTACTTCTAAAAATCTTTTCATCTTAGTTCGCACTGTGGACACAAATTAAAAACGTTCTATTTCTTGTCTGTTACAGGTGAGTACCCATCATGCAGTGCACTTGTTTGTATCATCTTTTCTGTTCGAGCGTGGATATGACAATCGGATTTCAGTCTCGAATCAGGTTTGGATTTTGAAAGAAAACTTTTTTTTTTCCGAAACAATGGAATACTGAACATTTTTTTGTAACAGGACAAGATCAATGTTGAATGGCCAGTACACATGGGCAATATTCTCCTAACGAGCAATAAATTGAATTGCATGAAAAATTTAGGCTTGCAATCAAGTTACAATATTAAAATATTGTTCCCATGTAAATTGAACCTTACTATTTTTTCGATCGTAATTTTTATCATATGCATGTAAGACTGACGATTCAAAATAATGAAGTTAAGCTAAAAAGAAGCAAAAAGTTATTATTTTCAGAGCTTCTATTTTACTCTTATTAAATACCACATATGCTCTTCACTTCAAAATTGAAATGCATAGTATTATTTTAAATTGTAAAATATAATAATAATAAAATTTAGTTATGTAAACAAGAAATGTTTTAAAGTATCTTAAAATAAGCAGAAATATAAAACTTTTAATCGCAGGATTACATTTACAAAGTTTTTCTATTTGTTATAATTTTTTTTCTGCTTTGTACAACTTTTGCCAAAAAAAAAAAAAAAAAAAAAAAAAAAAAACTTCATAATATCGCAATGTAAAAAAGAAAGCAGAGCTTTCTTCTATAAAATTGGTGTAATATTCTTGTTTTTGTAATGAACTTCCCACGCATAAAATAAAAAGTTAAAATAATTGAGATTTTTTTTTTAAACAAAAAATAAAGAAATAAGTATTCAATTGAAAGACAGTTAGAAAATTATTTTCAACCACCATAAAATTAAACTTTGCCTTAAACCTCGTACTTGTATAATAATTTAAAAACTAAGCTCTCAATTAAATTATATAAAAAGTTATCTTTTTTTTTTTCCCCCATTATTAACCTCAATTTAAAATATACATTTTTGAAAGATATATCTATAAAAATTTATATATATATACGGTATATACATAAAGTATATTATGTAGCATTTGTGTAACGATTTTCGACTTTGGAAAGTATATTATAGGCTTTTATAAACTAAAACATACCATACTTTTGCTTTTAGTGTATATAAAACATTGCCTTTGGGAAGCAAATAATAGAGAAAATGTAAGAAACATTGGGTAAAAAAAAAAAAAAGCACTGCTTTTGGTTGGTGTCTTATGAATGACCGAACCAATGCTTGGCTGGCTTCCCGCCGCGTATATTACACACGTTTGCTTGCTTATATATACTCTCGCCACAAGCATACTTTTGCTACTACTGTTTTCATAACTGAATTGATAAAGGGTTCTCATGGGGATACAAATGGCATAAGAAGCCAAGATAAAAAATATGAGATTTTAAGGTTGGAAGAAAAAAAAAAAAAGAAAAAAAATGATATTAAGCTAAAACTATTATAGGATTCATGTTTAACATAGAGTAAAATTAAAGCAAATTTTTTTAACAGAATGACTAAAAATAAAAGAAATCATTAAAATCTACTTGAAATAAAAAAAAATGTTTGACGTTACTGTTTTTTTTTTTTTGTCCAACTTTCGTTATTATATATAATTAATAAAATAGTTTGCTACTTGAAAAAATTGAAAGCGTAAAACAAGCTCTTTCTGTGTGTGTGTGTGTTCTTTATTAACACCAAAATGTTGCTAACAAGCACAATCTTACCTTCGTAGTTAAGTTAAGTGGAAAAAGAGTAATTATTTCTTTGGTAGACACCAAAAGAAGGTCTGAGAAAATAATAAAAGAACAGTATAGTTTTAGTAGTCTTAGTAGAACTATCCCTTTTTCATTTTTACTTTCGCACTATAAGTTTGGCATAAGTAGCTGTGTCGCCTTGCGATTCTCTCTCTCTCTCTCTCTCTCTCTCCGAGTTGAATCCCAACTTTGTAGTAAAGAAGAGAGTCTGCCTAAAGGAAGACCTCATTTATCATGGTGCCACTTAAAAGACGCGATAATTTACGAGTTTAGCCCAGGCAGAATGCATCAAGCATCTCTTTAGAACAAGCAAACAAGTGAACTGGAACGAGCAGGTTACAACACATTCAAAATTATTGTAACATAACATTACTTTCTTTTTTCTTTTTTTTTTTTTTTTTTTTCTTTTTTTTTTTAAATTCTTTTTCTTTATCGTTAATCCCATAGATTGATATAATAATTTTGTCCTTGATATGTTTTTTTTTCCTCACATTGTAATTGGACTCAGTAAATCATGTTAGTTTGAAACAAGCAAAACTTTGAATTTTAGCTGATGCTATATAATTTATTAATTAATTAATTAATTTAATGGTGCTATATTATGATGACTCAGGCTTTTAACGAACTTATTACTTTTAATCTTGTTTATCATATAAAGTGGGTATCGCCATATTGTTTCTCTTTTTCGTTCAGAACTATCTTTAATATTAAAAATAATTTATATATACTTTTATCCAATTCAATGCAAATAGTAAATAATGCACTTTGTTTATCTAAACTTCAAAAATGTTTTTTTAATTTTTTTTTAATTTTTTTATTATTGATTTATGATTATAATTGCATATATTGCTAATAATTGTTGACTGATGTGAGTGCAATTGAATTGAACAAACATTTATTCAAACAATAAACAATATATTGTGTTTATATATAATTATATAATATATGATACAAACATGTTAAATTTTATTATTCAATTTAAGGTATATCTGAAACAATCTGAATAATTAGTAATGATATAGTTATTACTGAGGATTTATTTTGGTATGCAAAATAAAAATAATTATTTGCTTTTACAAAAAGATGTGTTATATATATTAAAACATTCAATGTTATTCCTCAAAATGTCTAACATTATGTAAAAATAAAAATATCTTTTTTTGATCGATTTAAAAACAATATTTTAGTCGCTAAGCGTAATAATTACAATATATATATATATAATATATATATATATATATATATATATATATATATATATATATATATATATATATATATATATATATATATATATAGTAAAACAGTGTATATAAAAACACCATTACTTATACTGTAGTCCAAGTCTAAAGATTTATGGTCGAGAAAAGTAAAATATTACGTTGTTGTCAAAAGGAAAAGAGAGAGAGAGAGAGAGAGAGAGAGAGAGAGAGAGAGAGAGAGAGAGAGAGAGAGAGAGAGAGAGAGAGAGAGAGAGAGAGAGAAGTATATATGAATTGCTAGGCAATATGCAAGTATTGTACATACGTACCATTATAATATAAAAATGCATAATAATAAAATACACGACGTCTTGTCTTTCGAAAGTAGTCAACCACCTTGTTAACGACAAGAAGTTATTTGTAACGTTGTATAGTTGTCGGATTTTTTTAATTATAAACTATATTACATATACAAACCTTAGCAAAAATAATTTGAAACATCTTTAGCATGACCTGACGTGATAATACATCTATGCCATATAGTAACATGAATCAATCAATCAGTCTTCATGATTTAAGCTTTTTGTAATATATTATTCTATATAACTCAAAGAAGAAGAAAAATAGAAGGTAAACTATAATTTAAAAATTCATTTTTTTGTTATTGTGAACATTTTCAATTAAGAATTCAATTTGTTTTGCGTATAGAGTTATACAACCTGCAGATTTAAAAATATCATTACTACATGTATTTAATTTATTGTATGCAATTTATACATTGAGCTCTTATATAAATAGCTTATGTCAATACCCAAGCCTCATTAATGCATACAATTTTATTAATTTTGACGTATATATAAAAAAAAATTATATATATCATAATTACAAGCTAATGACAGAGTAATTTAAAACGCTTATACATACAAGATAAATAATATTTCACTTTATAAAGAGAGTATATTATTAATTATAATGATTATATTTACAAATGAACCATATTAATTAATATACATTAAGTTCTTTGTTTTAAGTATTTAATTAAAATAATATAATTAAAATGTTGCTTTTAAGGTTTAAAGTAAAATTATATTACTATAGGATAGAAGGATTAAAATAACATCTTATTTACGGTGGTGAAACTTAAATCCTTTTTGGGACTATTATTAACCTAAGTATATATATATATAGTGTCTTAAAGAGATAGCAGGTTTTAGATATATAGTAGACATGATGGTATTAACGTAACTTATGTAAAGAATATATATTGCATTTTAGGTTCTTAAATTACCTGATACTACGAGAGCTAATAATGAAAGAATATAATAAAAAAAAAAGTACAAAAAAAAAATTTCTAATTTAATCGAAAGAAATAAAATAAAAGAAATTGAACGAAAGTAGTTGAAAATGCCATTGTAGAACGTAGTGGATGCAAGGTAGCAATTCCCACAGCAAGTTTTTTTTCTTTTTTTTTTTTCTTGTCTTGTCTTTGTGACAAAGAGAGTAGAGGTTATGTAATATATATCCAGCAACTTGACTTTCCAACTGGATTCTTATATTACTCGTAATAGCAAAATGAATCTTATAAACAAGTCTCAATATCATATAGAGTAAACTATATACTATGTTATATATAGGAATAATGGAGAATTCAGTAGGTGGTTTACTAAGGTGAACTATGAGAAAAAAAATACGCAGAAAGTAACGTGATGTATGAGACTTGAGGTTAGGGCAAGGGTTTGTCACTCCAGCTATACATTTTCATGAGTTTAATACACCTCAACCACAAGAAAATGTTAAAAGACTGTCGTTTACATTACCTTATATTATTTTCAAGCGTTACGATTAAAACTTTCTTATTTATTTATCTTATTTATTATTATTAGCTTATTAAATATATAACATAAATTTATAGGATATTTTCAATTGTTTTCTGTATACTATTTTTATTATCATTATTATGGCTGCAAAGACTTTTTTTTCTTTCTTTTTAATATTTATTTTATTAATTTTTCTGGGATCATTCCTTACTGCTTCTAAAATAATTGTATTATACTTTTAACTGACACTATAAGAGCTAATCAAATAAAAAAATTATAATATATTTTATTGCAAATAATAGCAATAAATAAAAATCACATCCATAAATAGATAATATTAATGATAACTCTTGTATCAATAAAAGTTTCCAAGTATACAATGAAAAATCGTAGTCTACCTGTTTTCAATTATTTATTTATATACTTCTTTTTTTTTAATTATACATAGAGAGCGATTTTAAAATGAAGTCTGGATTTGCTTCTCTCTCTCTCTCTCTCTCTCTGTCTGTCTCTCACTTGAATATTTATTCTAGTAAAGTTCTATAGTATTATTTAATAAATAACAATGGTTTCCAACTTTGTTGTTTTTAAATCATAATATAAAATATATGTGTATACAATTTTTTGTTTTAGTTATATGTCAAATAAAAGTTTATAATAATGCTGACGGAAGATACATATATATATATATATATATCAGGGGTGTAGTGGAGGCAGGGCGCGCCAGGGCGCCGCCCTGGCTCGTGAAACTTTGCATGCTTTGCGCCCTGCTTCGTGAGAATTGAAAAAGGCGCTATAAGGCGCACCATAAGGTTTACGTACGGCAAATACACTGCAAATTTCTGTAAAATTTATACTTTTGAGTGCAAAATTGGAAAAAGTACAAGTAAAATAATTTTAGTAATCTGACAAAAAATGCACTTTACATTTTTAGCAAATAATATGAATGAAAGAATAGAAAAACCGAGGTAAGTTAAGAAAATAGACAGAAACATGTTCATGCATGATAACCACTTAGGTTGTGTTTTTATTTGGTAGCTATTTTAAGCATTGTCAAATTATAATTGTGCATTTGAGCGCAAGTTCCTGGGACATTCAGGTGTATACGTTAATCCCTCTAAATCGACTTTTTTTGGTAAAAAAAAAAAAAAAAAAAAAAAAAAATCACACTGACAGGCCACTATAAGCATTATTGACGGAGTCAAGCTTCAAATTTGTCTCTCTCTTCTCTCTCTCTCTCTCTCTCTCTCTCTCTCTCTCTCTCTCTCTCTCTTAATTGCGTTAAAATATATATAGAAATAACTTCTAAGCAACATGCTTCCCCTAAAAAAAGTGAGGGAGAAAAGTACGAAGGGGGTATAATTTTTGCTATTTTTTTAAATAGGTACCAAAAATCAGGTGTTTCTCGCAGTAGGAGTACAATTCTCTAGGTGACCACTTCTCGCTATTTTATAAATGGCATAGTAAGTTTTTTAGTGATGCATAGTGTTAGAGTTTTCAATCAGTCATTCAAAATTAGTATCAGTGATAAATAGTTTAATGCACAAAGAAAAAAAAAAGCTACGGACTAGAGGTTCTTAAGATCGTCGGTTTAATTTCTTCAATTTAGTGACCCTATGCACTATCTTTAGTAAAGTGGCATCCAAGTCGATTACACTGGTAAGTAAATAAAAAAAATAAATTATTGTTAGCATAAGCTTTCAATAATAATCAGTTATAAGCAAGTTTATAATTGGTAGCAAATTATTACATATTAGGGCTGTAGTCGTATGGGACCGCAGTGGGACGGTGTCCCAGAGAGAGAAAGAGAGAGAGAGAGAAGTATAAAACTTATAGCCTACACATTTTTTTAAAGTTGCAACTAGTGCAACGATTTTCATTTATTATTAATAAAATTTAGGTACAAAATGACAATTGATGCATTGAAAATACTGTTTGTTTGTTTGTTTGTTGTTGTTGTTTGTTTGTTGGTTTATGCTTTTTATTCCTCTAAAAATGGGCGTGGCACTCAAAAATTTCGCGCCTGCGGCGAGCATAAGGGGGCCTTCGGCCCCTCCTGCTTACCACAATCATCATATTGGGGATAAATAGAGCGCCCTGTTTCGTAAAACTTTAGGACTACAACACTGATATATATATATATATATATATATATATATATATATATATATATATATATAAGTTTGCGTGCAACTTTATAATGCTTACCTCAGAAAAATACATATAATGGATAATATGCATACAGTTATTATGATGGATAATGTATTTGCCAGAGCTGCAGCAGCAAATATATCATCCTCATCCTATAATATAATCACTTTATCTTTTTTTTTTTTTAACATTGTCTCATTTAGAGCGTTACCTCATTTATAATATTTTTTAATCGTTGTTACAAATTAAAAATGTTATGTCAATTGAAAATATTACGGTGGAAAAAAAAAAAAAAAAACTATGAAACTCCCAAAGGTATAAAAAAATATATAAATAAAATGTTGATTATCAATGAAAGTATCATAATATATTATATATATATATATATATATATATATATATATATATATATATATATATATATATATATATATATATAATCCAATAAAGTATTTTATAATAATAATACATTGTTTCAATATGTTTTAAATGTAAATAACTATCTGCTATATATACATATATATGTATTATATTTAGTATTTAGTATTTTATATTATTATTTATAAGGTCATAAAATACATTTTATATTTTTAAAAAAATGTTAAAATATATAACAATATAATTTATTCGATTTTATTATTATTATTATTATTATTAAAAGGTATTGAAATTTAATCACTCAAAACTCGCAAAATATTTAATAATATACATTAATAATATTATGCATCAGTACAATGGATATTGGATCCTTGTGCTATTATTATTATTATTAACCGGGATAAAAGAAAGTTGTATTAAATTTTATTAAATACTATACTTAAAACTCATGTTATGACAATGTTGTTTTGTATGTAATATAATACGATAATGAAATCAAATTATTGGACGAACATAAAAGAGAAGTTTGACATTTATTCAAACCTATGTTTACGAAACAGTCAAGGTTCCCATCTGTTTCTGTCAACCCCTTCCCTTCTCTCTCTCTCTCTCTCTCTCTCTCTCTCTCTCTCTCTCTCTCTCTCTCTCTCCCTCTCCCTCATTCTATATTTCCAATTTGAATAGTTTATTATCGAAAGATCCGCAAATGCGATGGCGCAACACCCACGCCACCCAGACCAGGGATCAAGTAAAGTATATAAAAGCAAACCATTCATTGGTTTATTATTATCGCGTCATTTATTCGTCATTCGGGTCAATGAGTACAATACGAATCAAGCTATTAAATATATTTTCTCCATCTCATTGCAAAATTATTGTCTATCTGTGCTATTAAAATAAGAGACGTTTCTCTCTCTCTCTCTCTCTCTCTCTCTCTCTTAATTTAATTATAAAGTAGTACTAAATTTTTTTTTATACTTTTATTATTATTATTTGATATTCAAAACTCTGAGATTCTCTCGATATTTTAGAATTTTTGTTAAATGAAACTATCATGCGTAGTTGTTGAGAAGGATTAATTATTTTAATGAGGCTTGATTTTTTACATGAATGATTCCTGAAGACCTGAGAAAAAGTTGCTTCAATATTTCAATTTTACGGAGCTGTGCTTTTCTTATTTGTTTAACTACGTTCTTCAGCATCACAATTGACGGGTGGAAAAGCAAGAGAAAAAAAAAATCCATTTTTATATATATATATTTCTCTTTTCAAGATGCTCACCAAATTTCTATATATAAAGGCGGAGAATATACATTTTTTTGCGTATATAATATGTACAAATATATTTCTTTCCCTTTTACAAATGAAGGCAAAGCTTGAAATTTAGGTTATATATAAATATTGGCATTTGTACGCTTTGAGCGAGGCAATCTTGTTCATTTCAAAACAGTAATGGGACAAAAAAATGCCTAATTCATTTCTGTAACTATAGCATATCTAAAGAATATCCCCCGCCCCTGCTCTCTCTCTCTCTTTCTCTCACTCTTTCTGCCTCCCAGCTCCACAGTGAATTTATCAATAAAATGTATCAATATTCGTTGTTTGATATAAAAAAGAAGAAGAAATAAAACATTGTATAGTGTTAAAAAAAAGTCTCTAAATGTAACAAATCAAAGTAAATTTTATAGATAGGAAAAATATTTAATTAAACCGAAAAATGTGATATTTTTTATGAGTTAAGACAAAATAAGTAATTTAAATTCAACACATATGAATAATTTTTTTTTCTTTTTAATCCATACGTGTGTTAAAAATAATAAGTATAAGAAATAACAACTTGTATTGCCTGAGACAGTTCATAGGATCATAATTTATTTTCATTCATTTATTATGTTTTCTCAATCTAAAACGAAGTCAAAATCTTTTTGTAATTTATTTTTTGTGACTGTTCAAAGTTTTTATGATATGCAATCATAGAGAGAGTCATCAGCAGCAATTTTTTTTCTATACACAAATTTAAAAGTTTGAAAACTTTACGTACATGTATGAGAACGAATTTTAGCACTGATGATTTTATCTTGTATAATTTTACATTTTATTTGCTTTCTTTTTACCTGCCATGATATTAATTTTGTCAACAGTGTTTTTATCCTTTGCTATATATTTTTTTATCAATTGTAATGCCAGCTTTTTTTTTTTTCTATTTCTTCTAAAAAAATTATTTAGATCAGTCAAACGTTATAAATAATTAAGTATAATAATCATAAAACATGATTTACATATATCCCAGTAACTAAAATAATAACATTAAAAGCATAGACAACATGGAAACATAAGCATCACAAAACACTTGATGAGACTTACAAAAATAACGTTAATTGGTCTCAAAACCCAACGGTAGCTCCGTAGCAATGATCAGAAATTTTCAATTTATGCAACCCGCATAACATTTTCATGCTAGTTTTTGCCTGTTTCTGACGTCATAAACAGAAATATTCATGCAAATTGCATACTTAACATTTTTTTTCACGCTCTCTTGTGGGGCATTCTGGTAAAAATTATCACAAGTTTTGTAAATCCTATTTTGTGTTTAATGTATATAAAAAGAACTCGTTGTTTCATACTTTCTATGCCATTAATATGAAATTTATTAAATATTCTGATTAAATACTAATTCAATTTATATGATTTTGAATAGTGTAACATGTTAACATTATTATTAAAATTATCATCTAGTTTCACACTATTTGTATTTTGATATGCTTTCTCAGAAAGTCTATATTGTATAACATAGTAAACATATAATTTACATATATACTGTATACTACAAAGCAAACTTGTTTTATACATATATTGATAACATGAGCTTTACATGATCAGATTTAATTTACACTCTATAATTAAATAAATATTTATAAATCACAAATGAAATATATCTATATGTGTATATATAAAATAAATTCAATATTACAATTTTTAGTCCTTTTAACACGTATAATACAAAAAGAATATTCTCATGTTACTAATAAAAAATTTATATATCAATAATGTATTATATAAAATAAAGTGAAAATTAAATTTGATGGTACCCTTGGTTGTCAATGTTCCGCTTCATTGTGTTCTATTAGATTAGCTCAAATCTCTTCTATATGCCACCCAACTAGTTGAATCTTGTTAGCGTCCCCAGAATTTTCTCACTTTACTCTTCTCTCTCTCTCTCTCTCTCTCTCTCATCTCTTTTCATGTTTTTTATTCTTTCTCTCTTTCATTCTATATCTTTTAAAAAGAGTTGTCTCTCTTTTTATTCTCTCTCTCTCTCTCTCTCTCTCTCTCTCTCTCTCTCTCTCTCTCTCTCTCTCTCTCTCTCTCTCTCTCTCTCTCTCTACCTCTCTCCCTTTACGACTAATCATCCAATTTTAACTCCCCCATTTTTCGATCAGATTTTTTTTTCGACCTTACAAACCTCCCACCCTGTACTCTTTTTTATTTTTTTCTTCTCAATTCGAACTAACCTCACTTGATTGTATATAGATCTATATTATGGTATATCATACTGATGCCCTGAAGCCTCGAAGACCATCATATCTCCCCTATAATATAAAAGCTGTGTATTAGTTAGAAGTATATATATATATATATATATATATATATATATATATATATATATATATATATATATATATATATATATATATATATATATATGAGGATTATATACAACAATAGATGATGTTGTAATAACATGAATGTGATACGTTTGCTCGATACCAGTGCGAAAAGAAACATGTGTATACCTTTGATATCTTTTTATAGAAATTATTACTAACTGAAAATTATCTTATGGTTCCAATAACAAAAAAGAAATGTGGAAAAAATAAAAAAAATAAAGCTTCTATGTTACTAAAAATTTACGCTATCACTATACAAAATATTTATGTTGATAATAATAAAAACAAAATTTATAAAACGTGAGGTTTATTTCATGCATCCCTTATATATGTAATCAATTTTTGTTATAATTACAAAAGATGGAGTTTTTTTGTGTGGTTATTATTATTATTACTTTTTTTTTCTTTTTTTTTTTTATTATTAATGATTAATCAGTTTTAGGTTGTTTACGTTAAAATGTGGTGTTGTAATTTCTATAAGAGGGTAGAGGGTTTGTACGATGTTGTATGTGTTTGTGAGAAAGAGAGGGTGGTCGAGTAGTAGAGAGCTAAAGTTATGAAAACAGCAGAGAAGGCAAAAGCAGTTGCCAGCTAACTTCCCTTACTATCGTAGAGTCTCATCTTTTGCTTGCTTACTTGCTTGCTTGCTCCTTATCCGGCGTTATGCTAATTTATCGGATACACTATGCCACTGTAATACACCCTTGCAGTTATTAATGCTCCCTTACCCCCCCTCTCCCCACCTTCTACTTAAAAAAATAGTGTCCCCTTCCACCCTTTTCAGTGCCTGCGGCAAACGTTACATGATATTAGAACAAGCACGCACAATTGTGACCTATCCCCCCCCCCCCTTCCCCAAATAATATATATATATATATATATATATATATATATATATATATATATATATATATATATATATATGTATATATATATATGTATATATATATAAACATAATTTAAAATTAATGAATTTATATATATGATCTAAATTAATTAAAAGAATTATAAAAATAATGATGATTAAATAAATTTTGTATTCTGTATTTTTGTTTGCGTTATTTATTTCGACAGCTTACAAAGTTTTTAATAAAAATATTATAATTATATTGTGAACTAATTCTTGTATGGTATTAATATTTTTCATATTGCATGCAAAAATATTCGAGAACATGATTCATTAATATTGTATTATAAATAGGGAAATTATAAATAATAAATGAATAAAAAAAAATAATAAAAAAAAAGTTAGCTTGATTATATTAAATTATAAAAATTGAGAGAGAGAAAATAATCTCTTTTAAATTTTGTTAATATATTAAGCTTAATAATTGAAAAACAATATTTTATATATATAATATTTTAATGCAAGTTTATAAATACGAATTAATTAGATTTTTTTTTATATTGTGTTGTTTACTGGCACATAAATGGAAATTTAATTTGTGTAAATGTTCAATTGATTTTGTTAATGGTGATCGGTATATTGGTAGCTGCTGTGAGTTGGTATGAATGCTTGCTTGGTCTGCTCGGAGACTAGAGTAACAACAACCAGGGGGTAGGGGTAGGGGGTAGGTTATGTATAGGAAGAATGGTCGGACATCGAGAGAGAGAGAGAGAGAGAGAGAGAGAGAGAGAGAGAGAGAGAGGGTACTCGTGGTAATTCATCACTGGAGCCGTCACTTGCATGCGTGATGGAGCTCCATACCGCAGCTTCACTAATCCATCTTCTCCAAACTGCCACACGCCGCCACCACCACCACTACTACCGCTGCTGCTGCATCAGCTTTCTCTTCAACTATTAATACATACAAGCAAGCCACTCTCAATTGCGCAGGATATGAGAGAGGGTTAGCAATTTAGCATCATCGTCCACACAAATTTACCCTTTCACTCACACCCACTTGCCAAACTCTCTCTCTCTCTCTCTCTCTCTCTCTCTCTCTCTCTCTCTCTCTCTCTCTCTCTCTCTCTCTCTTTCATCCACTTTTTACTGATGATGATGACGGTCACTCAGTTCGGCAACTGCTTGTCCAGTTGTGACACTCGGCCTTCCGTTCTCGCAATGATCTGGCATTTAGAACTTGTATGATATAGCTTTTCTCTCATCTCACAAATTTCACCTCACATTATCACATCAACTCACAGCCACCTCCATTTTGCTCGTTAGTTCAAATCAACTTAAAGTTAAAACATGTGTGTGTGAGTGTGTGCTGGAAAAAAAATAATACGAGCTAAAAAAAAATTAAAAATAATAATGATCACATACAAAAAGATACAGGTTTGCAGTAAAAAATAATAATAATGCTATATTAGTTCCGCATTGTTAAATGTAACAAAAATGTTGCTGAATATACATTAAAATTTTCATTTTATTTAGTGATAATTTTGCTTATCAATAAATTTAAATATTTGTTTTTAGTAAGCAAATTAAATTTATTGCCATCAATATTGTGTTTGTTTTGAAAAAAAAAAATCAACTATGAACATATCTAATAAAACATTTATTGATTTCGGAACATGAATTAAACCTTTTGAAATAGCTATTTTTCAAATTATTATTACGAGTAAAACCTTCATTGTTACGTAGTTAAGTTGAAAGTAATGTAAACAGTATACAATGCTATATCCTTCACTTCATCTTCGCAGAATTTTTAGTATGAATTATACTGTTATATTTTCTATGCATGCTTTTTAAAATTTACATGTTTTCACATTTTTTTTTTTGTCATCGTATTTTTTTCTCATTTCCTTACTGGCAGATTTTTTCTCCGTTCCTTTTTTTTTATTTTTCCCCGTGCATTGTATATGTTGTATAATTTTTAGTAAGCTATAACTTCCTTCTTAAGCTATATAATTTTTTTTTTAATATTTTTGTCATTGTTATTTTATTTCATCAGACCTTTTTTTTATCTTATATATTTTATTATTTTGATCCCCTTGTATTTATTGTATATGCATTTTTTTTTTTTTTTTTTTTTTTTTTTTTGTCTAGAATTTTTCATGTACATGTATGTAAAACATTAAGTTAAGTTTTAAATCGGAAACGCGTGAATAAATTTTATAGTGATTTTTATCACAGTTGTTTTATTACAGCTACAAAATGCATGATTTTGGAATGAAAGATAAGATTTAACTATAAAATTTAATGAAGCAAAGAATATTACTTTGTATACTGTTTATTGCTTTATACTATGAATCATGTTTGCACTCTGACTTTTTGAGCATAATATATTTACGCATAAAAGTATCTTCGTGACACTTCATTACTAATATATATATATATATATATATATATATATATATATATATATATATATATATGTGTGTATATATATTGAAACTTTTTACTATTTTTTATTTAGGATTGCACAAGTTTTGATTTAAGCGCCTTGCTGTATAGGCAACTTTTTATGCAGGAATGGTGTGATGGGTTGCATAATCTTACCCCTTAGTCTTTAATACGCATATCGATTAACTTTATTTTTGATACTTATTTTTTTTCTACTGTAACATGAATTGACATATGTGTGTGTGTGTGTGTGTGTGTGTGTGTGTGTGTGTGTGTGTGTGTGTGTGTGTGCGATTGTGTGTGTGTGTGTATTAATACAGTATATATATATTAAATTTATATCCTGTATATACATGGTATGTCTTGTATTATCTTTTCTTTGCTATGGATTAATATTCACATTTTTTGTGTGTTTTTATTCCATTTTGTTGTATTTTCCCAAGTTCCAATAAAAAAGGTTTATTGATATCATATTTTTGAGTGCGATAACAGAGCGACACATGGTGGTTCGATATTTTCCATCAATGTTTATGGTCTGAATGAATCAAAGTGATGGTTCCATAATATTTTTTTTCCTACTCTTTTCAACTTCTGGATGACCTTTCAAAACAGGTCTATCTATTTATATTGTTTTTGTCATCGAGTTAAAATAAAAATAGAGTTGACAGTGCAAGCATTTATCATATCTAAAAATAAAGAAATCATATTTTCCGATTTTGTGTTTATATAGGAATATGTTAAAAAAAAAAAAAGAAAAAAAAAAAAGAAAGAAAGAAAGAAAAGAAAACGTTTCAGTGTCAAAGAAATTGAAAAATAAAACAGCTATAACATTGATATCTAAAACTTTCATTGTAATGTATTTAACGTCGTATATAATTTAAATATGATGTTTGTAAATTTTGGGAACACCAAGTGAGTATACCCAAGCAAAAAGGATTGTAACAATAATAGAGTCTTTCAATTTCTACTATATTTTTTTCTTTCCAGTTTGAATATGAATGTTGGATATATGATAAATTCAATTTCTTTATTCATTCAATAAGAACCACATGGAAATCATTAAAATCAATGATATGAACAATATGAACATACCAAAAAATATATAGTTAAAAAAAAATTATTATAGAGAGCACCGCGTGATTTATTATAATAGAAAAACAATAACAAAGTACATTAAAATATGCATTCAAATATGTATTAACTAAAAACTATTCCATGTTTTTACTCTTACTAGGAGCTGAAGAAGATAAAGTTACTGGCATGTTATTAATTTATATATAAATATTAGAAAAATATAATAAAAACTGAGTATACTTTTATATTTAAAATTTAATATCTTATAGAGCTTGCATTATTATATTCAATAGCTAATATGAATATATGAAATAAAGAATTCTCTGTGTGCACACGATACATATATGATAACAGTATAACAAAAAAATGAAATTGCTTGTATAAGTGCTGTCTGATACAGTATGATCTAAAAAATATTTTTTTTTTATTATAAAAGACTATAATTTCAATACATCCACTTTTCTATATCTATCTACAATATTATATAAGCTTTATAAAATATAATACTTCATCATAAGTCCGTGTCTACTACATAACTTACTTATTTCCATGTTTGCTTGTCACGAGAAAAATATCGATTTTTTTTTTCTTTTACATATTAAAATTTTCTCATCAAACGTTACTGGTTCGTATAAAAACGTAAACACAGAGGCAACATGCAGGCTACTGACGAAGTTTAACGTACTGTGATTTAACTGGAAACTATACATAAATAATTAAACATGCTAGAAAGGAAGGGAAAAAAATGTTTCGTGTATTATTATTTTAAATTTACTTTCATTAATTAATCTTACAAAGGATTTTTTTTATGAAAAATTAGTTATTAGGAACTATAATATTATTATTCTCTCTCTCTCTCTCTCTCTCTCTCTCTCTCTCTCTCTGTATCTGTCTGTCTGTGTATGTCTGTGTGTGTGTGTGTGTGTTTCAGTTAAGTTAAAAATTTACACATTTAAATTTTTATTTTCTTTCGTTTTGTACTAAATATAACATTTTCTTCTTCTTTTTCTTTCTTTCTTTTTTTCTTTCTTTTTTCTTTTCTTTTTTCTTTTCTTTTTTTTTTTTTAAATATATTCAAACGAAATTTCTGTTGCTGAAGGCTTGTTATTTAGTATACATTATTTAAAAATCTTAGCGTTTTAAAATATAGTATTAAAAAAAATGCTAATTTTTTCGACTATAAGATAGAAATGAGAAAAATGCTAAATACACACTTTATATAAAATGACCTTAACCACATAGCACTTTATAAGTACGTAATTTATGGTACAAATCTACATAAAAATAAAATTTGTTCACATTTTTGCAACTTTACACTGCTCTTTTGTTGCAAAATTGACTCAAAAATAAATATTCCACAAAAATGTTTTCGTATATTTTATACGAATTTTAAATGAAAATATATAAATGGGTAAATACATGATTTATATTTAATATGTGTAAAAATGTATTCATTTTTAGTGTTCATAGCTGTAGTCATTTATATTATTATTATAATTATGCAACAATTAAAAAACCAAAGATGTTTAAATTTTGAAACTATCATTCATCTAAAAATAAACGGAGAAATTTTTTTTTTTTTTTTTTTTTTTAAAGTAAGAAAATAAATTACAAAGCAATGATATGCTTACCACGACGAGTAATACAATTTATCATTTTTAACGATTAATATCTTTATACAGTACTTATAAATGTTATAAATAATAAATTTTAACTTAAAGTGTATTTACACTTATCTAATTTGCATAAAAAATTTTACATACAAGATTTTTTTTCCCGTTTATTTCTTTTTTAATAGTTCAACTCTATCACAGCTTTTTTTTTTCTTCTCGTTCTTACATTTAAATATCTTTGGAGATTTTTTATAATTTTATAATTCTTTATTAATAGCATAATTTTACAGTAACACATACATATACATTATATATATATATATATATATATATATATATATAAATATATATATGTATATGTAATTTAATCCTAATATAGCAATCATTATAATAAAAAAAATATCTTAACTACTTAAGATATTGTATAAATACGAGACTTTAAAAATGTTATTTACTACTATTTTAAAATATGTTACATGCAAAAAAGAAAAAAAAAGGGGGAAAAAACGGCAGAAAATATATAATATTTAAAAAAGAGACAGAGAAAGAGAGATGATAGTGTAGTAGGGGATTTTAGAGGCCTTCGCAAAATTTCGTTTTATAGCTTGATGTATACAGTAAAATGGAAACGTTTTAAATCCGGCATACATGCCGCACTATAATACACTCGAATGACCACTTTACGTTTTAGGACTTAACTTGAGTCTCAAGCCTTCAACGTGCCTTTTTCTATACATACATATTATTATAATATATTTTTCTTTATTTTTTTGATAAATAAATATTATTACTTATCTACGTTTATTACGTTACAAATAAATTATTAGTAAAGTCATAACTGCTCATTTTGATGCTCTTTAAAAATATGTTTGTTTGTTTTTATAGTGCGTGATTAATAAACAATTAATTTAGCTTTATATTTGTATTATTTGTACAAATTTAGGCTATAAATTTGAATTTCAATCAATTTTCAATGTCAACAATATGATTGTTTATAAAAATATTATGTAAATTACTTCCAAGAATTAATTTAAAAAAATTCAATAGCCATTTATGAATATTTATTGCCTTTAATATAATTTTGGTATTTTATATTAGAATATTTATTTATATTCAAATTTAAAGCACTATTCAGTTTGGTATAATATGCGTGTAGTGCACAACAAAAACACAAATATGACAAATGAACTATGGATGATCAAAATTTCATAAGAAAATGTGTACAGAACTTTGTTTTACTTTTCCGCACTTCACTATGGTTAACCGTTTATTTTTTTATTATTATTGTTGTTTTTTTTACTGATTTTCAAACTACAATTTTTAAGTTTATTTTACTTAATATTACTGCTAATGAATATTAATTAAAACAGGGTGGAGATTGTTTTTGGTGAGGTTGAAACTCAAAATATCACGGAAATTAAAATTAAAAAACTGAGATTGTTGCTTGACGTTTACATCCGATGTAAAGTTTACACGTTAAAGCATGCAAAGTTCATTTTTTTTTTTTAAAACAAAATGTTGTATATTAGATTGATTTCAACTGATAAAAGTTATCATAATAACTAACCACACCCGAAAACCTTTGTAATTTTATTTCTTGCGTGTTCAAAATATTTCAGTCTTGAAACATTTTTTTTTAAACGTAATTTAAGTACTCAAAGTGTAAATTTTATTTAATTCTCTTTCTTTTATGCAGTATACTTAATACTTACCATATATATTATAATTCATCAAAGTATTATAACACTAAATTTTTATTACATTTCTTAATTTTTAAGTCAACGTTGATGGTGCTTTGAAAAAAAAAAATGGGTGTGTATGAATAAGAGTGAGATATTAAATACAATAATAACTTCTTTTTTTTTTCTTTTAAAAGCGTAAAACTTTGAAGCATATAAGAAGTTCCATATGAAATAAATATTTTTATTTCTTTTACATTAATCCTATTTTATATAGTAACCATAAATATAATGTCAAAAACTTATAAGAAATGTATTTATTTATGCAGCATATATAATAATTATTGTAAAAACAACTTTGACATTGAGTATACAATATTTTGTATTGAATGGCCAGCTATTTAGGAGAAAATAAAAATATTTATATCTTTTTTTATATATTTAGTAGTTTAAAGTTTAAGTATATATATGTATGAAGTTGTCTGAATTATAATGTACAGATCATGAAGAGGGAGGGAGAGAGAGAGAGAGAGAGAGAGAGAGAGAGAGAGAGAGAGAGAGAGAGAGAGAGAGAGAGAGAGAGAGAGGCAGAGACAGACAGACAGATTATTCCAAGTAAATTTTTAACCGCTTAAAAATTTCAAGTATAAATTTGAAGCTACTTTATTTTTATACACAAGCCTAATGGAAAAAAGTATTTTTATAATGGCAACTTTCTATTTGACCACACGAATTGACTATTATACAAACCAATTTACACAACCTACGTACTATATATAAAGTGGAGGACAATATTCAGAACATTAAAGTATGTACGATTTACACTGCATAATATATATATATATATATATATATATATATATATATATATATATATATATATATATATATATATATATATATATATATATATATTATGTCTACGCAATTTGAATTCCATTACTTTGTTA
>OX439127.1:12014114-12276614 GCA_949318235.1 Ecdyonurus torrentis | reverse complement strand
TAAATACATTTTAATATAAATAATTAACTTAACACTGTGCAATATCATGAAAAAGCAAATATATAACAATAATATTCAAATCTATATAAATTCTTACTTTACAAATTCATATTGTGCTTTACAGACATTTATTGAAAATTTCATATCGTGTTTTTCATTTGATTTATATTAAAAAACTCATTCTATTGAATATATTGATATATTTTTTTGTTATTGCGTTCGAGATTTTCTTCCTTTATATTATATTATACATATATTTTTTATTTCTTACAAATTGTGTATACGTTCTATAAATCTCAAAGATAAAGTATATTATTGAATGTTGCTTCACAAGTAAGTGATAAATAAAGTATTGTTGGATCAAATAAAAAAATAAAAAATGCAAAACGAAAAAATAAAATTTCCTTATATACTTTACTTATAAAACCAGGAATAATATTGCTATTTTTTATTTATCATTCGAATTAAACTTTCTTTTTCAACTATATATATATAGTACGTCTGTTACTTTACATGCGGTGACTATGTTATAGGAATAATGTCTTTCTCTCTCTCTCTCTCTCTCTCTCTTTTGAGCTTATCCATGCTTAAACCGTTCACGTCTGTACACATTTATATAATGCATAACCTACTTGTTAAATATATGTTATATAAATAATAATATCTTATGCAGCGATTGAAGCACTTTTCTTAAAGATTAGATAAAAATAGTGGCTTTTTTTATTTTGTTTTATTTTACAGTATATCACCCATATACAGAAATCTAACTAAGGCCTAGGCCTTATCGGTCGGTTCACTTAATATTTACATTTATTACACATACAAATGCTTATATTTTAAATGCTTGAGATTTTTATTTGTCACAAATCACGGCGGAAAGAATAATAATATCAACTACAGTTCTTCTTCATTCTTAATTTTTTTTTTAATTTCTTGACTTTCAATGGAAAGAAGAGAGAGAGAGAGAGAGAGAGAGAGAGAGAGAGAGAGAGAGAGAGAGAGAGAGAGAGAGAGAGAGAGAGAGAGAGAGAGATGTTGATATTAGGATTCGCACAAAACACTGCAGTCACGTTATGGGTTCAATAAAAAGTTGGTATTGTAAAATTATTTGTAGTTGGATCCTCATACATTTGAACCCAACACTGTGGGCCATTTTCTCAACACATCTCAACAAATTACGAATAATTTGAACGTTGTTATAGAACTTTGAGAAATCCGATGCGTAAATATATAAGATTAAATTTATACGATAATTTCTGAACATGAATTTAAAATTTCGGCAATTTAAGCAATGTGTATACAAAGCTATTTTATTAGATCCGAACCAACTTCTCATTTTAAAGTAAACATGAACAAAAATAAAATTAAGACTCTAATACAAAAATTACGATCTAATCATATTGTATTTTAAAATAATTATAAGAATGTGTTAAATATTTAATAAAAATGTAAAAAAAAAAAAAAAAAAAAAAAAAAGTAAAAGAAAAAGAGATATATTTTGAGACGATGATATTTCAAAAACTTGTTGTTCAAGTTATTCTAGTAATTGATATTAAATTTTTTTCTTCTTCTTGTTCGTCTTAAAATGTAATTGATTGAATCTTACGTGTGAGTTTTTTAAAAGTGAGAAAAGTATTAACTTCATTTACCACTTGACAGAACAAGCTTTTTTTGTCACCTTGATATATATATATATATATATATATATATATATATATATATATATATATATATATATATATATATATATATATTATACATATGGAAATAAAAAAAATTAAAACATATAACAATATTATATATTATGATAAAAGTATATTGAAGTATTGTATTTCATCCTCGCAACATAATAAAGAAAATTTCTTAAGTATAAATTACTTTGTGTAAAACTTGATTAATGAAACGTTGTAAAACCTGATATATAGAACAATACTTAAAAGAAAAATACGTTGCAACAAAAAGAATGTTGTATAGAGCACATTACATTTTAGCCTTATGTCAAAGTAAGTCTTTGTACTACACAATTCTTGGACTACTTTACTTGTATATACATACACCAGTGACAATCTTTCACCCGGCAATATATTTTTTTCTGTATAGTAATATATATATATATATATATATATATATATATATATATATATATATAGACTTGATAATATTGAATCAGGCTCTTATTGTTACAGATATATAACTTTATGAAAGAATTGTTCAAATGTTGTTTTTGTTTTAGTCTATACATATCCCATGTGTTAAGATACTGATAAAATTTTACTCTATTTTTTGCCTTCTGGTAATACAATATATTTTTAATTAAGACCTCAACTAAAATATTGCTCCATGATAGACAATGTATAGTGACATTTTAGATTACAGTCTATTATGTATATATGTCTATAGTACATTCATATGTCTATATAGTACGTTTATATGAAACAATAATCATTTCGAATTTTGAAATAATGCTCGGATTGTTTAGTTTTAAAGTTGTTTACTTGGAGAAATTGTAACTTTTTTTTAAGTATATAGCAGTAATCCAAGAAACGCATTGGTATCATGTATAAAAAGCAATGATCAAAGACACTGAGTTAATTATGCAGTTGCATCACACAAATAGCTTCGCAAATTTAGAAACGAAACGTAATTACAAAGAAATCGAATTGGGTTTCTTATCTTAAAAAGGACTTTTTTTTTATAAAAATAATAATAATTGATTTTTTTTAAGAGGCCAAAAAAAGGTACATACCCACTTACATGGTCCTCTGACTATTTTTTTTAAACAATAATCACTTGTCAGAGGGTTTCATAATTTTGATTATCCGCAATACATATAATTTTCAGTTTTCAAGTAACATTTATCAAAATATTTATTAATTTAACAAATTCTCTCAAATTTTAATCGCAGTTTTCTTCTTATTATTTTATTGTTATCTATATACTAAAATAATCACTAAAATGCTATTAATATAGAAAGGAAAACAACAACTTATTGCTGCATAAAAAAATTGTATGCAAGTTGTAAATAAAAACGTGGAAATGTATGTAAAAAAAAAATTGTTAATAACCAAAATTGATTGTTACATTTTAATAGGGTCTTTCTCTCCCTTGTGCATTACTGACAATGCAATTTATATACATGAGTAATGGAACGCTCAGAATTATGAACAATTATGTTGCTATACTGCAATTAGATACCAACTTTACTTTTAAGTATTATGTTAAAAATTTAATGTAATTTTCAAATTAATTTTGTATTTTATACACACTTCTTTTTTGCATTATAACAATTAAAAACAATAGTAAGTAAAATAATATAATTATACTATTATTATTATTTTAATATTAAAAAAAAAAAGAAGAAAGAATAGAGTATTAAAGGTTTGTTTTCATTTTTTCTTCCATTAAAAATTAACAAAATAAAAAAATACATTAAATAAAAATGAGATTTTTTTTTCTTATAACTTTATTATAAAAGTTCTCCATGGGAAAAAATTTGCATTTATAATTAGAAAAAAATTAAAGCTTACTTTTTTTTTAATGTACTTTATAAATATAATTTTATATTATACATTATTATACTTGAGTATGCTATAAGGTGTAAGGAAATATTGCTCTAAATTGAAGCAACTCGGGAACAAAATTGAGTTACTGTACTCGTTCAACGTTACGCGGAAAACCAATTTTAACATTTTTTTATACCAAATTTAAACCAGACATTTTATTACGTCAAGGAATGAAAAAAAAAATCCTATTTACCGGATATAGGATTTTTATATTACATTTTAGCAAATACTTTTCTAATAATTTGAAAATATTCTGCATATTTTTAATAATGATATTGATAATCGTTTTTCTCTGTGTGTGTGTGAGTGTGTGTGTGTGTGTGTGTGTGTGTGTGTGTGTGTGTGTGTGTGTGTGTGTGTGTGTGTGTGAATGTTAATGTGTGTGTATGCGTGTGTTTGTCTTCGTCTTTTGTAAGACTTCTTAATTCTTATTAAAAAAAACTGTATATAACCTGTAATCTTTATGTTGAATGATATAAAAAAAAATCCAATATTTTATTAAATTATGCAAAGATATATATAATTGATCCTTCAATTCGTTTTTGTATTGTTAATTGTTATGAAAGAGAATTATATTATAAGATGAATAGGAATAATTTTTATCACTTCTATTATTCAAGCTTCTTGTATTGTTATTGAATTTCAATTTATTTAATATAGTATTTAAATTTGCATATATCCTGCTCATTGAGTATAATTGTTGAAATAGGATAGCGTGGGAGGTCGACAACATATAGGTTATTATTTCATCGTACATATTATGAGAGGAAGGGAGGTATAGAAAGACCATCGTATACTTAGATTAAATAATAATAATAAAAAGGCAACGTAGATTCTTTTTAATTTATTGTCAGTCTTCAATACACTTGATAAATTTAGTATACTCTTCTATGTATTTTGCTACTTTACATAGTTTATGAAGAAAATCAGATATGAGAAAGGAAAAAAATGTAACAAAATTACAATTATTGCATGAGAGTATAGTTTTATTTTGAATAAATACATTTTAAATAATAAATGATTTTTTGACATAAACTATATTCAACAATTTTAAAATTTTAATAAATAAAAATTCACTTAAATTTAGTTATGAATAATAAACGCTTTTTTTCAATTAATTAAAATATTTCAATTTATTTGATATTAGTAATAATTGTTTAACGTTTTATGTGTAATTGCATTTTATATTAATATTGAACTTTATTATTTTTATTTTTCATTTATTTTAAACTAAAAAAAAAAAAAAAAAAAACTTTTTTACAATATAATTTTAATATTGAATTGTGGCGTATTGAGAGAAGCCATTATTTGTATTACTATTATTCATATTATTGACATTTTTGACATTTGAGTTTTGCTTATAAGGAAATTAAATACCATTTATTATATATTGCTCGATTAAACATTTAAACAATATTGGGGCGAGCACAATTATATATAATCAGAAAAAATATAACGTTGTATAGAGAAAATGTATATCAACGGGAAAATAAAAATAGAGAGAGAGAGAGAGAGAGATAGTATCTTTATTTCAATATACTTCAAAAATCTCCAGAAATAAATCTTTTATAAAATATATCGCATGTTAAATAATTATTTTCATTAAACTTTGTATAAAGTTTAGTTTTAATTTAAATTCATAAACTTAGATCATGATTTTTCTTTGATTATAATATTTTTTTTCTTACTATTATAACATTTTTTTTATATATATTATATTTTTCTTGATTATATAGTACACACAATGTTATCAGTAATTATATGCATGACAAGCTATATGCTGCAACTATATACATTGCATGTATAAAATGCGATATATATTGTAGCCTTTTGTAGGTATGGGAGAACCTAACTTGAAATTGAAATTAATTGTGTGATAATTTATCACTGATATAAGTATTGATTTACAAAATAATGATTTTTTTTGTATAACTCGTTTTACTTATTTGTATAAATATCATTAGTTTGAAGTTTATTTTTTATTTTTTTATTATTAAATGTCGGAAATATTGTTTAATTTTTAGCATTGTTTTGGCACTATATTACTAGTATACTATACTTATTATTACAATGATATGAAATAACAAAAATTACATTTGTCATCACTCTTTTCTTTATACACATAAAACTTCTTTTTTTTTAATACTCCGAGACTATCTTTATTCTTGTATATTTACATTGTTACGAGGTATATAAGCACAATATCTTGATTGTAGAGAGAGAGAGAGAGAGAGAGAGAGAGAGAGAGAGAGAGAGAGAGAGAGAGAGAGAGAGAGAAGAATATGACTAGAGAGCGCAAAAATAGTATTTCGACTATTGTCATTATGTTGACTATTGCTAGTTTTATTTTATATCTCCACCGATCTCAACAAATGGTGCATTTTAAACCAATAAAAAAATCAACTATTTGTCGACTATTTTGCACTTTTTTAGGTTTTTAAGGAAATTTCTTGTAAAAAAACGTATCAATTTATTGAAATAATAATATTTTTTATAAAAATATATTATATAAATACTAAAAAGAAAATAATATTGATTCAAAAAAAAAAAAAATTCTGACAAAAATGGAAAATTAAGAAAACAAGATATTACTTAAAAATAAGGACATACGCTCTGCCAATTTGAGTATTTAGATACTAAAATTTCTGGTTTAACATTCAATTAAATTGTTTTTTACTCACAAAATCAATTTTTTATCAGTCTATTTATATAAATTTATATAAAAAAATCGACATTTTTGTACTTGTTTGAATAAAATCGACTTTGCACCAAAAATCATCGACTATATATAGTCGACTATTTTGTCAAAATGATCTACTATTTTTGCGCTCTTTAGATATGACAATTTAATCTTCTTTAATCTGTCTCACTCTAAATCGCACTTGTGGTATGCTGTGGTGAATACAGAAATATATATATATTATATACGTTACCGATTCTATGATGTTCATGATGATATGTATGTATGGTTCTTATGATCTTTTTTATCTTTTTTTTTTTTTTTTTTTTTTTTTTTTTTTTTGTTCTATAGGAAATGGATTTTTAAGTAATCAAAAATCTACCCTTATATTGATATTTGTCTACATCTATTTTTTCAATATACATACTTACCGTAAGGTATATTAATCTACAGTAATAACTTTTACTATTTTTTTTTTTGTGAATAATATATTAAAATATGATTGAATTTTTTTCCTCCGTGCTCTAACTTCTTCTTATAATATTATCACTCGCGTTTGTGTGTGTGTGTGTATGTGTGTGTGTGTGTGTGTGTGTGTGTGTGTGTGTGTGTGTGTGTGTGTGTGTGTGTGTGTGTGTGTGTGTGTGTGTGTGTGTGTGTGTGTGTGTGTGTGTGTGTGTGTGTGTGTGTGTGTGTGTGTGTGTGTGTGTGTGTGTGTGTGTGTGTGTGTGTGTGTGTGTGTGTGTGTGTGTGTGTGTGTGTGTGTGTGTGTGTGTGTGTGTGTGTGTGTGTGTGTGTGTGTGTGTGTGTGTGTGTGTGTGTGTGTGTGTGTGTGTGTGTGTGTGTGTGTGAGAGAAAAATCTTCAAAAAATACGCCACTATACGCTTTATTTAACTTTAAAAAATATCACTTTTTATTTCTGTTTTTAACGTCTGAATAAAATTAATTACTTTATGTAGCTTGAAGTTCTAAAACAATACAGAATAATCGTTGGGAAGTAAAAGATAATAAAGAGTACAATTTTGGGTTGAAACTTGGTGTATAACATATCAGATAAAATAATTTTATATTATGTCTTTTGTCTAAAAAAAATATAACATTATCCTTGTTATAGGATTACAAATCCTGTAAGGTTATTTAAGCAGATAAATAATATCAATTTTAAACATTCATTATAAAATACAAACAGTTTTTTTTTATGTATCTATGTAATATATAATGTAAATCAGAAAATTCATATATGTGCCTTACAACGTGTTGGGGAACCTTGGTAAACCAAAGAAAGAAAGAAGAAAAGCGAGAGAATGAAAGAGAGAGAGAGAGAGAGAGAGAGAGAGAGAGAGAGAGAGAGAGAGAAAAGGCAGATTTCTTTGTTATTTTATTATTATATTTCTTAAATATATGGAAGTGTAATATAAAACCTTTCTTACGGGTAGGAAGAAAATAATAATATTATTTTTTCCCTTCTTTTTCTTTTAGAATAAATTATAATTCTTACGTTTTTACAAAGTATAATCTTCTATAATATTATACTTAGTGTTAGTGTATATTATATAAGCAAAATGCGTATATTATTGTAATTTTGTCCTTATTTTACAATTGAAGTCTTTCAAGTGAATACTTATAAGCTTTCAAAAGTTATAACAGATTTCATATATAATAATCATGATATTTTGATGATTTAAAAGCGCGACATATATTAAGTCAATGAAATTTTAAATATTATTTTTACACGACCTATATAACGCTTTTTGCTCTAATTTAACTTTTATGTCTTTCATGTTCTTTACATTATTTCATTTCAACCGAAGGAAAATGATTTTAATAAAATATATGAAAACCTTATAAGGTTGATAATAATTCTATCTTATTAACAATAATTATTTTAACTTAAGATTTTTTTTTATATGAATGTGCTTTCTTATAAAACTTTATTTCTTCTGTCTGTCTATACTTTATTATTAATTCAAACTAATTTACTTATAATATATTTTGAAAATATAATTGCTATTCATAAATAAATATATAATACTTATATTATTTCTTTGCTTCATTATACTTAATGGCAAAAGTTTATAAAGAGGTACTTAAAAAAATAAAAAATATCATTATTATTGTCAATATTGTTTTTGCATATTTCATTATATTTTGTTTTGTATAAGTTTTAATGCATCGCTTGTATTTTTTCTTTATATTTTTCAATAATATTGAATTAAATCAAGTTAAGTAGAAAATAATGTAATTGTATTGAAAATTATTTACATAAAAGATAAACCTCTTATCAATATTGTTGATATTATTATTTTTAAGGATGATTGAATTATTGAAATTATTTAGTATATTAAAATAACAAGCATATTTCAAATTATAGAAGTTCTTATTATATTTATATATTTTGTTGTTTTTCAATTCATGATAGCATTATTTGAATTAAAATTTGAATAGTAATATGAGTGGAATTTATCAAAGTGGTTCTTATAACAAATAAATAATAATAAAATTATGGTATTTTCTAAAAAGCACTTTTGTAGATTTAAAATAAATATGCATACATTTATTTATTATTATTATATCATTGATTTATTTTATTATTATTACTATTATCTTGAAGAAAGATCATTTTAAACAAATCATTTTATTGTAATAAAAAAATATATAATATGGGAGAAGAGTGTATACATTGTAAGACATGAGAGAGAGAGAGAGAGAGAGAAGAGTGGTGAGTAATCATATAAAATACATATTAATTTGTACTTTGTCATGATAGTGAAGAATACTCATTAGAGCGTGGTGTATGTCACGGCATTATGAAGACTCATAAAAACAGCATGAAATCTGACAGTAGTTATGTGTGCTTACTAACAAGGAGTCGACCAATGAATTCGAATATCGTCACTTGGCCAAGTAAGCAGTGAAGAGCACTTTACTAACGCTGCTAACTTTTAATTTACATCACTGAGTAGGAGAAGAGTGGGAGGCAAGTGGGAAGGAGGTGGCAAAGAAGAAAAAAAAAGTGATAAAAAAAAAAAAAAGAAAAGAAAAAAGAAAGAAAAGAAAAGAAAAAAGTAAAAGAAGAAGAAAAATAAAATAAAAAAAGAAAGAAAGAAAAGACAGACAGAAGGGAATAGAGCGAACTAAGAAAACAATTTTTTTATTTCACATAAACTTGCGAAGACAATTTATTTTTGATAAATACATGGCTAATAATAATAAATGTAAACGTTTTACTTTTTTATGAATTTTAAAGTATATGCAATACAAAATAGCCATAATGTCATAAATATTTAATTTTCATAAATTTTAATAATGATAATAATAATAAAATATGATACACATGTTATTAATAGAATATACATTATTTAGAAGTTAATTAATTTTAAATGAATTTTGGGATTACATATCACGTAAGGAGGTGTATGTATATATATATATATAAACATAAATCTGTACTTATACACCATGGTTTAGGAAGTTAGGAGGGTGTGAAGAATCTCTCTCTCTCTCTCTCTCTCTCTCTCTCTCTCTCTCTCTCTCCTATATATGATAACATACTCGGTATACGTACGTATACGTACCTTATACAGTATTATAGCAACTCACTCCATACATTCATATACACATACTTAAGTCTTAACATGCATGCATATATAATATCATATACCTTCAACTTGACTTGGTTTCAACTATATAGACATCAACTAAAATATTCATTGAGCATAGTGAGACTTGTCAGAGACTTGAGCCCTTTATATAACGCTAGGGGTTGTTTCATAATTTAAAGAAGCATATATAGTGCAATTAGTACCATGAGAGAGAGAGAACATTTTTACATTCCATTTTGATTCATGATGACTACTTTATTCAAAATTTCAAGATATCAAAACTAAATTATGTAATGGCTGTTTTTATATCATGACGTTTAATTTACATTTATTGAGTTTAGTTGACACAGAAATAAACTTTATCTTGTACATCTCAATCTTTGACAAATTATCGATGCTGATAAACTGTTTTCGGAAATTTGATGTGCAAGGAAACAATATTCCACGTATCAATAATATTTTAATTTATTAATAAGCATAATATGGTTATTATGAAGGCTGATTTCACTTATGTGATTTTAACTTAAAAAGTTTCAACGTTAGAAAATCTGAAAAAAAAAATAATAATAATAATCTCCCATATAGTGACATTTCAGAATAAGGCAACTCCATACATGCAGAATTACAAATATTTGAAAAATCTACTCCCATTATGTTCCATTTTAACTTTAATATTTTTTTAAACTTCCTTATTTGATTGTCACGGATCCTAAAATTTTTATCATACAAAATATATGTCGAACTTTTATCATCATATAAGTTTATCATAATTTAGAAAGTATTGGTCCAAATTTTGAATTTCAGGGATACAAGCTCTCAACTACAACCCGTCATTGTTGTTGATACATTGATCCAACGTTGGATAATATTAAAACGATTTATTGATTCAATTTTTAATATCGATGTCGCTAAAAATGGTTTAATTTAAAGTTTTTATAGGCAATCGTGTAGAGACTATAGTTTACTTTCTCTATCACTAACTATATAGAGTGTGTGCGCATGATGTCATGATAAATGCGCTTCGATACCATAATTGAGCAACGAATATCATTGTTTAGCATAGGAAAAACGTGGGTTTTCACTATTTTCTTTGTTAAGTAAGTAATTTTTTTTCATTATTATTTTTCTTGCATAATTGAAAACCTAATTCACCTTGTTAATACCATCAATGATCTCAAAAAAAAAAAAAAATGTTAAGTATTTTTAAACTTTCAAAACGTGTCATTTTCCTATACAGCCCATGTTATTTAGTACTCACTTATGGCGTTGACTTTAACATGAATGCAACCACCCTATACATGACGTTATTTGTATGTCTCAAAAAGTAGTATAGTTGAATGCGGACAAGGCAAAATTGACACTAATATAAATTAGCATGTTGCGTTATTAGCATACAGTCTCGATCATCTTTTCTTTTAAACGATATAAAAAAATTAGATGCGATATATATTTTTTTTAAACATAACATACACTTATACCTGTATTTTAATATCTTAAATCCCTATATTTATATAATCTTAAACGAAATTCATTTAATATTTTATCATATTCCAACTTAAATGTAAATAACATAATAAATAAAAATAAATTTTAAAATGTTTCTCCCCACTCAAAGACAAGCAGAAAATGTTATGCATATAAAAATGTTTTGTTTTTTTTAAAACAATGTTGCAAAAATTATTGCTATACGAATTTTGCGAGAAATTATGTCCACCTACAACGGTTGGCCCACTGCATGTGGTGTATGCTTCACTTTACCGCGCCCACCCCCTTGTCCATCGTATTCTATATTTACAATGACAATTTATTTTATTACTTAGATTTGCAGTAGATCTCAAAAGACGTAATGTTTATTTTAATTCTAAATCTTTTAGTTTAATTTTGTTTTTGTACTTTTCGTTTATTTAATTATATTGTAATTTTATACTTATATTTTATTTTTTTATTTTTTTATTTATTTATTTATTTATTTATTTATTTATTTATTTATTTATTTATTTATTTATTTATTTATTTATTTATTTATTTATTTAATTAATTATTTATTTATTTATTTATTTATTTATTTATTTATTTATTTATTTATTTATTTATTTATTTCTAAATAAATAAGTATATATATAAATATCTGCTACCGGGGCTTAATATATTTTTATATATATATATATATATATATATATATATATATATATATATATATATATATATATATATATATAAAATAGTATTTGTTGACATTTAGGACTCTGTCATTACTTTTACACTAGGCATATTATATGCTGTATATAAAAATCTATAAAATATATTAGCAGTAATAAGAAACCAATGTAATATCAAAGAGATGTTAGTGATTTGATTGCTAACTGGCTGCTTGTATAATATTGTATACATGAGATTGAAGCCACCCTCCCAAATATATTTTCCCCTCATGATCAAGTATATAGTATTCAGCTATATATATTGATACTTTTTTTTATTAGCACTATACTATTTTATGTCTTCCATTGATGGATTTTAATCTATATTTTGGAACATCAAACCTTACATCTGAGAGGCTATTATAGATGTTGTAATTACCTTGCTAGTGAAACCATAATAATGTAAGTTGTAAGTTTAGGTACCACGCGCTGTATCATTCAGAAGAAGGAAAAAAATGTCCTTTTTTTTTTTTTTTTTTTTTTTTTTTTTTTTTTTTTATTAATAACAACTTATGTTACGTTTTACGAGTATGCGCTCGTTAATTTGTTGAACCTTTTTTTTTATACGAATCCTTAAAAGCCACAGAAGAACAGTATATAAGTATATATGAAGGTGGGCGTATTTTTTAATATATAAATAAATGAAGTAACTTTACGTTGGAATCGTATTATTACACATCAGTTAAAATAAATTATAATATATAATATTATGTATAGCATCATATATAAAAGATACGCATTGGGAGAGAAAGACAGAGAATTAAAATATGGCATAAAATTCTTTTGATTTCTCTTTCAGAAATAAAAGAAAAAAGTGCGTAGTTTTTTTTTTATTTTTTTTATTTTTTTTTTTTTACTTATTTTACAGTGAGAGTGAATTTAGTTAGTATATGAACGTTGCCACGTGACTTACAAATTAAATGTCTTCTAATTAAGGAATTGTTATGCAAACCTTCCAAGTATACATTTTTAGTTATAATTTTGAAGTGAGAGCACATACACAAAAAAGGACAATTTAGGAAGAAAAAAAATGTATATTATATAATATTATACATATAATGTTATATGCAAATGCATGAATAACTGTAAGAAAAAGTAATCGTAAAGCAAATTCATGTTACATTCTGTTGTAAAGGATAAATAAATATATAAGGTATTTTATTATATATTTCGATTATATAAATCACATAACACTTAATGAAGATATTAAAATTATACATATACATACTTACTTGATATACGCTTTATACCAAGATATATATTATATATTATATATATACACACACACACACATACATACACAAATAAAATGTATTTACATAAATTTTAAAGTTGATTTATTTTATTCATTTAGTGGTATACCAGATAGATTAATTTTCCATACAATATTAATCATAGAATCATTGGGGTTTATGGTGTTATTATATGACATGAGCATTGTGCAGGGTTGAGTGTATGTATATAATATATATAAGGGAGAGTATAAAATATAATATATTAGTATACGTATACAGTACGTTATGAATTCCATGGTATATGTATCCACATATATATATATATATATATATATATATATATATATATATATATATATATATATATATATATATATATATATATATATATATATATATATATTATAGTTTTATTCATGGTAATGGTGTTTAACATGCCTGATGGCTACTAATGACGCTGCTGACATCAATATCACTATACTACACAAATTTTAGTTAATAAAGGTCATACAACCAAAGAATCCAATATTATTTAATCCATAATATAATGTTAAAATAATATCAAAAACAACTTTATGGACTTACAAATCTTTCATTGATAATAGAAAATAAACACGTATAGATATATATAAAATCTGTTGTTATTAATAATTTATTTAATATAATGTTATACACAGTTTAAATTAGCTAATTACTTATGAGAATATGCTATACCATAATATTAATTTATAATTTACTTTGAACGTCTGTGTTTATATGTATAATATTATATGGCATAAATATTGTAATTTTATGATTCAAGTATACTTATTATATAATATAGCAAAAATTATTAGGATAGAGTAATAAATTAAATGGCTATATAATTGCAAGTATGATGTATGCATGTAACATGAAATATGTTATGTTTTTTAAGCCAGTTTTTTTTTCTTTTCAATTCATATTATCAGAATATAGCATTATGTCTAAAATTGCAAAGTAAAAGAACCTGGGGCAAAAATAAAAAAAGAGGACGCTATAGAAAAGAATGTTTGCTTCATTAATATTACCTAATTATACTCGGGACAAGTAAATTAAAATAATGCAATAATAATAATTAGGGCAGCAAATAATGTAAAAATCAATTTAGGTATTCTATATAAAAATGAAGTGCAAGTTAGTTCGCTATATATAATTATGTTTTTATGGTTTAGGAAAAATTGTGAATTATAAAACTTTTTGTTTAACACGCATTTATACCCATACGACTATTGTTAATTTACTTTATATGATAAATTGAATTTTTTTCATTCTTATTACACAACAAGGCAATTTGAAAATAATCTTAACATGTTTATTATCCTCCAGTAATTGAATATGTAAATTTATTTCCTTTTATATTTCAATAAAAAAAAGGAAAAAAACTATTTGGGGTAACCTTTTGCATATTGAATCAATTTGCATCTAAATATTTTATCTTATGGTTTAAAATGTTACAAAAAGAGAACATATAAGAGCTTTTTTTCCATCAGCTTTCTCTCTCTCTCTCTCTCTCTCTCTCTTTGTATATATATATATATATATATATTATATATATATATATATATATACATACATAATAACTTTTATATAGGTTCATTATTCGATTATAAAAAGTAATTTAAAAAAAGGAAAAATCTGCAATATAGCATTGTAATCCAGGCACATGTCAAATAAAACTTCATATCAAAAACTCAGGCAACACTATAATTCATTATTTTAAATCCATCACTCTAATGTTTTACATTTCCTATACAGTACAGTGTACAGTTCACCAAACGTAAACAATCGGAAGGAAAATTTATTTAATTATCAATAAAATAAGTATATATTTATATAGAATTTATATAGCATATATATATATATATATATATATATAAATATATATATATATATATATATATATATATATATATATATATATATATATATATATATATATATATATATAATATATTAATTTCTTTTTTTAACTGATTATTTTCAAATATAACTCATTCAGATTTATTTGTCGTGTATCTGTTCTTAAAGGCAAAATATTTTTTAAACACTTTATATAATAAGATGATTCTGATACAATGAAAGTCATCACTTTCTTACAAAACACCTTTCAAGAATTTAAAACGTTGGATCGAAAGAAAAGACAACTTAATAATCACGTATAACATGTAATGAGCTAAAAATTTTTATTGTCGTGTTTCAATAGACATGTAAAACTCTGCTTGAATGTGTTAGCAAAGTAACGACATTTTAATTGTTAATATTGTACGTATTTCTATTGTACTTACACTTCCCTATATAATGGTTCTTTTTTTCTTTTAACAACCTCTCTTTGTTCATAAGTTATAATAAATAAATCAATGATTAAATCAATGAATAAATAAATAAATAAATAAATAAATAAATAAATAAATAATTAAATAAATAAATAAATAAATAAATAAATAAATAAATAAATAAATAAATAAATAAATAAATAAATAAATAAATAAATAAATAAATAAATAAATAAATAAATAAATAAATAAATAAATAAATAAATAAATAAATTCATCAGTGGTTACTTTGAGTTCATCATGTAAATTAAAATTACATGGTATAAAAACGTAAACACGACTGCTGTGATAAGTGATAACAATATTATCCTAATATTCAATTGCAGCGCGTGCTTTTCTCATAAGAATATCACAGAATAACACAGAATTTAGCGCAAGCTTTTTAAATGGTAAAATATACCATCACATTTGTGTGTACATTAATCTGTAGTATCCATTAATGATTCTATTTTGCATATGCTATTATGCAATGTATAGTATCAAACTTGACTATAGAAGATTTATCTTGTAGAGCGAGAGAGAAAAGAGTGAAAGATAGTTCATCAATCACTGTACACCTTTGTGGGCTATAGCTGTGCGGGAGGCCGAGATGTAGGTACTATATGTATACTATAATATATATAAAAGTATATTTATACAGTTGAAAACTAACTTTCATACGGCAAACAATTTGCCAAGTATATTGCATATGCACAACAGTACATAGTAAAGCCGAAAGCTTTGGCAAATAATTATACATTAAGTACATCGGCTTATATTCTATATTATATAAATGTATATGTACAACAAACAGTGCTCTTAACTCTTGGAGCATTCAATACTCAACTCTAATCTCCACAAAAGACGAGATAATGTATTAATATTTTTACACGCAAATATGCATGACCATTCAACATTAACTTCACACTATAATATACTTTTTTTTTCTTCTTCTTTAGATTCATGCTTTCAAAGATATAATAATAAATTATTATGTATTATTCAATACATTCTCTCTCTCTCTCTCTCTCTCTCTCTCTCTCTCTCTCTCTCTCTGTATGATTAGAAAAATATTATTGTATAATTATTTATAATAGAAAAAAATATATACTTTGTATATAATGTGTAAAAATAAATTTTTATTTTATATGCCTAAAATTAAATACAATTTGTTGTACTACATCAAAAAAAGATTCAAAATATAGTTTTATAAGTATGTTTGACAACACGAGTTAGTGCTAATAAGAAAAAAACTTTTTGATAGATCGTTATGTATATTTTATTATTATTATTTCACCAATATCCCGCCAAACGTCTTCAAACCCTTAGGGTAATAAGGTGTTAGTAAGCGATAATTTTACATCTTTCTTCCTCCTTATTTTTGAGTTTAACAACATAACACACATGCAAAAAAAAAAAAATAATAAAAATAGTATAACTAGTAACTGGTTTTGCAAAAGACGTGCCGGACTCGAAGATTTTTTTTCTTCTTCTTTTAACTATAAGTACTTTTTTATTTTAACTATATTGCCACGTAGATTTAAATATCATCTCTCTCTCTCTCTCTCTCTCTCTCTCTCTCTCTCTCTCTCTCTCTCTCTCTCTCTCTCTCTCTCTCTCTCTCTCTCTCTCTCTCTCTCTCTCTCTGTCTGCCTGTCTCTCATCTCCAGGCATGTAATTTCAAATCACACCAGTGACAAAAAAAAAAAAAAAAAAAAATGGTGTGATATAATATTTTCATTTTTATTTTCTCTTATATTTTATAAAAGTTTCAAATTATGTAATGCAATTTTTAAACTTTACAAGCGTAGTATGATCTCACGTTTTCTTATTCAAGTACAATATTTTTCTCCCTATGGATATACTTGCCTTCTTCTCATTATACATTCATTTATAATGAGCAGACAATGTCACTTCTTATATATATATATATATATATATATATATATATATATATATATATATATATTTCCGCACATATAATTATACTCCTTTTTATTTCTCATATATTTACAATTATTTTATAAAAAATAAATAAAATGTTACAGAATTTATTAAGAATATATATTAAATCAAACTTTGTACAATTTAGAAAAGTGTTTAAAAAATAATCGCAGTTTCTATTTAATATTTTATTCCTTTTTTTTTTTTTTTTTTTTTTTTTTTTTGTTATTTATCAATTCTTTTCTATAATGGCAAAATTTTTTGCCCACTCCAATAGTCTGTCATGTATTAGAAATATAAAAAAAAAAAGTAAGTATGTAGTTAATGTCATATGACAAGTAGTAACAAAGTATTATATAATATACGATACTGATTAATCTAAAAGTTACTTATTTATCCTATTAGAACTCAAATGTATAATATTAAATCAAATTATTTTAAGAGCATGGAAGTGAATGACAGCATTTTTTTTTCTTCTTTCTTTTCATATAGAAATATAATAATCAGCTAGAAAACCTGTTTTCACACGCGTATTTTGCTATTGAGGTATCAAATAAGAGACAAATCGAGATTCTACATAAGATGTTGATAATAATAAAAAAAATAATAAAAAAGCGGGGGAGGGGATAAAAATGCTACTTAATGAGAGGAACCAAGTGAAAAAGAATCCAATGTATAGTGACGGACCTGTACACGAATAACGTCGTTTATTAGATGAAGTGACTAGAGCAACTTAAAACACTAAACTAAACTGATGTTAGCTTCACCTCAACTAGCGCACCTTTTTTTTTTTTTTTTTTAACATATAATTTTTTTTTATTCTTTCTTTTCATCATCACTTTGGTTTTATATATTTTTTTATATTCAGTAGGTGCTGCCATCTATATTATAAGATTAATAATCGAAATTAATTTAAAATAAAATTTTATATTCTTTAAAATGCAATAATATACACATTAGAAAAGTTAGTATTTTTTTTCTCACTTTTTTTGTATATAAATATATGGATATATATATACATATTTTCTACATAATAACATATTATTTTGCATTAAAATTTAGTAGTAATACCTTTGTGTATACATCACATATTACTATAGTTTTATGTGAATACATTACTATATAATAGCTACTAAGAATGGTACGACCATAAACAGTATGCTTTATACTATTAAATTATATTATTATCCTTTTCTATTATTCCATTTTTCAAATATACATGTATATACGAAGTCACTAACTTTAAAATATATATATTATGTATTTTTTAATGTTTTATTTTTAATGTAGTTTTAAATCTAAGTTTAAAAGCTATAAAATAATTTTTTAAGTCTTATTCTATGTCAAGAAAATATAGTATAATAATAGAAAGGAAAAAATAGCGATAAAACATTAAGAGATGGAGGAGGGGGAAAATGTAAACATGAAAAGCTAAGAATAATATTTATGTAAAATATATTATTTTGCTTTTATATAATATTTTTCTTGTTGTTTTATTTTAGTTAGTGTAAAGTGACTGTTAGGCTTATCTGAAGAGAAGTTGGCTTTGTGTGAGGTGTGACGAGAGCGTTTGGTTTCACCTTTGAACCTTGCAAGTATATAGCGTTATAGCGTAGCACCAACTCTGGAGCACCACAACGCACCAACTATATGCATACCATGGCCAAACTCTCAATCTTTTTTAATGGCTCTCTTATCTCTTTCTCTTCTTTTCTTTTCTAGGATGTTAGTAGTGCTATGAGGCGTTTTTTTTTTTTTTTTTTTTTTTAATAGATAATGGCTTAATTTGTTGTATGATAATAATACAATGTCAACGTATCGAAGTAAAAGAATTAAGTATATTTATATATATAGAAGATAAAAAGCAGCTTCATGTTTTAGTAAATTATATGGAAATACAAGATTTTTTGTTTTGTTTTTTTCGTCTTTTAATCTTGTTTATTTTAGATGTTTTATAATTGTTTGTTTGTTTTTATTTGGGGTATTTTACCGCTATGGTGATTTTTTAAAAACCTTTTATTATATATTGAAGAGATTATTATAATATTTTATGTACTTATTATATTTTGGTAAATGTTTAAAATACTTGGTAAAAATGGATCCTTATATTATTAAATATTGACAACATTAAAAAATTACATGTAGTAACTATTAGCAATGTTTTATATGCTTTTTAATTTCTAATTTTTAATAAACATATCAGCACAAAGTTTTTGTGGTATATAAATTTAATATCATAAAACTAAATTTATAAATTTGGAGGAAAATAAAAAATGTAACCACATCAATTTTATGAAACAAAACATTTAGAAACTTAAGGGAAAAAAAAACAACTAAGAAATAAAAAAGTAAGAAAGAAACAGCAGTCGTTATATTTAAAAAGATTTAGGGAAGAGAAAAAAAAATTAAAATATTTCTCAAACAAATATTTCAAAGCAGAAAGAACTTTTAGTCAAAGTACTTATATTTTATTCTGGCATAGTTTTTGCACCATTAACTTTTTTGTATATATTTTTTCATTCTCTTGAAAAAACGAAAGAAAAAAGACCCATGAAAACAGATTTGACTTTTTAAATAAAATTATTAGACATTGCATAAGACAGCAGTCATCAGATTCAGATGAAAGCAAAGAATGCTTTTGTGTTGTTAAGACGAGAGAGAGAGAGAGAGAGAGAGAGAGAGAGAGAGAGAATGTTCTTTATTCTTTTTCATTTTCTCCTCGTTATAGCATTATGGCTAATGTTTGCGGGACCGTGGAATCCACAGCTCCAGCAGCATTCATCAACGGGTTAAAACGTCAGAAAGAATTATACTTAATGGTAGGTTTATCAAAAAAAAGTTAAAGCTTTTAAATATATTTATAAAAGAAATGATTATATTTCCCAATTTAACATTTAGGAAGTGTCAAATTACTTAAACAGCTATGCCTTTATTTTTATATCAGATCAATGTTAATTTGTTAATTTTTACGTTTCTTTTATTCTCACCCCCCCCCCCTCTCCCAACATTTTTTTAATTAATTGCAACTTTTTCAGTGTATGTATAATAAAATACTTACTATAAGCAGTGGGATAATATACAAATTTTCTTTATATAATAGCGTTACATAATTATATTATATATATAATAAATATATTGCATTGCATAATTTTTCTCGTTTGACTGATAACATTATTGCAATCATGGATCCATAAATAATTTTGTTTGATTTACGTTCACAATAAAGGTTGAATACAGATTTTTATAATCGCGACAAGCCAAAGTATCTTCTTATATTTTAAACGAAGCCAAAAAGTCATTGACTTCAAGACAAGTCCTAATACTTTTTTTTTTTTTTTTTTTAATGCCTCGACTTCTTTCTTTCTATTCTTTCGATTGTTAAAAGCTTGACACTCGATCTGTCAGCAGCAATCGTCTTTCTACTTTTGCCTTGCTCTTTTCCGTCTGTCCATTCGATTTACCTTGCTTCGTGTGTATACTAAAATATATTTTATGCGGATGTATGGACCATGCTGACTGTAAATAACCTAAGATCTTGCTTTATTCTCTCTCTCTCTCTCTTTCTCTCTCTCTCTCTCTTTCTCTCTCTCTCTCTCTCTCTTTCTACTTCTTCATAACTAGCATCACATTTTTAAGGAGTACCTCTAGGCTGCTATTTCATGGCTATCAGTTAACTCTTTAGCATCACGAGGGTCAATTACAAGCATTCTCTCTCTCTTTCTCTCTGTCTCCCTGTCTCTCTCTCTCTCTCTCTCTCTCTCTCTCTCTCTCTCTCTCTCTCTCTTCGTCTTCATTTTGATAAGAGATCTTCGATTTCAGTAGAGAAATAATGCTGGAGGTGTTTAAAAAAAAAGTATAAAAGGAGAAGTGCGAGAAGCTGTGAATAGAAGAATATAATGCAAAAGAGAATACCGCGAGCAAAAGAAATAAAAATTGAGGTTTGAAGTCGCGAGTGGGTGGTAGAGGCAGGTTATATAGTATAGGTTGAGCTGGATTGGATTTGTGGAAGAGAGAGAGAATTGGGTGGTAAGAAGAAGGTTATAGGTGTGGTTCTAAATAGTTCTAATATGCCGTAGAGCGTGCAACCAGATGCTATGCACGAAGAAACAATAATAACATCAAAAACCTTAAAAAAATTGTACTCATGGAAATATAATATGTTAATTCTTTATTAAATTCATTCATTGATTGTGTAGCAAAATTATAATACATTTGTATTTGACTATATTATAGAATATTGAAAGGTGCAGTTTTTTTTTTTTTTTTTTTTTTTTTTTTTTTCGTTTCCCTTTGTAGTTTGTCTTAATTTTCATATCTCTTAATAAATTAGTAAAAAACAACAACTTGTAATAGTAGATGGTCAAATATATTGATGGAGAGAAGAAAGAGAGAGAGAGAGAGAGAGAGAGAGAGAGAGAGAGAGAGAGAGAGAGAGAGAGAGAGAGAGAGAGAGAGAGAGAGAGGAATGTAAGTTGTGGGTGGTGGATATCAAAGAAACAATCTTTTTACTTCTTTGTATAGTGATTTAGATTATACATAGCTACATACAAGAAATAAAGATTCGCTTATCGCATGTCAACATTTTACTCTTGTCATTTAAAAAAAAAAAAAAAAAAAAAAAAAAAAAGAATACGAAAAAAAGAAAGAAAGAAATATACACATATACATAAGAAAAAATTTAGCTTATAAAATATGATTTTATATCCTCGCCCTTTGTTGCCCACACGATTCAACACAATAGGATTTGATGCTGTCTTAACTTCATAAGTTTTCTTTCAAATTATGCTACATCATTATACCATGAAAAATTGAATAATCTTACACTCGAAAAAATAAAATAAGTTAATTTTCATTCTGATTGACAATTCAAAATTATACATATACATATTTTTATGTCAAAAATTATAAATTTAGCTTTGATAAATTTCCTTTGTCTTGAAAAAAAAAAGAGAGAGAGAAAGAGAAGAAAAAAAGAAAGAAAAAGAAAAGAAGAAAAAGAAGACGGGATAAAAAATATTGAGCACATTTGTTTAATTGTTTGATAACGTTTGAGTAAATTGTTTGTATTTTATACAAAGTCTCCCGCCCCCTCCAACTGTCCCTCTATTGTTTTCCTCCTTATCTTAAATTCGATTAATAGCTACATTAATATTCAGGGATTCTTGAAACGGAAATAAATTTACAAAGAACTACTTCTCATTTGATAGCCACCTTGATGTGTAATTTTAATATAATGTATCAACATTATTTGGATTTTCCTCATTGATACTTAATTATATATATATATATATATATATATATATATATATATATATATATATATATATATATATATATATATATATATATATAATATTATATATATATAAAAGAAAAAAAAAGCTTGTAAGTGCATTTAAATTTGTCAACATTTAATATAATTAAGTTATTATAATGTTAAATTAAAAAGAGTATCATAATACGTTTAATTTCTTTATAGGTGTTGGCAATGTAGGTGGTCGGTAGTATATAAATATAAATAAAAAAGGAAGAAGAAAAAAAAAAAAAAAAAAAAAAAGCAAGAAAAGAGCGAGGAGTATCTTATTAGTTATTATAATTTTTAACCCTGATTCAATTAAATTTGACATACAATTACCATCTAATTATTGTTATTATTCATTTAGTTGTAATTTATATATTATTTAAATATTCTTTTAATAAATAAATAATCAGTTACATAATTTTTTTGTCTTTTTTTTATATATATAATATATAATTTTTTTTTATAAAATTATTGATATATAGTACAAGACTATTGAATCGACACTTTATTATATGATGATATACAGGTGGCTTAGGTGTATTCTTGCAGGACATATCAAGGTTGTGGTTAGATTGCAAGGACGTAGTAACAAGAAAAAATAACTTTAAATTTATTTATAATAAATATTATATATATATATATATAAAGTATTATATTGAACGGAGAGACATACAGAGAGATATACATATAAAAAAAATGCATGCAGTATATATATACATACATACATACATACACCCATACAATGATTCACATCCTACCCTTTTTTTTTTTACATAAATATTATGTACTTGTATTATTACACATGACATTAGACTTTTTAATATATTATAAATATGTTTATAATAAAAATTTATGTCATTCATACAATTTATGAAAAATTTATATTGTTTTCATTTCCCAATAAGTCGTTACTGTTACTTACATGTAATTCTTTTAACATCAGAGTATTTTTTCTTACATGCTATGTATGTTCTCAATATTATACTTCAGTTAATCAAATATTTTATTTACTGCAGATCAGTATTTTTAACTATCATGTTAATACAAGCTTTCTTGGACTTTATAATTTGGACCAAAATAGAATCTATTTAGCCCAGAGAGGAGAAATTGCAAGAACAGAATTACGCATTTAAAGATCTTTCTTACATTTGATGCATTTCATGAAAACTTGCATTAATTTTAAAACTATAGGCCGGTTGGATATTCTTGCACTTTGTCGCCATGTTTGTGGTGCTTAATGCATTGTGCAGCATAGGGGAAACATTATTTTCCCTCATTTGTCGCAGAAATAAGTAACTATATAAGCATTTTTCTCACATCCATCTAGCAAATTAGAACCTAGAAATTAGGCTTAGATAAAGGTTTGAAGATTAGTTTGCTATTAATTTTTTTTTTAATTACGTTTTTCCTGTGCTGGTCTGTGCAATTCTAACCAACAATATGGTGGCTTTTAAATATGAGTGGAACTAGTCTATAAGATTTCTAAGTGCAGCTTGAAATTCTAAGGTCTTTGGGTGGCCTAAGTGCTTTGATGAAACGCAACCCTGATTTCAACTGTGATTTGAACCCTTGTGATTTCATTTTATACCTTTCTTTCAATATATACAGTAAGATACCGATAAACGCTTTACCTTATAATATACTTAAATTGAAAACATCCATTAGGTGCACAAATTTTTATTCGTATAAATATACATTTTGTTTTGTGCAATCGTATAAAAATAAGCATATTTTTTATTATTTATGATACTGTTCTTTAAACCTTAATATAGACTATAGACTCGTGCTAGAAATAGAACTGGAAAAAGAAGAAGAAATAATTTGTATGAGAAAAATCTATTGTGTTTTAAAAATGAATACAGTTTAAAAAATGATTTCAACACAATGCAACAAGTTCAATAGAAAATTATGTGATTCATTATAATATGTATAATATATATATATATTTTATATATATATATATATATTATATATATATATTAAAGAAATGAAATTAAGCTTGCTTGCATATATTAATTCTATGAATTAAATTAAAATATTTTTAAAATTAGGTATGGAAGTTTTATTATATTATATTTTTAACTGTTCCTCTTCTTGATCAATTAGGCGTTCTATTGTATATAATATTATTTTGTGGTTGAATGTTAACAGCGTTTGGTGTGAAAGGTTGAGGTGTAGAATGAACCTAGGGAGGTGGTAAAAGAAAAAGTCAGCCGAACAGACAAAAGACGCAACATTTTTTCTAGTTATAATTCATTTTCTTTTCTCTTCCTCTTTTCGTTGTTCTCATGTCATTTAATTTGTGTATTTGTTATATTATAAAATTCTTTGGACACTGACCGACGCCTTTATAAAGTAATATCCTATATGGTATAATAATTACATATATGACAAATCAACTTATTAATTAGTCAAAAATATAACTGTTGTTCCCTTTAATACATAAGTTTTTTTTTCCTTATATTTTTAATATTTAAATAAAAATATTTTTACTTCAATATATATATATATATATATATATATATATATATATATATATATATATATATATATATATATATAAATTTTCTAAGGTTTAAACATGATTTATTACAAAATTCCTAAAATATTATTTGAAATATATAAATGTTAAATGAATTTTTGAAATATTTCTAAGTTCTAAATTTTCTTTATTATAGTGATGAATTATACTTAATGGAAATGATAATTATAAAAAAAAATTATACTATGAGTAGTATAAGTATTTTTGTTTTCTTTTTAGGAAATTTTTTAAACATCATATTTCCTTTGTTCCTTACCGTAAATAAGATTTTAGAATATATTACATAGTATTAGAAAATCCATGTTATTTCCTTCTCTTTCATTCTCTCTCTCTCTCTCTCTCTCTCTCTCTCTCTCTCTCTCTCTCTCTCTCTCTCTCTCTCTCTCTCTCTCTCTCTCTCTCTCTCTCTCTCTCTCTTTTCTTTTCTTAATTAAATAACGAAACATCATGTCTGATAATTTTACTTTTTTTTTCTGCCTTGTACTTCTAATAAAAAGTTTTGGCATTTTTCTAAGAATCAAGAGTTTTTAACTTGCATGAAATAAAATAACTGAAATTGTTGAATTTAAATCTTCAAAATTTAATCTTTACTTATACTGCAAAATACTTTATAAATTTAAAATAATATATTTAAACATTGTCACCATAAATATTCATTTTATTTAACGAACAAAGTATTTTAGATTCACAGGGTATTAAATAAATACCTTTTTCATTAAATATTAAAAAGAAAAGAAAGAATATAAATGAATTAAAATAATTAAGATAAAAAGTTTTTAATATTTGTTAGTTGTTAACTGTTTTTTTTTTTTAATCTAAAAAATAAAACAAGTATTTATTAAACTCTACACTAGCTATACTGCCATTTTTAGAGTAAAAAAAAAAAAAAAAAAAAAAAAAAAAAAAAACTCTTCTGCTGGTTGCTTTTGTGCGTGAGTGTTTAAAAGAAAAAATAAAGTAAGTACGTAAACAGAAGACGAAAAAAAAAAAAAAAAAAAAAAAATACATGCAAAAACCTTGTGGTACTTTTTATCAGTTTTAAAAATCAACTCAAAAGATTTTTTGTTATATTAAAAGTTAAGAGAATAAAAAGGAAGATTCCCTAAATTCATCAAGTGGACAAAAAAAAAGTAATCTTATTATAATAGTAGTTTGATATACACACATACATGCATATATACATATATAAGAAAACAGCCGCATGATGAAGTGGTGAAATAAAGTTTTGCTTTATATTATAATGGTGCTCAGTGCGCATGTAAAATGTTTTTATATAATAATATTAATACCAAAAAGTCAAGTAAAAATAATAATGTAATGTTTTAATTTTATATAGTTCAACATTTATATACAGTAACTTTTATATTGCAGATTAGATTATAAGAGTTGAAGAGAAATAAAATGCCATTCTCTGTTTCTCTCTGATGTGTCTCGTTTTCGTTTCTCTTCTCCATTTTATAATAATATAATTGTTAGTAATATATATATATATATATATATATATATATATATATATATATATATATATATATATATATATATATATATATATATATATATATATATATACATATACATATCGAGGGTGCTCCGCTATAATGTCCTAAGTCCATTTGACCTTGAAAAATATTTTTTGCTGCAAATGACCTGAAATGGATAAATCCAAAATTTGGGGTTGATCCGACGATTTTTTATTTTTCAAGGTCAAGTGGACTTAGGACATTATAGCGGAGCACCCTCGATATATATATATATATATATATATATATATATATATATATATATATATATATATATATATATATAATCACTTGCAGATCCTTAAAGGCTTGGTTAGTCAAGACTATGATCGTATCTTTGTATATTCGTGAACTTGAAATCCTGATGTGTGTTTTAAACATATAATACACATGAGTACAGAGAGAAGAGTATTAAAAATAAGTAAGCAAAAGCAACCTTGTGACTTGTGTGTGTGAGTATGTGTGCGCATATAATATATATATATATATATATATATATATATATATATATATATATATAATGTTGATAGGTTAGCCACTGGTTACCTCAGAGATGATCACACAGACAATTCGCCGTATACAGCTTGTTTGTTCTACTGTTATACTCTAAAAGATAATATCATTCTTTTTAACTTTAATTTTAATATAAATAAATCTCAATGAGTTTTTTTTTTCCTTCTTCTTTCCTTTTCATTCCATGAAAATTTTATAAATTGAAATACAAAAAGTGAGAACTTATATTTACCAAATTATGTGGAAAAGAGAGAGAGAGAGAGAAAAAAAATGTGTTATATAAATGCGGTATTCTTTGATAAAATTAATCTCAATGATTTGAGATTATCGTGACAAAATTTTGTAGGGTGGAGTGTACAATCAAATCATTCCTTATTTAAAGAAAAGTGAAGACACGTTTCTTTTCTCTCTCTCTCTCTCTCTCTCTCTCTCTCTTTCGTTCTTTCTTTTCTTTTTCCTTTTCCTTTCCTTTCCTTTTTTTTATTTTTATTTTAATCTACATGTTTGTATGACTTTTTTTATTAACGTAAAATAAAAAGAAGAAAAGATTTTTTTTACACGTTATATATATAACGGACAAATATATAAAATAAAGATCATGAGAATTTTTTTCCTAAAACAAAATCTATACTAAGGTAATAACTTTACTTTATTATGGTCTTTATAATATGATAAACAAGTGATTTTAAGTTATGGTAATTAGTATGTAGTATATGTGTATGTGTGTGTATGTATGTATATAATATATATATGTATATATAAACCCCCTCTTTTATTTATGTACTTATATAATAATAATAGTTTGATTATTATAAAGGTGTAGTTGAATATATAGAGAAGGTGTTTTTGTCGGTACAAATAATAATAAGAAAACAATAAGGCGTCAAAGCAAGTATTTTGACAGATCGTCTTGCTAGCTGTCACTTTTACAGCAAGGGGAAATTAGATGACCTCTCCTTGTATAAGTTCATGTAGGTGAGGAACACATATTATAAAATAATGATATTAAAAAAAAAAAAAAAAAAAAAAAAAAAAACGTGATGGCATTTGTTATGTGCAGCTGCTGAAATTTGAGCTCTTACACTCTATTCTCTTTCAATATAATATTATAAGTGAATATCTTTACATACTTTTATTATTATTTACCTCAGACTAGCTTCAATATTATTTCAGGCGAAAGAGCAAAAGTTTTTGAGATGAAACAAGATTTTTTTTTTGTCTTCTTTCTTTTAAAGCAGCGTAATAATAATAATAATAATGGCATGAAATATACTCTATATAATATACATAAATGACGTTGAAGAGCATGATTTCTGTTGACATAATGAAATATATTTTCTGTCCTCTCAAGTTCGAATAACGCTGTCAACATTCAGACATTGCTTTATGTACATATATACATAATATATATATATATATATATATATATATATATATATATATATATATATATATATATATATATATATATATTAACTGAACAATAGCAAAAGAGTTGTAGGAACTTTTAATGATTTATTTTAGCAGTGCAAAATCTTAACTAATATAACTTATATTTTGTGCCCCTTTTCGTTTTTAAATGTATGGTTCATTTTGTTTAAAAAATACTAACGCCTTATATGAATGGTTTAGATTTTCAATTAAATGTAATATTTTAATCATAATATCATATGCATAAAATATAATAGTACTCTTATAAATAAAATTCCAAAGTAATTGTATTGTTTAAGTGTTTTTTTTTATATACTTTTTGTGTCTAACATTTTTATAAATATACAAGATGAAATAAATAAAACATTTCTCGTTTCCACTTGGCTTATATTATTTTGCACCACAATACTTTAAAAACACAAAACTTTTTGTGGTAATATAAAAATGCTATTGCTGCGATAAAGTATAAAAATTTTATTAATAAAATGTAGCAACTTTACAATGATTCACGAAGTAATCAAGCTGTAATTTCGTCAAAAAAAAAAAAAAAATATATATATATATATTATATATATATATATATATATATATATATATATATATATATATATATATATATATAAGTCTATTCATATTTGTTATTTAATTAAATGAATTTTATCATAAGTTGTAAATGGGCAATGTGTATGCATGTATAGAAATATATATAATCTAATTAAATCGTTTTTCTTCTCTCTGCCTCTCTCTGTTTCTCTCTCTCTCTCTCTCTCTCTCTCTCTCTAAATGCAATTATTATTTCTCAACCAGAACAGAGTTTGAAGAGATAAAACTAGGCAACATTTTTTTTCACTATAATAGTACTTTATATAATATTTATACTTAATAATACCTATAATAATATTTACTTTTAATAGTCACTTAAAAAGTTAAAAATATACATTAATAGATTAATCGTGAGTAGATTATTATTCAAAACTGTTCAGTCATTTTGTCAACATATTAGTACACTTATATAATGCACACGAAATACTAGAATAATAATAACAAATAAATTGATCAATAATAATAATATTAAAAAAGAAAAAAGTATTATTAATCAATTGTACTGATGAATATAGAGCAATGAAATGAATTGAAAATGCGATTATTAATTCGGCACTGCTAAATCATTGTTTTGTTACTGATTTTATACTTTCCAAAATGTTTGACAATTACATGCATTACAACAAGTATAATTTAAATCTCAATAATATCTAACGAAATCCATAACAACAGAAATTATAGATACCATTCCAAAATAAACAGTGTTTTGTTTTTTATTCTATTGTACGAGTATGTATTTGTGTGTGTAGTGTTGCATACTATATCTGAATAAAGTATTATAGTTAAAAACTAATTGTTTATGAGGAGTATAACAATGAAAAGCGTGTTGTATGTACTAAAACGTAAAACGTATATATACAAAAATAAATTAGAAACAGTAGAATTTCTAAGAATATTTATATTTAAATATAAAAGGAGCTATATAATAATTTATAATTATAATATAGAAGTGTAAATATTTTATCTAAAATAGGAACTATTATACGGGTATATGTTAAAGAATTAAGAGAGGGTAAAATGTGTCTTTCTCTTTAAAATTGTTTTTTATTACTCATTTCGCGCTTAAATATCTAGACATCTTGTCAACATGTAAATTTTGTTAACGCGTGCTACACGTAAAAACACACACATAATATGTAAGAGAGAGAGAGAGAGAGAGAGAGAGAGATAGTGAAGGGAAAAAAAGGGTTACAATAGAAAAAGTGCAAGTGGAAGTATAAAATATAGTAATGAAAAAAGCTTAAAATATATAAAAGCTTAATGACGTTGTAAATAAATTAATTCTTAATGAAATTTTAATTTAATTATCTGTCTTTTCCACTTTTGTAATTTTTTTTTATATTAAAGTTAAGGTTTGTTATAAACATTTAAATTAAGGAACGTCAAAATTTTGCATTACGAGCATTTTGTGATTCTTATATTACATAAAAATATATTATGTAAAAATCATAATATGTTATGTTATATCATATTATATTATGTACATCCCGTAGATATTTTTCCAGGAATAATCTTATATATTAAAACTTGACCAATTTCGCCTTGAATTATTATCTGAATTATTTTATGTATTTTAAGCATTTTATAAAACAAATTTGTTTTTAACCAAAAATTAAATTATAATATGCTATCTAGAGATCATGTATATAAATAAAAGTTGTTTTTTTATCATATAAAATATCAATGTGAAAAATTAAATAAATAACGTTTGCATAAAATATTGTCATCACGATATATTTCTTATCTATAGCACTCATATTGTGCATTTTGTTAGTGTATATAATGTGACTATTATTTCTCATAGTTTTGTTCAAACAAGAACCTGCTTATGTACAATGTTTTGTATATGATTGTAGGAGATAGAAATGAATAAACATATTTTGAATTTCGAATTTTATCAGTTTTTGTTTTTTTAATTAAAATATTAATCAGCCATTTCATAAGCACATATCAAGACAATTTGTTTTTAATAGCGATGCTTTTCTATGCTTTTAAATATAATTACAAACAAAATAATTTGCAAACTAATTTATTAATGTAGTAAAAGTGGGAAACGGTTAATTTGGGTTTACAAAATGGATTAAAAGAAAATCAATTTTAATATTCTGTCTGTAATGTTTTATTAATTTTTCTTTCATTCTTTGTTATAGGTAAGTACCAGCTCCACTATCTTTTTAAGACTTGTTGCTGAAACTTTTGCTGATAAATGATGTGAAGAGACTTATTCAGAGAGGCCCTACGAAGTTTATAAAGGTTGGACAACCCATTGTTTCTTAATATAATATAGTATCTATATACTATATTGCATATTTTAACAATTGTGAGTTTTTATATTAAGTAAATAAATTTCAGTATGAATATCTTTAATATATAATAAAAAAAGAGAGAGAAAAAAAAAGACAAAATACAGAAATTAATTACCAATATGTGTTAAATTTTATCATTCATGTCTCGACATTTTTATTATTATACTTTCGTAGCTCTTATTTCATAGATCTTAAAATTTTAATGGATATTCAGACCACAATACCACAATAGTAACATTTTTATTGCTACAATATTATTAATAGGATCGTTAATGTAGTTTACATCCAATAGTCATTGCATAAGTTATATATAAAATTAATTAAAAATAATAATAACTATAATAATAATCATTGGTTCTTTTTATGTATCATCTCGCACTGCAAAATAATAATAATAATAATAATAATAATAATAACAAAAAAAAAAAAAAAAAAGGAACAAAAAAATGAGTGATATTATTGTTGTCTGGTAAATTGTAATTTATGTTCCAGTATATTTATTATTGGAAGTTTAAAATGAAGGTGTGTTTCATTCGCCCGTATTGTATGTGAATTCTTAGAAAGAGTGTAAAATATACAATTAATTTTGTTGTATTATTAATATTTTGTTTATGCAGGTGCATGAAAAGAACAAAACACAAAAGATAAATATGTTTACTTGACTTGGCAGTAAAACAATAAAATGAATAAGGTGCGCTATTTTATGTTAGATTTATGCTGAAGCGTCACAGTGTTCGATCAAAACGTGTTATTGCCTTCGTCGATATTCTCTTTTTACTTATTCCCTTGTTGAATTAAAAAAAAAAAAAAAAAAAAAAAACGCCTTCCACGTATAAATATACCTTATTCACCACCACCTAATTGCTCATTACGCCCAAATCAATTTACATACTCACATAAAATGTAATTATCCATTAGAGGTATGTATATGCTTTACTTGCCAATACATACTGACCCCTTAAGACCTTATACTTTCTTATAAAATATCTTGTCGGAGCAACATCTTGTTGCTTTAAAACCCGATACTCTTCGTCTTCATGTGAAAATTGCCACGTAGTGAGTGACCAATACAACCACCATAATGTCCAGCATCAGGCAATACCATTATTTGTGCATCCACAAAAAATAACTTGCAAAACTATTTTTTATTATTATAATTTATTAATTATATATTATTATTTTTTTTTTTTATATAATTATTTTGTGTATTTCGTTTGTTTTTTAATGACAAATAAGAGCTTGATATATATTTTTTTATAGTAGAATTTATGGAAAAAAGGCCGGATCTTCATAAAATGAGAACTAACTATTTGTCACGGTAAAAAGTTAGTTATAAATAGAGAGAGACAATGAGTATGATTTTAGCATGATATGATTCATTGTTATGTAGTTGGTAGGAGAACGGAGGTGTTATAATAATTCTTTAATTGGATCACACCTGTGCTTTTTAAACTTTTTTTTTTATATACCTAATATTCATTTGATGAATTGAGAGGAAATTATGAATCATATGAATAATACCATTGCAGATCATTAAATTATTTCTAGACACTCCAAAAAAGGATTTTCAAATATAAAAGTTTTGATATTAAAAAAAAAAAAAAAAAAGTTTAGAGATATATTATATTGATATAAAAACTTTATTTAATGAAGCTGCATTTCGGTAGATTATGGACAATGAAAAAGAGAAGTAGGATTCGCAAGTAGCGGCAGCAACAGCAGCGTCGCTACTTAGCGAACCCGCCAACTACCGTCTCTGAACTGATCAAACGATCAACATAAAATTCCATGCTTGAAACAGAGCAAACTAAATTGAGTGTGAAATGTTCAAGATTTTTTTCAGTCTCTCTCTCTCTCTCTCTCTCTCTTCTTTTTCTTTCTCTCACTTCATTTTTTTTTAAATGTAAAAATATTTTTTCCACTGATAATAACACCTGCGCTCATCTTGCTGTATTTTTATTATGACATTTTAATTTTATATTTTCTTTTCTCTATATTATATAAGAATCTGTTTTATGAGGGAGAGAAATCAATTAGTATTATGCTTTAATATACTTTTTTATATATATATAAGAGAAAATAAAATCAAGAATTATTTTATTACCACTATTATTGTTTAGTAATTTGCTTTTTTTTTAATTCAATTATAAATGCAATTCTTATTATATCTATTCTCATGCTAATATTGATTTTTTTTTTACATGTCATTAATATTAATTAGTAGTAAATGTATTCAATGTAGAATTAATTATACATGGAAATCAGTTACATTCCTTTGTAAAAGTATTATTTTAATTTTATATTATACAGTAGCATAATAGACCATCATTGTAAGCACCAATAAACTATAAATAAACTTGTCGCTTGTAGGACGTAAAGAATTGTTTAAAGAAATTAAAAATATATATATTGAGAAGCAAAAATTAAATCAGGTTCCTCTTCGCATCTTCTTCTTTGATATTTAACTTGTTTTACTGTTTGGTCTATGCTCAGGTTATTATTAATAAGCGATTGAGTGTGAGAGGTTCGAAGGATGGAGTGAGAGAGAGAGAGATACAAGGCTTTTCATAAATATAGTACGAGAAGTTGTCAGAGAACGCAGTAGTCAACTACTAGTAGTCAAACACGTATTACTAATTAAATATAACAAATTTGATTGGATCAACATACCGCAAAAAAAAGTAAGAAAGAAAGAAGAAGAAGAAAACTACCTGAATTAAAAAAAAAAAAAAGTATATGCAAAGTTCATTGTACAGTATACAAAAGTTTTATATCGATAAATTAGGACATAAAACATTGATCCAGACGAATAAAATTATATTTAAAAAAAAATGTATATATACAACACATGTGTATGCAAATATCTCCCACATTAGGGGTGCAGGTTATTTGCAAATCAAGATATTTTATCGCTCAATGTTAAACTGCAAGTATTACGTAATGGGCGTTTGAGGTTAAGCCTTTTACCTAAAAGACCAATAAAAAAATATAAATAAATAAAAAAGTTTATGTATAGAATCACTAATACGGTAGATAAATAATATATTATAATATACTGTATATTATACGTATTATTATTATTATTTTTTAAATTTCCTAAAAAAAGTGTTTTGAGGATTTTAAGTATTATATAAAATTTACTATCGTGTTAAGATAATTTTCATATTGTGTTTTATTATGGCCTGTTCACACGAAATAATATTTGTATTGTGAAATAAATTTAACTGCATGTTATTTTGATGCTTTTTAATGGGAGTTTGCATGCAATTAAATTTATTGTACACTAAAAATATTGCTCCGAGTGTACATGACTATATACCTTCACTTTTTTGTTTCTGCATATTATTCAGCAAACTTATATATAATATATAAATATATTAATATATATTATATATATATATATATATATATAGTTCATACCGTGTCTTTTTGATAGAGCGTCAATATCTTCATAATATCTTCTTTCTTCTATATACTTACTCGTCTACTTATTTATGCTCTAGCAAACTCACTTGACACAAAGTGACGACTAACTCATGCAAAACAAGATCAAAAGAAACTTATCCGCGTAAAGAATAAGCAAAAAGAAATAAAAGAAAAAATCTGAAATAACGTAATAAAAAAAATTTTAACCAAAAATAATGATGCAGAATTAATTATAAAAAATTATAATGTTGGTTTTAATATAATATTTGCGTGTGTGTGTGTGCTTTAAATGTTAAGTGACAATGGAAAGACAAGTAAAAGAAAATACTTAAAATAAAATTTCATTTTTATTATTTATACTTATTGCAAAATGGATGGATCAAAAGTGCTTGCTCTCTTTATATAAGTTGTAGGCCTTGAGTTTATCATCTTAGATTGAAGTTTTTTTTATGTATCTCTCTCTCTCTCTCTCTCTCTCTCTCTCTCTCTCTCTCTCTCTCTCTCTCTCTCTCTTCTTTTTCTACTTCTCTCTGTATATCCTACACCTCGATCCTTTCTTTATTCCACAATCTCTCTCTCTCTCTCTCTCTCTCTCTCTCTCTCTCTCTCTCTCTCTCTCTCTCTCTCTTACGTTTAAACTAAAAGTTAGTTTGCAACATCAGAAATTTTGAGTTTGGCTGGAGCTTACTCTAAATCGCTTTACGCAGATGGTATACGCTTGATGGGCAATCAAATCAATCTTAACTTGGAGCTGACGTGTCAAACGCTCCACTCTTTATCACCTCGGACATTTCGCTTAAGTTAACCCTCTCTTTCGTCTTTGGACAAATGTATGTAAGAGTACACATTTTCATTCTGTTACTCATGTGTATAGTGTAGTGTGTATACCAGGTTAAAAACGACAGCTTGTTTGCTTAAATCTAAGTGACTTATACCGGACTATACATATAAATTATCTCGATACAAGGGACGAAACCAATGACCTGTTATTCTTACTTCCTTTTCTGGAATAAATTATATATAATATATATATATATATATATATATATATATATATATATATATATATAATATATATATATATATATATATATATATATATATATATATATATATATATATATATATATATATATATAATATACAATCTCAAATTAATTTGAATTTAATTGAATTGAATTGAATTTGCACTGAAATGAACATTTTATAAAGCTTCTGAGTTTTTGTTTAAAGAATATTTTATATATTAAAAGAAAAATGACATAAAGAAAAATTTTTGCTTGAGCGAATAAATTGATACTATTTTAAATACAAATAATTAAATTATACATTTTATAAAAATCTGTTACATTTATATATAAACTTATGTAATAGACAATAAAATTTTAATCAGAATATATAATATAGAACGTTTTTTAATATCTATAAGAATAAGGATTTTAATATTTAGTTCAGTTCATTGGCTTTTATGAGTATAGGTGCACATGTCATATCTTTATGGACAAGATATAAATTACATAACGCTATATTATCTATCTTTATCTGGGTCGAAGAATGATGCAGAGATGTTTTTCAATATGTTGTTTCTATATAGACTGTGACATATTATGTTTTTCTAATTCAAGATATATAAATGAAACTTACAAAGAAAAATATAAGAGAATTATTTTATCGTAAAAAATTATCTGATTTAAGTTTCAGATAATTTTTACTTTATACTCACTTCATGAGACTGGAATATTGAGACGCATTCAAATATATACCTAATGAAAGATTTAGAAATAATTATTAGTGTTGGTAGATGACAGTAAAAATATCCTCAAGGCTTTGTAACTTACGAAACCTTTTAAGTTGAAATAAATTATAGCAATTATTCAAATATATATATAATATATATTTAACATAATGAACCATTACATTTCACACGTTTAGTTGGTATTAATAGTAATTATGTATATAAAAATTTAAAAATTGAGAGATATAGATAAAGAGACAGAGAGAAAAGCTTTTTAGAACCATATTGAAGTAAAAACTGGATGAAAAATAATTAATATAGTGATTTACATTACACTTCACTTACTTTTCGTTAATAGAAAATTTTAAAACTGGATGCGTTTCAAATCAATTTTACATAATATATGTATGTTTAAAAAAAAATGCATCATTTTTCTGCTTTTTTTTTGTAATATTTTTATATAAACTATAAATAAAATAAGGGTTGACTTACTACTTTATAACACATTCAAGGAAAAAATATTTATAAAAAATGTTATGTCTTTGCAAGCAAAAAATATGTTCACTCCACTGCATCCCATAAATTGTATCCTAACCTATTTTTCCCCCTTTAGAACTACAAGATTTCTCTCGTTTTTTTTTTTTTTTTTTTTTTTTTTTTCTTCTTCTTTCCTTCTCTCTCTCTAGGAAAGTTGTTGAAGTCGATAACAAGAGGTTCAGAAAATAATGAGAAGATAATGCATTTATTAATACCAATAAAATAGTTATTATATTATGGAAAATTTTGCTAACAATATAATATACTATACGTAATTAAAATAAAATTATTATGCTTAAAATATAATTTAAAAAATATTTATCATGATAAAATAAATATGTGTATGGCTTGAAAATGTGAAATGAAAGGTATTCAAAGTTATGCATGCAAACTAAATTCATTGCTGAACAAATTTGACGCTCCAATGCTCTTGACATAATATAATATTTAAATATTCTACTGTCACTCATAACTTTTCGTTAAAAAAATTTTTTTTTAAGTGATATAAAATTTTATATGCCGTAAGTTTACAGTTATACACACATATTTTTATGTTTGTAGTTTTATTTCAAGTGTATATCTTTTATTTTTTGTATAATATGTGGTGTTGTTTTTCCTCTTTATTGTTGATTAAAAATACACGAAATTTTTCTGAAGCTAACATTTATCAACTTATAAGTCTTAATTTGCATACTATTGCTGTAGTGTTGATGGGAATTTTTTTTTATTGTTGTTTGAAATAAATAGAATTCGTGTTAGGTTACATTAATAAATAACTTTATACAACAATCGCTTAAGAAAAGAGAGAGAGAGAAGAGAGAAAGAGAGAGAGTGAAGAATTTTTGTGGTTACTTATTGTATGGTAAGCTATACAGAAGCGTCAAAGGTAGTATTATGAGTACTTCATCACTGTAGTTTAAGTCCATTGTCTTCTTTTTATTACCATAAAAAATCGCAATAATTATCCCTGAAAACTTTGTATATAAAATAATCATATAATGTACAAATCAGTTAATGCTTTTTTACTTTTAAAGTTAAATGATTTTTTTTTATTTATACTCTTGCTTTTTTGTTAATATATATTTACTTGTTATCTTTATTTAAAATATATTTTATAAAAATGTAGGAAAAAGTATGTGCAAAAATTTCATGCTTTCGTTATAGTCCTTAATTGTGTACTTTCAAAATGATAATTTTATTTCGTATATAGTTTTATTTACATTTTCGATTGGACACAAGAAAGAAAAAAAAGGGGACATTGTTTTATACAAAATATTTTCAATGTAAGCGAAAATCTTATTAAGCTATTACTGTATGTAAATTTAAAAATATATTGTTACTGCTTTTATTTTTCATGCTGTTTTTCTCTCAATTTAGTCAGTTGCTTTATTGGTTGTGACATAAAAAAAAGGGAAGATTTTATGTATTCATGTTGCCTTGAATTTTATTTTAAAGAAACAAATTTTATACTCTCTACTGTCATTAAAAATTACACAAAAGCCCAATATTTAATGTTAATAAATTTATACATATATATTTTTTTTTCACCAACATATTTAATAGCTTTGAAGCGTACTATACTTAACTTTTTTTTACTTTTATTGTACATATTGCCACCAATGCCCTGCTCCCCACCTTCCCACCCCCTTTCCCAACCAAAGTATTCACAATAGAAGATAAAAATTTAGTTTATTCCTTCATAAATAAAATTGCTTTGTAAAGCGTTTTTTTTTTTTTTTTTTTTTTTTTTGTGGCTTTATATTTTCAGTTCAGTTTAATTTCTTTTTTTAGCCTGTATACCTCACTTTGAAAAGTAATTTAATTTTTTTTTTAAATAATAAAATCTATATTGAAGAGAAGAAGAAATCTACATAAAGATAACAAAAGTTATATTATAATAAAACATAATGTTAAGAAGAAGAAGAAAAAAATAGAAAAAGAAGAAGTAAACATTTTATATCGTACTTAAAAATATTAAACTTTATATTATATAAAAAGAAATATTATAAATAAATAAAAATATGAAAAAAACTGAATAGGAAAAATATTGCTTATTGCTCTAAAAGAAATCTGATGACAATTGTATACATACATTATTTTTCTGCAATGGCTTTATAAAGTTTTTATACTTTTGAAAATGTTTAAAAAGATTCTATAACCAAACATTAATTTATACGTAAGGAAAAAAATATATATATATTTTATACTGAACTCAAGTGATTTTTTTTTCTTAGCACGTGTAAAGAAAAACGATAAGTATAATAATATTAAAATGGAACATAATGATTACTTGCTATATTCATTTGAATTTCTGCAATGCAACTTTACTAGAAGTTTGTTTGGATGGGATGCACTGTATAGCTTGTAATGGTAATAAGTAAAACTCAATGGAAAATAACCAGCTCCATTATATGTGTTATATATATATATATATATATTATATATATATTATAAAGATTGGTAAAAAATCTATACTTGGCGGCATAACACAGTATACTTCTCTTCTATATATATTTACATATAAAAATAAATAAATGTATAATATATAAAAGGTAAATTGAGATTATGCTATAAGTACATAAGAAGGTTTTATGTAAATGAATATGTTGAAGTCACAAATGTGTGCAATAATTTGCATCTTGATACAACAGCATAATATAATACATATAAAATGCACGCAAGTTAAGATATTTAAAAATGTATAAAGAATGACTTTAAAATATTTTATTTATTTATTTTTTTGTTATAATATGCATCTTCTGTTTGAAATTTATATAATAATGTTATATATTTTCTGTTTTTTTTTTTTATTGAAAAAATGTTCTGTGTATATATTACTGTATGTAACAAAATGTTTTAATGGTGCAATTATTTCTTTGATATTTTATATAATAATGCAGTAAAACAAACCAACTTTATATCTATACGTATAAAGAAAGAAGTAAAAAGGAACTTTATGTTAACAAGTTAAAAGTAGAAAATAATACTGCTTTTTTATTTTAATTACCAGATAATTTTACAATTTATATATTGAGGACTAATATAAACTTTACATATAATACATTTATTTTGATTACTAAATTAAAAGTTAAAATTGTTACTTTGCCAAATTATATTTAGATTTCAATTTATGTGTTATTCAAAACATATTATTTATTTTTGTTGGCAAACAATGAACATTTTCTGAACATAATTAAAGTTTTTTCTTTTTTTTTTCTTTTTCCCTATTTTATATATATATACACACATATAGACCCTAATCTTATAATCATATAACATTTCGTTCCTTCTAAAGTTATCCCCCCTTTTTTTAATTAATAAAATATTATGAATTCAAACCTATAATAAATTTAATCAGCACTTTTCATATGCTTCAATTTTATATTTTTATATGCATCATAATTACAAAACGTTTATGTACTCTATACAGTAGTTTTATGATAAAATTGTGTAATATAATTATAAAAAGTGGAAGAAAAGTGTTAAAGTCATTCATTTAACATTAAATATATAAAAGTAAAACAAGCGTAAATCATAAAAATATAAATCAACAATTTTATCGCCTCATATGTGTAAACAATAAATTAAACGAACAGAAAATTTTATGATTTTACACTTGTAAACGTTTACTTTAGAATATACAGTATATAAAATTATTATTTTAATAGTGTTATATAATAATATATAAAATCCATAGAATTATCTATATATATATAGGTGATATATATAATTATTTTGTGTATGCCTTATTAAACATATTGTTTACTTAATTGACGCATTCAACTATAATAATAATAATAAGAAACGATATTATATTTTATACTATTATACGGAATAGAACTGTGCTAGAGATAAAGTAATAAAAAAATAAATTTATAATATATAGTTGACCTATAAAAGATGAACTTAATACACTTTAGTTGCAGTCACCAAAGTATATAAAATCTTATCAGCATTGGTCAAGCAACTCACTCTTGTAAACCCTTATAATTTTAATAATAAAATGTAAGTTTGTCTATTATTTTATACCATCACCATTATGAAAGAACCCAAACTATAGACTAGTATACCATAATATATATATATATATATATATATATATTGAAAACAATATTAATACTATGTTATCATATTGTGTTTATATATATATATATATATATATAATCAGGTACAAACACTAATTATACAAATACTTCCCTCCATGCATATTCATCCACTTGATATCTATATATATATATATATATATATACATCCTATTTATTAATCCCTAATATTACACACAAACCACTAAGCATATTAATATATATAACGATTGCCTTCACTTATAAGTGTACACTACTTCAATATTACTATTTAGGGATTTATAGTATTATTATACAATTAAATTAAAAATAATATACTATAAAAAAAATGCAAAAAAAAAAAAAAAAAAAAAGTTAATATAATATTCCATTGAAATAAATTCATTAGTTGATAAACAGAATTTTCTCTGTTTAATATGAGGGGTTAAAGTATACTGTATACACTTAATATAGATATTCCAAATATGTTGCAAATAAAAAAAAAATGTTTGTAGTATATTTTTAAATTTAAATAGTAATTATGAAATAGCCTTTGATTTTCAAAATTACAGTGCTATTAAACAGCAAATAATCAGCTTTTTTTGTGTGTGTGTGTGTGTGTGTATAGAACTGCAAAAATGTTTATTTGAACATTTTGTACATACAAAGAAATTGTATGTTTATGTAAAATGATGATTTAGAAACTTGTAAAACAGTGAAAAATAGATATCCACGTAATTACTTGAAAACTGAAATTTTATGATTAAAATCGCAATAAAAAAATTATAATATTAGCCGTAATTTTCTATCGTTACAATGAAAGAGGAATTAGTTCATATTTTTACAGATTAAAAACTTTTAGATATGAAATCGTTGATAATTAATAATAAATAAAAACTATTTATGTCAATTTTTTTTCGATTAAAAAAAAAGTGTTTCCAGCATGTGAGGTCCAGTAGCACCTGCTCATCCCATGTTAACCACAATGGTGTAAAATTCCATATCATGTATCATGTTTTATATTTTAAGAGGGGAGAACTAGTTTGTTTTGTTGTCTTCTTCTTCTACTATACTACTTTTTTTTTTTTTTTTTTTTTTTTTGCATAGAAAATATGAGCATAATAAAAAATTGAATCTATGTATATATTTTTTTTTCTTTTTAATTTTTTAAATTATAGTAAAGACAAAAAGTTTTGAAACTAAACATAAAAAACGGCGAAATGTAATTAAAAAAAAAAAAAGGTAAACGCAAGGTGTTCTTCTCGCATGTGGACGTGAATCTACACGCAACTACTGCAAAAGTAAAAAAAAAAAAAAAATACATCATTTTTTTCCTTTCCATTCATCTGGCTGTATTTTTTTTTTCTTTTTTTTTTTTTTTACTATTATATGGAAAAAAATGAAATAAAATTTTTACTACTATATACTCGTAAAAGCTTTGCAACAAGCAGTAATTATTAATAATTAAAATATAATATATTTTTTTCTTCTTTTTGAAGTTTTTATGTCATAATTTTTTTCTATTTTCGATATTCTTGAGAGTTATTCAACACATTATTTTTAATTAAAATAAGTAATAAATAAGCTTCTTATCGATGTAAAATTGTTAATGAGAAATACTTGAAATTCTTAAGTTTTTAATATCTTCAAAAAAATGTTCTATTTTTTTTCCAACTTGATATTGGCAATAACTTTTTTCTTTTCTTCAAGATATTGTATAAAAAGGTATTAAAATTCATTAAATTGTTAATTATCAATATCAATATTATTTTATTCTTGTTCTTTTATATTATATATATATATATATATATATATATATATATATATATATATATATATATATATATATATATATATATATATACTTATTTATTTATTTAATTTTAAACAGCTTATTAAAATTATTATAAAACGCCAATTTCTTTATTCTCAATTTCCTCTGCGATGTTAATGAACCAGAAAGTTTAGCGTTATGTGTACTGTGTACGACATACACTATACGTATAATATAATAATATATATATATATATATATATATATATATATATATATATATATATATATATATATATATATATATATATATATATATATATATATATATATACTGTATAATATTATATATAAGCGAAGTAATCACGATCCAATTTGTTTATTGATGTGAAAATATAAAATGTGAGTGATAAATTTGACGCTCACAATTCTGTCTCAAATGTCGAACTGCAGGTACCTTCCTACGCAGAGATCGTATGTACAAAAGAAAAAGAATAAAGATGGAAAAAAAAAATCTATAAAAATCAGAAATACAAAATTTATGAAATATTTACAGAATGCTAGCTACTGAAATATATTTATATAGATACCGTCCTCTGCCTTCCCCCCTCCTCTCTACAAGAAATGCTACGTTTTTCAAGTGCATTTCTTTTTCCCAACCATGGCACAACTTTTAAGTAAGAAATAACTTGGGAATTGTATTGATAACTAAAATATTGCGCATTTTCATTATCATGTTATACGTTGAAATACATATAATTGATATAATACACATCAACAACAACATTTTGCTCTTTACTATATATTATGATCTGCTATAAAAATCAATGTTTACTCTTCTTGAATTCACGATTTTTATCGGTGTGTCTCTCGCTATCTTTAAGATTTCGTATAATTGCAAGATTCATGAACATTATAATAATATATTCTCTCTCTCTCTCTCTCTCTCTCTCTCTCTCTCTCTCTCTCTCTCTCTCGCTTTCGCAAACCAAACTTTTCAAACGGGTAGATATGCGATATCTTACTTTCAACCTGGCGACGAATAAATTTTGAACTTCAAGTTGAATTTTTAATGAACATGATTTGATCAAAGCAACATCGATTTTATTAGTTTATCACTTTTTTTCTTCTTTTTAACAAGATTCACGTAATGAAAGAACGTTTATAAAAAAATGTTCACTCAATATTTAAAAATAATTAACTTGTCTTGTTATTTTTATATACAAAAGCCTTTATAATTAGTATGTTTAATAATAATGTAAAAATAAGGAACTTATAATGTTATTGATACTAAAGGAGAATACAAGCTTTACATTTTTTTTTTATTATTATTATGATTTTAATTAAAATATTGAAGTTAACTATTATTTTTTGTCACGCGTTGATTTTATGTATTTTTTTATTACTATAATATCTAATTTGTTCTGTTTTTTTTTAACTGATTTTCTTTACTTTTATTATTTTTTATAATTATCTTGCTTGCAGTTGCTTTTCAAAGCAATAGAAAACCACATCCATATTTTCATAGTATGAAATTATTATAGGACAGAAAATTTTAGATAGGTAGTTTTGACGTCGTATTCTTCATTTGCCCCCCACCCCCTTCTTTGTATTGCTTGAACAGGAAGGTGCAAATAAAAATTCTCTTTAACTCTATGATTCTGCTTGAATTGTTTCGTGAAATTATAGATAAATCCAAGTATTCTCAGCAATATATTTTATTTAAATAAATAACTATTTACTTTAAAAAAAAAAATTATATGTGCATGTTAGATAAATTAAAAAGGAAATGTTCAAAAGCTTAGCAAAATTAATTAATTATTTTAAAAATGTACATTATTTTAATCATAAATATGCGATTATAAAACATTAATTTTTGTTGAAAGTTATTCATATATTAAATATATTAGCACTTATTATGCAAAATTTAGCAACAATTACAGTAATTAAAAGATATGAGTTATGAAAAAAATTATAATTAATAATAATAATAATAATATACTCACTTTTATTTTCGTTGAAAATTAAATTTATGTGTTATATAGCATAAATTTTATTTAATAAAATGTATATTATTATACGTACATAATTACATAATATATTTTTTGGAAGTTAAAATATAAAACAATGAAAATTATAATTAAGTGAAAAGAAAAAAACTTTTTTTTTTTTTTTTTTTTTTTTTTTGTATAATAATTTTTACACTTAATCAACACTTACGATACATTATTTCCGTGCAGATTTGATTTAGGTGAAAATGAAAAAGAAAAATGTTTCAGTGATAAAAAAAAAAAAAAAAAAAAATGCTATTAAGTATACAATCAAAAAGTATTGTCGGCATTCTTTCTTTCATATCACATACAATAGACTACCATGTCGTATATGGAATTGCAATCTCTTTATGTAGTTTTAAAATACTTGTAATACTCGTTTTTTTTTCGTCTCTCTCTCTCTCTCTCTCTCTTTCTCTGCTCTCTCTTTCTCTTTTTCTTTCTCTCTCTTTCCATTGCTCTTTTTTCTCATAATGAAATATGCATTATTTTTCATAAATAATATTAATTGCATTTCTATTTAAAATGTGCTATAATACTACTCACACTAAATACTTTATGATTAAATTAAAAGATTTAAAAGAATTGTTATTAAATTAAATTTTTTTATCATATTTATGAATAAATTTAATAAAAAATATTTAAAATAATTAAATTAATATAGTTTAATGCCAAGAGGCTAAAAATTACAAAAAATGTGCATAATATTAATATATAACAATTAGCCTTGTGGAGATAACTCCGGTAAAAAGTATACGTATAGATAAAAAAAAAATCAGAAGGAAAAATTATTCCACAATTCAGTAAAGAGATTTACATATTTATTTTTGCAATCCAAATGAGAATTCGTTCTGAATTAAATGTATGTATATTGTATACGTACATAGATTTTTAAAAGTTTATAGTACTACAGGATTTAGGAGAACTATAAGATTTTAAGGCATCTGTATACAATGACTGTCCTTTTTCTGTTGTAGAAGAATAGAGTTGAAAAAATATGTTATTTATTTTGTTTCATTCTCATCTAATTTTCCTGACGATTGTTCCTACAACCATGCAAAATTAAATTTAATATATATATATATATATATATATATATATATATATATATAAAAAATCATGATAAAATCTTTTCGTATTATATACATGGGTGATTACACTCTGTTTCTAACAATTAATTGTTAAAAAGCCTTCAACAACTTTTGCTTTATATGCTTTCGTCACTTTCTTTACATTAGCCCTCACTATTTCTAGTTTTTTTTTTTTTTTTTACTTTTATTATTATTTTAATCAGGAACTTCTGTGGAAGTGTGCCTGATTTTAATCAAGATTTGTATAAATAGTTTTTTTTTTTTTTTTTTTAGTTTTTGCTTTTACTATTATTTGCGTGGTTGCAATTATGTATTAATGAAGCTCTGCTTTTTAATTTATAAAATTGAATCACTTACGGACGATTAGGCAAAATATTATTATTATTATTATTATTTATTATGCATGTTTAATTATAGAATTAAGAATTATGTAATGTCTGATTTGAACAAAAATCTTTATTCCTCCCACCCCTTGCCATTATTTAGGTATACAAACTAATAGAGTACATTATATACAATAATATTATAAAGTATTTCAAAATGTCATGTACATAAAGATGAATTATAATGTATAAGAAATAAACAACATAGTATTATTATAATATATAAAAATGAACGTTAAAAGATTAATGCCAAAATTATATGATATATTAGTCTATTCAAAGTATTTTTAACATAGAGTTAATTAACATGATTTGTTTTAATGTATTGACGTCAGTCAAGATATATGGAAGTACTTGACTTTCAGTCAATCACTACCACTCGATTCTTTATTGTGCAGTGACATGGTGACATATTGCTTTTTTTTCACATTGGAATTTCCAAAGCTGCTTCCTTTAAAAAAAAAAAAAAAGAATTTAAATGTGCTAAATACACCATAAAAAATAACGTTTCGTTCGGGTTATTTGTTTGCTTTCTTAAATAACGTTCTTGTATCATATTATCTATAAAAAAAAGTTATCAATTAACGTTTTATATTAGGCCAATAATGATTCTAGTATTGACGTATTTGGGATTTGTTATTTACTTCATCCATAACGAAAGTTGTTGTTTTATTATTATTATTATTTTTTAAGAATGTTGATATATGAATTAACTTCTTATAAATGTTTAAATTTTCATGCTAATAAATTTCTTAATTTTTCTTATATATAAGCTTTAATTGTTCTCATTTGTGGAAAAAAAAAGTATTTTTATTTGACGTGGCTCATAATACGAGAAGTCAGAACCATGTCAATAGGTTATAAGTTATAATACAGTAATACTGTATATGATTTGTCAAAATTATATAGTTGAAAGATGTTATTTAATGAGTTGCACATAAGTTTACTTGAAAGCGTTACACTCTTCACTCCCTGCAATTTGTAATTGCTTTAAAATAGACAATTTTCATTTTCAATACAATATACGGAATGTACACAAATATCTCTTCCAGTTACATTACACTAAAATTGAGATGTTTTTAAATCCATCATGACCTTATTCCGTCAGTATTCACAAACTACGCATTTATTTTTAACAAATTTATTCAAATTTATTTGATTTCACGTGGACTGCAAAACTTGGGTATAACTTCTAAAATATACTTTAAGTTATTCGCCTATTCTGTCACATAGTATAATAAGAATGATTGATTTACTATACGAATATTTACCGTATTTTATTTCACTCCAAAGAGTGAGAAACTATAATGATATAATATAAAATTATTTCATGGGCTGCGTTGAAAAAAAAAAAATAATAATAAATAAAAATAAATAAATAAATACATAAATAAATAAATAAATAAATAATAAAAATTTAATTTTTATTTCTTAGTGATTTTTAACTTTATTATTATTATGGTATACACTTAATTTTTATAATATCTTATATAATGATATGAAAATTATAATTATTGAACGAAACTTTAAATAGAGAAAGACATATAGACAAAGCTTTAAATGTCTGTAAGTTTAAATATTTAAAAATGTGTTTACAAAAACATAAGCGTTTTCATGTAAATAATAGAAATTTGCTCTTTCACTTGCTTAATGAAATAAACTGTTTATTGCTAAATTATTCAGTGCTTAGATAAAACTCATTCCTTTGTTGTTTTTACTGCTGTTTTGTGTACAATGATTCTAATTGTGATAATATTTTATTTAACATTCAATTTTTATTTACTTTCTTTTTTACTTTTTTTTTTTTGAAGTTTTTGTTTTATTTCATTTCTATGTGAGAATTCAAATGTAATATTAATATAATCTTTAAAAAAGGGCAAAAAAATACATATTTTATATATAATATGGATTCTACTAATCTGCGCGTTATTTACTTTGTATTGGTGTGATAATCGAACATAAAAAATAATGACTTTTTTGAATATTTGTTAGCGGAATGTCACTGATGATACTGAAAATATGATGATTTACACTTTTTCTGTTTACTTGTAGATGAATGAAAGTGATTTATATTTATTACATTTCATCATTTTTAAACATTTTGGTAACATTACATTGAAAGAAATGTGTATAAGATTTCTCTATTTCTCTAAATAAGGACATTGTGAACAATATTATTAAAAATATGAACATGACATGACAATGCGTCTATTTTAAGTTTACTTATAAAATCTGAGGGAGGAGTTGACTTTAAAGAAAGCAGGATAAAAAAAAAAAAAAAAAAAAAAATTGCTGACACATAAAATGTTGTTAAGTGTTCACACGGTCAGCATTAGCATTACAATGTATGTCTCTTCTTTTATTAAGAGTTTAAATTAGTACTTTTAGCACCTTCTACATTAACAAACCAAACCTTAAAAATTACGGTATTTTTATATATAATACAGCTTATAATATAAATAGAAAATTTAAAATATATAAAAATGAAGGAGCTAAAGCATAATAAAGTATTTTTATGCAGTATTGTTAATAACTGAATTAATAATATTTATATCATATTTTTTAAATTTATTAGCATCAAAGATAATTATATTTATTTATCATTTCAATTAAAATCAGTTGTAAACTATTATTATACGTTTGCCCGTTTTTTTTTTTTTTTTTTTTTTTTTTAATTTTTTAAGTTCTTTCTAACTTTTTTTTGTTAGTATTATCTATATGTTGTTATATATATTTTTTAAAGATATAATGCAGATTATACTATACTGAAATAATTTTGTATTTTCGTGTATAATTAACCTATCAAACAACACTTTTTTTTATTGTTATTATTTATTTTTTTCTTAACACTTCATTATATCATGATATAGAATATTAATTCATATATTATTAAAGTGTTGAGGAATTATTTATATAATATATTACCTCATACATTATAATTAAAATATAAACACTATTTTGTATATACAATAATAAATATATAGCTTAAAAAAAATGTAGAAGCAGTGTATAATAAGAAAGAAAAAAGAAGTAGGCTTTATTTATATTATTATTATTTTTATTTTTTAACTGATTCACGGTAGCAAAAATGTGACACGTGAACATTTTAAAACTTCTATTCATTGTTAGTTATACAAGATGTAACGTGCTACTTGCATAATACGTGTATATATAAGTTTCATGTAAATGCTTTATATATAAATATATAATGTGGTGCATTCAAGTTTTTTTTTTTTTTTTTTTTATCTTTAATGTCAACTGAGTTTATAGTATATTATTATCTTATATAAAATACAATAGTACACAAGTTTAAAAGATGGGCGGCATAAGAAAAATCAACTATATAGCATATTGTATGCAACTTGCACTGCAACTTTAGCTTATATACTCTGGTTTTAAAAATAATAATAATACATATTAAAAAAAAAAATTGCAAATGAACTACTGCATATTCAACTGCCATAATAAACAACTTCTTCTTTTAGACATGCTGGGTATATAAAAGAAAATAATCACGCTATTAATTTAAAACTATATAATATATTTATGTAAAACTATTAAAAAGTCTTTTCAAATAAAGTTTATACGTTAATTATTTTATTTTTAATAGCAATTAATAATTGTTTTGATTACTTATTCCTACTTTTTATAATTTATTCATGTTTGCAAAAATTAGTTTTTTTTTTGTTTTTTTTTTTTTTTTTTTTTACCCCTTCGTGACAATAATTGAATGTTTGTGAATAAAAAATTGCAATATGAAATTGTATTTCAATTCTCAGACTCATTTATAAATATAATGATATTCATACTTTGTATTTAACTATATTTTTTACACTAAGAAAAAGTAAATGCATTTTTACAAATGCCAAAAAAAAAAAAAATAATAATAAAAATAAATTGTATTATTATTAATATTTACTGAAATTTATTAAGTTATTACAATTTTTAATCCAAAATTAAACGTTAGTTTAAATTATATTTTTGCTATAAATACTTGTGCAATATTTTTATTTATTCACAAAATTATAAATAAAGAAAACATCTGTTTTTTTACTACCCCCCCCCCCCCCCCCCTCAGTTGTCAGAAAACTTTTATTAGGAAATAACAAACCAGAAAATACTGCATTAGAAAAATGAATTGTGTGCACTTAAGCTTATCATTTTCATATACAAAATTTTATACTTCAAAAGTCACAATTTTTTTTCTTTTTCTTCTTCTTTTCTTCTCAATTTTCTCTTTCTATTTTTTTTTGTTTTGTTTTGGAGACAAAAATAGCATGCACATGACCTTTATTATGCAGTTTATAGCAGAGTATATTATATTTGACTTCTTTTTATATAGAGAGTTTATTTCTAAGGCATTTTTCTGGACGAATGCCCTCATTTTGTATAAAGAAAAAAATAAAGTTATTGATTTGTTTAAATCTGTCAGAATGTAATATTTATACCATTGAAGTGAAAAATACATTTATTTCCAACGAAATATAACCGTATGTATTTTTTGTTATATATATATTTTTTTTACAATCTGTATTAGCAAAAGTTACAAGTGTGAAATTTGGACTTGGAAAACTTATTTATGAATGCGTATTTGGCTCAATTCAGTGGATGAAAAAGCATTTTTTTTTATCTTATTTCTGAAGCGTCACTGGAAAGGAAATATTTTACGTTGTATTATGCTTGTTAAGTGAATCATGTTTATTTTTTATAGGTAGGTCTGCTTACAAAATATTTTACATCGAGTATTGATATACAGAGTATTCATCTTTAATACCAAAATATATTTTTACATGATTGACCATTTTTGGTGCCATTTATATCAAAAGAATGGAATTTATTTGTGGGAAAAAAAAATTCATCCTTTCTCTTTCTTCTATCTTAATTACTATATATGGAGGGACATGTCAATTTTTATTACAGCAGGAGAAAAAGAGAAATGTCAAAAATGTTGGGTTAAAAACACACATACACGGTATAATTTGAAAAATATTATTATAATAAAAGAAAAAGAATTTTTTATGAAGGAACAATATAAATGCCTTCTACCAGTGATATCGTCTCTCAGAGATGATGACGAAAAGATTTTGGTCTTTATTAAATGTTAGAAGTGGAAAATAATAGAGAGGAAACACAGCTATATAGAGAGGGTTGGATGCCATGGAATGAAGAAAGGAGGAGGAGGGTAGATTGTGAAGAAGAGAAAGAAGGACTCAACTCAGCATCCAAGTATATCTCTTGGGGAAATTTAGTTGAAAAGAAAAAAAACAATTGTCTCACGAGATCACCCATCACGCGCTATATACTGCAGGCTTTTTGTTGTTGTATGTGTATTCATTCAGGCTGTCTGTTTTATTTTATGTATGTGTGTGTGTGTGTGTGTGTATACGTGTATATGTGACTGGCACGCGGTTTCGTTTTAGTAAGAAATAATATAATGAAAAAAAAAAAAAGAAAAAAAAAAAGAAAAGAAAAGTAGAGTTGCCACTTTTGAGACTACAGGGTGGTCAATAGTAAGATAGTACAGTATAGTTAACATATAGCTTTCATTGTGAATGCTTTCTGGTAGCTCCAATCATGGTCTGCAATTAGGAACTACATTGACTCAACCGCTCTTGAGATTTTTTTTCTACCCTTGAGACTCGTCATCGCCCTCTCTCTCTCTCTCTCTCTCTCTCTCTCTCTCTCTCTCTCTCTCTCTCTCTCTCTCTCTCTCTCTCTCTCTCTCTCTCTCTCTCTCTCTCTCTCACTCACTCACTCTTCCTCACTCTCTCTTTTCTTCAGAAACTACTCTCATTCTATCCATTTTCTACTAGTTAATTGACCTCTCACGCTACACTATACGTATACATCAAACACAAACTTCTCCACTTATTATATAATAAACACAAAAGATATTGGTTAACTTTTTTCTTTTTCTTTTTTTTTTCTTTTTTTTTTTTCAACAATTGAAATTCTTTCTTAATATTGAAAGAAATTTGAAATTTAAATTTTTAGGATAAAAGTTTATAAAATAGAGCAAATCTTCTTAGTAAAGGGGGGGGGGGACAAATTTCAAAGTTTAAATTCAGTTTATAAAAATCTCTTGCAAAAAAAGAAAAAAACAAAACATTTTGGTAATTTCTATAATATGATTTATTATTTCTACAAAGCCATAAATTATAATTCAATGTGAAAAAAATAAAAATAAAATATCGCTGAAATTTTCTAGAATAACTTTTTTACGTTGTGTAAAAAAAAAAAAAAAAAAAAAAAAAAAAAAAAAAAAAAAAAAAAAAAGTTGCATATATCGTAAAAATATTAAAGTTTATTCATGTATATAAGCTACATAATATGGGTCATTCTTTTTTAGCTATCATGATGAGAGTAGTACTTTTTTATGTTATGGCGAGTAAGTAAAATGTTTGCAAAGAGAATTGCTACTATTCATCCCGGTGGTCAGTGAGCTAACATTCCCCTTGTACGTGAGGCTTGCAAAAAAAAAAAAAAAAAAAAAAAAAAAAAACGCATACCAACACATTGCGTGTTTATTATTATTATTGAGGGGAGAGCAGTATAGCAGAGTGACCATACGTATAAGGACCTTCTGTGTATCATCATAAGCAATACTGCAAGAAGTATAGGCAGGTACTATAAGTAAGCACAGCAAAAGCAAAGCTCATTCTCTTGATATACTGCAAGCTATAACATCTCTCATCTTTTCTCTCCACAGAATAAAACGCGGAAGCTGCTGTGTATGGATCGTTCAGCTGACCGAAAAAACACACACACACACACACACCTTCCTGCTATTTTTATCTTTTAGGTTGTACTTTCTCTCTCTCTCTCTCTTTCTCTCTCTCTCTCTCTCTCTTCCTTTTAACCACATAAATCTTAACTTTGCGTGCTTTTTGCTTTATAAAACTAGCGTATGTGTGTGACAAATAGCTCTCATTATAATATCTAAGCATATATATATATATATATATATATATATATATATATATATATATATATATATATATATATATATATATATATATATATATATATATATATATATACTAATAAATGATTTAATCAGTATAACGTATATTTTAATATGAAAGTTTGAAAAAAAATTCTGTTCGTGCACCTTTAAATAACTATAATATAAAGATTTTGTGATTACATATTATATATTTTTCAACCATTATGTCAAAAACAATTAATGAGCAATATATCCTCATTATATTTTAAGTTAAAAGATAAAAAGATAATAAATAATCAATTTATTTAAAAAGATAATTTAAATTTAATTATGTTTTAAATAAGAAAAGATCAATAACTATTTCTTTGCAAAAGGTATGTTATACATAAACTATCATGATGAATTGCAGTAGTATTGTTTCAAACAATGAATTCATTAAATAAATTTTATGGCGTTTGCAGTAACATAGTATATATATTTACATTTTTTTTATTTACTTTGTTTGAGTATATGTATACAAACCTGAAAACTTGTAAAACTTATAAAATGCAACTTTATTATTTTATGTAATAATTATTAGAAAACAATATTATATATGATAATTAATTCTTTAACGATTTTTTTTCTTACTAAATTGTTATGCAGTAAGCTGCGTATACTTATATATTTAATTTACTTTGTTGTGTATATGTACAACAATTTTGTATTTTATTTTTTTAATTTTCTACCGTTTAAATCCTCTTAAAAAAGGGAAAAATAAACCTTTGTTAATTAGTATACACTTTTTTTCAACGTTTAAAGAGTTAAGAAATTAATTATCAAAATACTAATTGCCATTTTTTTTAATACCCACTCAACGATCATAGAACAATATATAACAACTACTTTTCATTTTATATTTTATCAATTATTTAGAGAGAAAAATAATAAAACGATTATTTTTATTATGCGCATGAAAAATGTAAATAATATGGTAATTTATATAAATCGCATTATTATTTAACAATTATAAACTATATGAAAAATTAATAACTATTTAGTTTTTTTTTTTATTTAAAGGCGTAGAACACCTTGAACAATAAACTTTCCTTATATCATAAAATACCTAAATATCAACGTTGATTTCTCCGGAGTCATTGATTTCTAATTTATTTTCCATTCAAAACATGGCTGCTGCAGGTTTATGACGTTAAAGCTCACTACTCCACACGCGCGGAAACAGTCAAGCTGTGACGTCATAAACCCGCAGCTGTCATTTAGTGAATGTAAAATAAATTAGAAATCAATGACTCTGGTTAAATCAACGTTGATATTTAAACATGTTAGGATATTAGACATGTTTTTTTTTTCAAGGTGTTCTACGCCTCTATTAAATATTTATTTTATACTCTATGAAATATTATATAAAAAAAAAAAAAAAAAAAAAATCCTGGCATAATATAAATGAATGGCAAAATAAATATAATGATATTTTTAAAAATTGACAAAGCCACTTTGAAAATTATACATATAATGCATAACTCTGTATGTTATATTATAACATTAAATAACTTTTTTTGCTAAAATAAATATAAAATATAACTACGTTTTTTGTATTATTAATTTGGAAAGGGGCAAATATTATTTTTCTTTAGAAAATTTATATATATATAATATATATATATTATTAAATGTAAAGTAATTTATGAGTTAACAAATGATTTGCATGTTCATGATCAGTGCAAAAGTAAAGATTGTTGTGAAACAAGAAAATATATACATATAAGTAATGCAAACCAGACTACGTAATTTGTGCATGAAGACTATGAGAGAACATACCATGCACGTATTGAGTATTATGTGCTTCATGTGTACTATACTACATAAGTACATACATACATACAACTATACAACAACATTACATCTGTATACATACATAAATACATTAAATTTCTCTCTTATCATTAAATCAAACACAAATCTACTTACTAAGATGATATAGAAAATAAATCATACATAATGTAAAAGGTTAAATAATTAAGTTTATATATATTAATATAACTTCATATCGTACTTTAAAATGTCATAATATATTTTATATTTATACATACATACATAATGTGTGTGTGTGTATATGTGTATATATATATATATAAAATACAAACACACACACACACACACACACACACACACACACACACACACACACACACACACACACACACACACACACACACACACACACACACACACACACACACACACAAACACACACACAAACATCATAATATAAATAGTAATATTAAAATATTTATACCTTTTAACATATCGATCTGTCAATGTCAACCTTAAATATAGTTTGCTTGATATACATATTAAAATATATACATAATTATCAGTAAAATAATAATTTAAATGGTCTGTGTTAACATAAATAATAATTAGAAACATTTTGTGTTAATCAATTTATCTATATACTTGTCTGTCTGATTTCATTTATTGGACTATTAATGTTCACTAAAATATCCCCCTCCCGAATTTTTCTTAAAGATATATTTTACACGTATTGCGGTTTAATTTATATTTTATACAAGGTATTCGGATAGTTAAAAAAAAAATAATAACACAAATAAAAAATTTTAAAAAAAGGTCGAGATAATATATTTGTAAGCAATTGCTGATTTCAATTGCAGCTATAGTTACCAAAATCCTTTCTCAAAATTTTCATTTTTTTTTCTTTCTATGTGAAAGAACTGTATATCAAATATTTGCAACCAAATATTAGAAAATGAATTGCTGAATTTGCAAAAGGCCATGTAAAACTAGTGTCACAGATATCACCTTTTTAAATAGTATTTCATATCATGATTATAAAGCTTCAACGTATAATATTATTACAGAAATCGAATACATTATTGAATTTATTGGGTTTTACATTCTACTTTTTGATTGTCCTTTCAAAGAAAATAAAATCTATTTTCTTTTATTTAGTGTGATATTTACCTTCGTGTTTATTTAGAAACATTCTCACGTGTTTGGCATTGTATTGTCAAGAAGCACCACGCAGTTGGATAGAGAGAGAGAGAGAGAGAGAGAGAGAGAGAGAGAGAGAGAGAGAGAGAGAGAGAGAGAGAGAGAGAGAGAGATTGTGCTCGTTCCACTCTCTTTTATTCTTTTTTATATGCATATTATATTATATATATATATATATATATATATATATATATATATATATATATATATATATATATATATATATATATATATATATATATATATATATATATATATATGTATAAGGACTGTACACCATGTACCAGTGTCAGCAACCAAGAAGTAAAATAAGATAAACAGTTTTCTTCGAACTCCTACATCATTTTTATGTATGTATGTATGTATATATATATAATCCCATCTGGAACCCTTTCTTTTCTTTTTCTCATACTACCCTGAGATAGTCATAAGATGAGAGAGAGAGAGAGAGAGAGAGAGAGAGAAGTCAAAGGTTTCAACACTGTTGGAACTCAATTGGCATTCTTCACCAGTGAAATACTGGTTTCACAAAGTCTCAATCGAAAACAATAGTTGACAGTCTTGTGTTTATTACATGCCTAGCAGCTCAACCATGCTGATTTATTCAATAGCTAACACCCCCATTTATATTGAAAAAAAATCAGCAAAAAAAAAAAAAAAAAAAAAATCAATTGAATTCAATGAAAAATGTTTCTCAAGACTTCGTTTTGAGATAAAAATCAAGCTGTCTGTCTAGGATGAAAAAAAAAAAATATATGTTGTAACATATTTATTGTTCTTGATATACTTATTGAAATTATAATGTATAATATAATAATAATTCATCATTTTTTATTTTTGCACCATAATAGAGTTGTATGACTTAATAAAAATATCCAATTTTACAGTTTGTTAATCAATTTTGTATTCATATTTACCAATGTTATTTTTCATGCTAAAAATAACATAACCAGTCTATATCACACTGCAGAAATTTTGTAAATGTAAAATATTTGGGTAAAATATTATCTAACTCAAATTACGAATTTTCACGTAACCCTTGTTTGCAATTGGCTCGACCATTGTTTATTTTGAAACATTACAATGTTTCTATATCATTATCAATGGTAATTTTATCTCTCAATTGATATTATTTTAGCAATTTCATCTGTTTTTATTTCAAATTAAAATTATTTGCAAAAATAAACAATTGAGGGACATAAATTTTATAACGTTGAAAAATAAAAAAGAAAAAAGAAATGCCAACAAAATTTTTATAACACTTTAAAATATAATAATAAATTTTTTAATATTTAGGGTTTCATAACATAGAGGACATTTTATATCGAATGCATAAAACTGCTTCACTGTATGGATGTATATTTATATTAAAAAGACCGTGGGATGGGCAAAATGCTCCACGGCCGACGGCCGGTCACTTTGTGATGCTGAAGGGCCATCTATCGTTGTCTTGCTGGGCAAAACCTCAGGAGGTCCAGCTAAGATCTCGTGCTATGAACCTTTATTCATATTCATCTTATAAAGTAGGTAATTTCTTAAACCTAAACGTTAATATTGTCTCTTTGAAAAACAAAAATCATAAAACACAAGTTATTTTTTTCGATTATATTTTATATTATAATTTTTTTTTTTAACATAATCCTTGCATGTATATGCGTACATTACAAAACACATTTACCTCCTCTTTTGTTGTCAACTTGCTTTATTTTTACATAATTTTTTCTCTTTAAGTCAAAAAAATTATTCCATTAACATTTTTTTTTAACTTTTACATAAGTTTCATACTTTTAATGATGCATTAAAAAGATCACAATTTACTATTATTTTTTCTACATAGTTATTTAATACACTATATATACTATCATTGCAATAACATTAACAATAAAATTTACTTTAATATTTAAGTTATAATAGTGTAGGTCTTACATTAACCATGTAATTACAACGACAATGCTTGTTTCACAATCTTGTTTAGTAAAAAACCATTCATAATATCAATCATTTTTATGCTCGTATATTATATGACCACCAACGTCTTACATTGTACAGCATACATGCAGTACAGTTTATATATATATATATATATATATATATATATATATATATATATATATATATATATATATATATATATATATATATATATATATATATATATATATATATATATATATATATATATATATATATATATATATATATATATATATATATATATATATTCTGCATGTGTATATACCCTACAGTCTACACAATATAATACGGTGTATCAGTGTACATTTTGCGTTATGAGAAAGTCTGTTTATATATATATATATATATATATATATATATATATATATAATATATATATATATACACATATATAAGTAAACCTTGTGTACTAACTAATGTTAGCGGTCTGTCATCAAGTCAAAAGTCCTATTGCGCGGCAGAGAAATAATAAATGATTTTTGCAGTAATGTTCTTACACATCAGGAAGAAGAAAAAAAAAATGAAACTAAAAATAAAAAATGAAAGAGAAGGTCATCTAATGATGCATAAAATCATAGTATTTTTTTTTCACATGAAGGTTTTCATCGTATTGTTCAAGAAATGAAACAAAAAAATAATAATAATAATGGTAATAATATATATATATATATATATAAAAGAAAGAGAGATGTAGACAGATTGTATTGGAGAGTGATGATCCATTGGAATGTATATGAGTGGTGTGTCGAGAGACAAAAATAATGTCTTCAAGACATATCGACATCGCACGTATTTTTTTTTTTTTTTTTTTTTTTTATGTATAAATCATTTTTGTGGGCTTCAATATTCTTGCCTTGTCAAAAGGTGATATTAGAATACATTATATATACACAGAAGAAAAAAATTATAAAAAGTTGAAACAAATTTTGTCATTGATAGTAACTTTAAAATTATATAGTTTTTAAATTTATATTTTATTAATTGCAGCAATTTTGTATAAAAGAAATAATTCATGTAATTTTTTTTGAACCTAGAAACTTTTTTTTTTTTTTTTTTTCTTCTTCTTCTTCTTCTTCTTCTTCTTCTTCTTCTTCTTCTTCTTCTTCTTCTTCTTTTCTTAGTTCATACATGTATAATTTTTACGCTGCCATATAGTATTATGACTTTAAAAATATTTCTATGTATTATTTCTTTGAATATAAATTTTCATACATGATGATTTTTACATTGAGATTTTTCGTGCATAGCTTAATTTTGTAGTGGTGTACTATGATATTATAATATGAAAAGAATCCATCTTGATTGAGCGTGCGAATTGATGAAATGGTCTAATCATGCGTTTCTCTTTTGCAGGTGAGTATAACAACATCATTTTTTTTTTCTTCTTCTTCTTCTTCTCTACGTGGTTTATATGCCGACGCCGACTGTATGCGAAGCTTTGGGAGATGTATGCACGCGAAGGTAAAATAATAATAATATATGTATACGACTTATAAATAATATAATTCACGTTTCTCTTCTTTTGATAATATTAATAATAATAATAATAATTGTGATATGCAATTAAGTCACCTATTCAATCATGAAAACAACTGGCAAGTTAATTATAAAATATTAATACTTTATCTTTTATGATGTAAATCAAATTTGTTATATAATATTGTACACTTGAGTACACATAAAATATACAAAATAATAATAATAAGAAGAAGAAAATCAAGCAATATAACTTAAGTTAGCGTGAAAAATACAACAAATTGCATTTATTGTATACACATAATTATTATTTAAAAGAAAATAAATTACATTTTTTTTTATTATATATACTCAAACAGTATAAAAGCTTTCTATTTATATATAGTATAGAGACTATTTTCTTTAGTAAATGTTTCTAAAAAATTAAATGTAATAAAATGTAAAAATAGTAATAACAGAATCATCTTCCATATTTTAAATAATTTGAATAATCAAATTTGAAAAAGTCTGTGGGAAAAAAAAAAAAAAAAAAAAAACTTGATTTCATTTTAAAATTATTGTTGTTATTAATTTGATTAGTGTATACTTAACATTTATAGCGCGTAAATTATAATGTAGCAAATCTAAAATAGTTTATTTTCAGTTTTATCTGATAAACTTTGCTAACTAAATATTGTTTTATGAAAAATAAAGACCTGTTTAATTACCCTTATCTATAGAAGGTGTCTAAATATGTTAAATAAACAAGCAGAGCTTTTCATGGTAAATGAACATAATTCGTCTAAAAAGCTCGTGTTTATATGATATATGGAAAAGTCTTTCAATTTGTTGAAGAAATTGAATAAAGATGCTGACAGGTTTTCAATTCCTTGCCTGTATTTTCTACTACAAATTAGTCATGGTTACATTAAAATTATCAAACAATGGAACTTATTTTGATGGTTAGGAAATTAACTAACTATACTTTAAAATAAAAATTTGTAAATTATGCGTAGAGTGGGGTGTCATGAAGTATATAAATATGAAAATGTTATCCCATTAGTGTTAATTGAAGAAAAAAATCAATATAATGAAGTTTTTAACATAAGTTTATAAATTATCATTATAATGTATACATATAGTATGCATAGAAGAGGTAAACTTGTGAGTTCTGGAGATACATCTATAGTCATCTCCTCTCTTGATCATTTCAAAAGTACTTTTCGAAATAAGTTATAAAATTTCAAAAGTCAATAATATTTTACGAACTTAAAAATTATTCATTTCATAATTAAAATCAACTTATAGTTAATAATAAAACAACCATTTTGTTCGTCTGTATTTTCAATTTAATAAAGCGTTTATCTGAACTGTTTGTAACATCGGTCAGGAAGGTACTGCAGTACAGCCGAATTTAGTTACGAAGATGCGGGTTGTAAGCTTGTAACGAGATCATGGCTCCAAGAAAAAAAACTACTAGCAATGATAAATCATGAGATGTGACCTTTATTCATAATACTGTATTATGTCCCTTAACCGCATACTGTATCCTCACAAACTGGGGAGATATGTTGTAAATTAGGCCTGGATTTCGTGACGTCATGAATCCAAAAGTTGCCTACTTTATTTATTTTTTTAACTTCAGTTTGTGAGGGTTGATGGACATAATATGTGTATTTGTGATGGTCCTATCTCATGAATTGTTCGTTTTTTATTATTTTTTTTATTTAATTTTCTGAGACCAGGATCCCTTTAAAGCTTCTGCAAAGGTGCGCCGTAGATATGCAGACAGGTGGCGGAGGTGAGAAAAGAGGCAACGCCTCTGATCAACATTGCTGTCATCATTTTCTCAAGTCAGCAGCAAAACTTGCCAATTGTTTGACCAAAGAATACAAAGAAATTATTCATAAAGTCAAAAAATATTTCATACAAGAAACTAAAAATATAATATCTAAATAATAGCCTTTATAAAATATTCATTTATTTAAATAAGATGGGATGTAATAATCATTATTAAAATAAAAATGACTATAAGTAATGCCTACTTAAATTATAATTTTCATGAGTGTTGAGGTTATATTTTATTATTATTTTTGACTCTTTTTTTTCCCCCTTCTTCCTTTTGTTCATCTTATTATTATTACTATATTATTATATTAGAGATTTAAGGTTTATTCACTTTATTCTCAATAGATGTCGCTACAATTTATAATTTCTTAAAGAATTTTTAAATTCTTTTCTGTTTAATTTCTTACAAAAAAAAAAAAAAAAAAAAAAGTGGAAAACTTTAGAAAGGAAAAATAAATTATAATCGCTCTCTAAATTAAACGGCTGTTTAAATTAATTAAATGCTTAAAACATATTTTATTCTTAAATGAAGAGCAATTTGTACATTTTAAATAATACTAAATTTTTATTTACAACCCAATGTAAGCATGTAGTGTAGAACATCATTTTATTATTGTTGTTTTTCTCTATTTAAAATATTTTCCTTTTCTCATTCGTACTTTTATTCACATAATAATCAATTCAATATTAACGTTTTATTCATCATTATTGGTACCCCCCTTTCTTGCCTCTTTATCTCTATATACGTATATACGTACATAGCACTTTATTTTGATTTGAAACATGGACGGTGAAAATAATAATAGTTGAGAATAATATATTGAAGTATCGGCGGCTTCAAACTAATGAATAGGAGGTCGAAAAGAGCATTTTGATTTCTTTTATTTACCGACCGCAAGAGAGGTGTTAGTTTGTTTGATGCTTATTTCTTGCTGTATACGAAAAGGTTAATTTTTCTCTATGTTTCATACACACAAACAAATACATAATATTACTCTTGCTTTCGTACATATTATATATATATATATATATATATATATATATATATATATATATATATATATATAAACGTAAAACATTACATAGACCCGCCACCGCGATTGTTAAGATCGGCCAGTATATATATTATATATAGACTGGTTAAAAAGAGTCTTATATAAAAATGGTGCTAAATAGATTAACATACTGGCTTCATACCTCCGGCTTAAAATTTTGGTTCAGCAATCATCATCATCATCAACATTATTTAGAAGAGAACATAATAAAGATTGCCGCTTCAGAGAGAGAGAGAGAGAGAGAGAGTCATTGAGTATTTTCAACTTAAAAATCAACTTTTTTTATTATTATTATTGAAACAATCGTACAATTTAGGAATTAAATAATATTTATATATTTTTTTATTGTTTTCAAAATAAAAATGTTAGTTTTATAATGGTGCAATTCTGCATTGAACTTTTTGAAAATATATTACAGAGTTAACATTCTTGTCGATAATAAAAGTGCGTATTATTATTATTTTTTTAACAATGTGTTTTGGTTCATGTGTTATATAATATACCACCTCCTCACACCAACTAATAATATTTTTTTGTTTGCAAGTAATAACAAAACATTGCAATCAATAATTCGAACAAATTTTTATACTGTTTCCAATGGTAAAAAAAGAACATAAATAAATATATATGAAAAAGAAAATATAATGATAAAATAATTTCAAGTCAATTCCATTCCTTTATTTTATTATTATTTTTTTTTAAAGTAATGTTTTGTATCACATTTGCATTGAACACTAATGTACTCAGAAACTTGAAGGTAAAAAAAAAAAAATGTATATAGGCTGGCGAAATTATACTTACAAATAAATTGAAATTTTCATATATTACTATACGCCCATTTACTTGAACTCTTATAGTCATGGAAACTTTTATGATGATTGCGAATTTTTATGCGAAATGCGTGGCGTATAGCCTATTGAGATGTGCGAACGAACTAACAAAACACGATATAGGAAAAACATTCTCTCTCTCTCTCTCTCTCTCTCTCTCTCTTTCTTTCTTTCATTCCCTCCTTCCACTCTACTACATCTTTTAAGTAACAATTTTACTTGCCAACACATTTTTTTTAGAAGGTGCTACAGCTATTCAATTTGCTTGTCAAACATCTATGTAATTAACGTTTCTAACATTAAATATAATAAATACTTTATATATAGTATATAGACGGTATACAAGTAGTTTATATATAAAATAAGAAACAGCTGTCTGATAGAGCCACTGTTGCCACTATACTTGTCGATAATAATATACTTGGGGTGTTAAATACATTACCTATAAGACATGATTTAAATTTTCACTTATTGTACTATTTTTTATATATATACATAATTTTCTTTTAAGAAGCGCTCGCATTTTATTACGTATATATATTATATATTTTTTTTATTGTACTGTGATTAAAAAGGTTTATTATATCATTAATTTATTTTATTTCAATATGAAAATTTATTTGTAGCGATGTATCTAAAACGTAATTTTATTATTTAAGTTATAGTTTCTTATTTTGAAGTAACATATTATAATTATATATTTTTTTATTCAGTATTTTAGTAATAATTTGATCGCAGAGAAATATTGTAAAAATATAGAGTATGATTTAGAAAATGGAAATATTTTTGGGTCTTTATGAGCAATATTAAAAAATTTCGCAGATTCATGCATAATTAATATCACTGCAATTTCAATTGTTTACAACAACAACAACAAAGAAAAAAAAAAAAAAGGTAATTCTATAAAATTTGTCGAAGGTATCACAAAGCTAGATGGTATTTCTAAAATGGGATATAAATGGAATATAAATCATTTATTCTTTAAAAAATATGACGTCATGATGAGAGAACCAATGAAAAAACGTCATATAAGCATATATTTCGTTATGAATATGATGAGAGAAGCAGGGAAATAATCACTGAACAATAGAATGTAATGAATTATTTAATTCTACAAGCGAAAACGTATATACTCATATGGTTATATATTATTATGCTACTGCACGTTTTACGTCTTGAAAATATTTATAATTTTTAATTTTCCATTGTTATAAGTAAAGATAATATATCATAAATTGCATATTTAAAATTATGAAAATTTTATTAAGACTTGTTCATTATATAATAATTATAATAAATATATATTTTTTACTTAAATAGGAGTTTTAACAATAGTAATAATAATAATATTTTATAATTTATTAAGGAAGAGATGACCAGCTGATATTTCACAAACTGAAGATGTACGGAATATAAAATTAACACGAAGTAAAGATGACAAATATTACGTAAAAGTTTAATTATGTCAAACTATTGCAACGACAATCAAATGTTGAAGTTATTTCACTTTGAAGATAACATGTAAATGTGAAAATTCAAATTTTAGCACCAACTTCGAAGGGGGGAAAAATTATATATATAAATAATAATAATATTAATTGAACATTTTCAAAACTGAAAACGTTTTTAAATTAATTAAATATTATTAAAGATTTTTTTTTTACGGATAAAAATTATTGTAATTATTGTATGAAATTAAAGATTCTAGTGTATTTATAACTATATGGCCCCAGCAAGTCGGTAACCTTGCTGCTTTATTTAAACTCTTATAGTGATGGTAGTTTACGGAAATACACTGTCCCAATCTTAACTTATTTATGATTTTTTAATTCAGAATGGTGTCGGATTAATTGAGCTTAAAGGCGGGTGAAGTTAATACGCTCAACACTTCGTTGGGCGACAAATCCGACTATATAGAGTGCATCATAATTTATACTAAATTTTTAAATCATCTTATTATATACGTTGCTTATATTATATTATTATTTATATTTTCCCCCTTAGTTTAACAAATTTTCAAATACTTTGTTTTATTTCTATTCTATATTCGTAGTGAAAATATCGTTTTAATTACTCTACAGTATATGCGTAAAAAAAAAAAAATAATAAAAAAAAAAAAAAAAAAACTCAAACTTAAACTAATGCTAAGGAATTAATGAAGCACGAATATGCGATAGGACAATTGTAGATAATATGATTAAGAAAAAAATTGGAGAAACTTTTGGTTTAATATTTCTTATAACATCAACTTGTCTCTTGGATCGCAAATTAAAGTCGTGAGTTAAATGGAGCAAGCCAGGGAGGATATTTTTCAAACGTCGAATTAAACAAAAGCAAAACAAGTATACTTTAATTATGAAAGGTTATATATATATATATATATATATATATATATATATATATATATATATATATATATATATATATATATATATATATATATATATATATATATATATATATATATATATATATATATATATATATATATATATATATAGATGAATGAATAAAATAATTAAACGTTTGCCCGAATTCTATTGTTAAACAAAAAATATGATGTGTATTTTTTTTTTCTGTTTAATATATTTCGCTTCGTTTGAAATTCTACAATCAATATATATTAATTAATTGCATATATTATTATATTATTGTAATCAACCTGTATGTTATGTTGTATACACACACACAACACATAAAATAATAATATAGTATGTAGATCCTTGTTAAGATGTGAACAGAAGGATATTAATGAATGTTCGAATTTTTGATTGGATTGTGATTGTTATATACGTGTTGATATTAAGGATCACTAGATCGTGCCAATGGATTATCAATATATATATCATAATACAAATTTATATATTATATATTATTTATATACTTTGCAAAAATTGTTGTATCATACCTATTTTTACCACTTACTAAAATGTTGTACATATTTATAATTTCTCTCTCTCTCTCTTTCTCTCTCTCTCTCTCTCTCTCATTTAAGATAGAATTTAATTTACCATTGAAGCTATAAAATTATAACTAAACATAATTTTTAAACTTAAATTATCAAAGAAAATTATTATAATATATATATATATATATATATATATATATATATATTACTTGTTTATAAAATACTTAACCTTCCTATACATATACTTATTAATGTTGCAAAAATGTAAGTATATAATATTATAGTTTATCTATATTCTTTTTATTATTATTATTTTTTGAATAACTTTTACTTTTTTTCCGTGAGTAACACATTAATCAAAACAACATTGTGTCTTTGAATACTAAAAAAAAAAAAAAAAAAAAAAAAAAAAAAATGCTAAGCTAATAAAGTAAAATATTATATAGGCAGTAAAAAGTACGGTTCCGCTTGGTTAACTCTAAATCAATAGTGCTTAGAGCGTAGAGACAAAAGGTGCCTCACTTTTGTAATTTTTGTTTCATGTTCATTGTTGACCTGCAAAGCTCTTAAATCAGCGTCGTCAAGTTGCTATTCCAAGATTTCTAAATGTTCTATCAAGCAATTATTCATGGTTTTTACTTTCTTTAAGCATCAGTATTATACGTAAATAATATTGTTGATATTTTTTTTTCCTTTGACGTTTATTTTTTTTATTTTTTATTTTTCTCTTTGGAAAAAAAAAAAAAAAAAACTATTTTATTATAAAGATATATTTTTTCGTAGATGAAAAATTATGTACAATTCTGCTTAATACTTAAAAATATAATGCTAATCTTTATTAATATATTAACTACATTTTACAGTAGTTTTGCTTTATAGGTGTGTCCATAACACTTCAAAGAATTTTTAGGAGACAAATTTATATAAAAGGATTTTCAAGAGATATTTTTCTTTATTCTATGAACTTTTTATGCGATTTAGTCAAATTTATTTCAACATTATATATGAAGACATTATTATTAAAGTATTTTTTAAGTTCCATGTATCTTGCTTTTTAAAGAAGTTTATATTATTATTATTTATGAATACAAATGTTTTGAACTCATTATAAAACATTTTTAATCTATATATAGAAGCTGTTTAGAAAATAATAGCCTTGAAACTAATATAATTTTAAAAAAATGTATATCCCTAATATTACTTAATAAATTATATCATTAAGCTTTTTAAACATATTGTAATTAACAAAATATATTTAACACACATGAGAAAAAAATATACCATTAATTTTTTATTAAGTCTTTTCATTAGACTTATAAATATCTATTTAGCTTATGTAATAAATCTAACTAAAGTTTTTTTTTTTTTTTTTTCATCTCACATACTTTTTTTTTTTACATCATATCAATTTTTTAATCTTAAATTTGACACTTATCATGTACAGTTAATAAGCCACATGCTGTTAAAAATAAGAAGAGAAAGAAGAGAGAGAGAGAGAGAGACAGAGAGAGAGAGAGAGATTGTAGTAGCCTTTCCCAATCATTTAATATTTTAGTGATAACATCAGAAAAATTGATAGAGATGGTATAGGAGAATGTGATGGTGGCAGGTTAGCTCAAAAGCTCCTGGAACTTGGGGTCAATCAACAGAGATGCCAATGTGGTCCCATCATTCATATAACGCCTTTGTTCTTTTAGTACATATAATTATTACAAAAGAAGTGTTGGACCAGACAAGCCTTCACTACAAAAAAAAAAAAAAAAAAAAAAAAAAAGTAACGTTAAAAAAATAATAACAAATCATGTTTTTTATTTTTATTATTAATTAATTACCTGATGTAATTACAATTTTTTTTATTGTGTTTCAATATATCTTATTAATATATTTACACACTTACTTTCATATGGTATAAATATCATATTAAGAAGAAATCATGAATAATGCATTATGCAGTTTTACTTTAATTACCATGTGAACCAAAATGGTGACCAGAAGACAGCGTGAGATATACATAAGAGACCAGTGGATTTAGACATTTTATAATAAGGGGAAAAAAAGCGCTTTAACCTTTTCTAGTTTAACACTAACAGTGCTAACAAATTGAGAACAAGTTTGTTACTTGCTACTAGTGTTTCCTTGATGTTTTTCTGCTATATTGCTGCTTAAAAAGCGAAATGTTCCAAGGCCATTATGGCAAAGCGTGCAAAACTAAATGCCGCCAACACCACCACCTCCACTAGCTTTTGCTCGCGTTTTAGGTGATCTGACTGCTGGATTCAGTCTCTCTCTCTCTCTCTCTCTCTCTCTCTCTCTCTCTCTCGTCGGTCGCGCTTGACAGCTACCAGTTCACCACATACAGCTTATCTTACAATACTTTTATAAGTGATCATACTTCAAATATCTAAATTACTTTATAATTTGTAATAATAATTACATAACTAAATTGTTAGTACATACTGCAAGTTATAAATTCTTAAGACTGTATATTAGCATATTTCATTATTATTATTACTATTATAAAAATACATTAAATTAATGAATTTCTTTGGAAGAGTTGAAATAAATATTATAAATAAAAGGTGTTCCCATATTCTATTCTTCCTTTATTTTTTTATCTTTATCTTTTTTATTATTATTATTATTACAATATATTTTTTTAATTCTCTTTTATCTACGGTTATCAGTTCAGTTTCGTCACAGCCAATCGCTCTATAAATGACTTACAAGTTTTTCCTCTCGTTTAATCTTTGTTTCGTTTGGCTATATAGTTGTTGGATATATCAGGGTGGGAGAATTAGTGAAGACGGTTTTAAATGCAATGTTTCTCTCTCTCTCTCTCTCTCTCTCTCTCTCTCTCTCTCTCTCTCTCTCTCTCTCTCTCTCTCTCTAGTTCTTATGTTCTCTGACTATACTCTGTCACGCTGTTGTTACTATAGTTGCCACAATCAAGGAGGCGGCATGACGCAGCATTAGCTATCGGACGCAAGCAAGCAGTTGAGAGAGAGAGAGAGAGAGAGAGAGAGAGAGAGAGAGAGAGAGAGAGAGAGAGAGAGAGAGAGAGAGAGAGAGAGAGAGAGAGAGAGAGAGAGAGAGAGATATCTTTGGGTCCTCAAGGTGCCGCCTCAATCCAGCATCATGGTTCGTGATGCCAAAGAGCCACCTATTATGCTGCTTAGTATTTTCATAATACATACTGTACTGGTGCACCATATATATATTATATTGTTTTGTTCACATTGCACACTAAACTTCCTTAGATAAAAAAATCTATACAAGAATGTGCGTGTATATAGAGATTGCTTTCCACATAATACTTTTTAAGTTAAAAGAATCCAGGAATCGAGACATTAAATAAAAAACGTAACATTGATGAGATAAGTTCATTATACAAACAATTAATAGTTATTATGAAAAGAGTTATACCTAAAAATACATTTTTTGATTTTTTATGTAATTCTTACAGTAGGTAACATTTTTCTCAAACTATATGTAACATGCATGAATAATAATAATACAAAACATAATCATTCTTGTCTTATCTTCTTCAAGAACTTGGGCTTTCACTCACTGTTTGTCTTGATGATAAAAGGATAAAAATACACAAAATAATATATATAGGAATAGGAATATATAATATATATATATATAGGTATATATATATATATATATATATATATATATATATATATATATATATATATATATATATATATATATATATATATTAATAATATATATAATACCACTTAAAAAAAAAAGTTGCAACTTAAAAAACTGAATGCTGATGTGGTAGCATAACGTTAAGTATTTGATACATAGCACAAAACATAATATGTTTTAAACACCGTTTGAGTATACATTTTTATAATGGTATTTTAATAAGATGAAAATCTATTACATAAGCTTTATGTCCAAGGTGATAGGATATATATTGTCATGTGATACATGTACATATATTTAACTATTTAATACATAATAACAAATATAATTATTATTTGGCATGATATTTGACAAATATAATTATTATTTGGCAGTTACATTAAAAATTGACATGCTGATATTTGTATGTACAAGAATTCAAATAATAATAATATTAATAATAAATAATAATATAGGGTGTATGCGGGTGACGTCATATTTATTGCGTTTGGAGGCCATACTGGAGTAGTGAATAACATTGCTCAGCATAGGACAAACTTCATTTAAGTTAATTTTCTTTGGGAAATCGGTTAATTTTTTGTTATTTATTATTATTATTATTTTTTTTTTTTACTCACATACTTGAGATACTAATTCAACATATTTACAGTATCAGTGCTCTCAAAAATATTGCAGTGTTTTTAAACTGGCAAAATGATTTTTTTTCTATGTCACCCATGTTATTGAGTTATCTAACATGGCGTTGACTTTAACATGAATGCATACACCCTATATATAAATAAAAACTCTCAGGTCGTAGTTTTTAAAAAGTCATCCATTTATGTTATTTACACACAAATTGTAACGTTTTCGTATAAGGCGGATGTATAGAAATATACTGTGTTTACCTCCTTCTTCAGCTTCAGTATAAGCTGAAGAAGTATGCAGACACATTTCTATATTATACACCTTTGAAAATGTTACAAATTGTATGTATATTACCTAGTATATGACTTTTTAATAAACCTTGAGTTAAGTTAAATCAATAAAAATATACAATGGTTTTGTTTGTGTATATGTATGCAACCTGCAAGACATTAAAACCCAACAGGTTGCATAACTAGGATAATGTTTGGGGCAGTGCTGATTTACTCTTGACAAACTTTAGAAACCAGTACCCCTTTTTAGTATATAGCTTAACTTGAAAATCAAAATGAGTACAGAAAAAAATCAACAACTGTCAATTAATGTTTAATTGTTGGTTTCAAAATTGGATACTTAGACCAAACACTTATACACATAACACTTTTTATAGTGAACTATAACACTGATATTTAATGCACACATTATTATCATTATTTATTGTTATTTTACTTAAAATGTAACTAAATTATTTTTTATTGCTTGCATATTTTGATGTGCTTATTTGTATGAATATTGCACTTTTTAAATTATAAACATTCATTTGGCACTTAATAATTTTCAATATCATTCTTCATATTATTGCTGCTGTTTTCATAATTTATTGATTGGCTTCCAAATATTATGGAATATAGGACCAAACACAACATCAGTCTGAGTTTGACAAAGGGGACCATAAATTCACAGATATGTGTGGCTTGTTATATGCATCTCTTTCTTTAGGTAGAGCATATTTGAGCTTTGTAGTCTTGTCTCTCATATCGGGCCACATCGAAAGATCCTTACGTCCCAGCCAGTCTTGGATAATTCTATATGAATTTCTCTTCATGGTCTCCTCGTCTAGTTTTTCTTCTTTGCTCCAACAGCAGTAATAGCCTGTAACAAATATTTCAGTAAATTTATTTTTTGAAATTTATTTATTATTATTTTTAACTTGAATTCAGTTAGTCCATTGATACAATATTTGAATTGGAGTTAATTTTTATATATTTTTCATTGAAATTATTTGTGTGTGTGTATATATATATATATATATATATATATATATATATATATATATATATATATTTTTTTTGCTTGCCATATTGTGTTATCGTGCTATACACCAATCCCAGTCCCAGTCAAGACATTGTCTTATCGACAGGTAAGGACTTTCCAATTAATGGAAAAGCACACACGGGCTGGCCACGGCCTAAGTACACAGCCCGGCATTCGCCATGACAGCCTAGAGAAACCGTGGAAACATCTAGGCAGGCTGGTCGGTGCAATCACATCAATCATGCACCTCCCGAATACTGTGCGTCGTCATGGAATGCATGTAAACATGCATCGTTCAACGTGTTGTGCTCTCACACTTCACGTACGCACCTAGCAGTGGCTCGAACCTATACTCGGTGAGGAGTACAGAGTTGTGAGTCAGCTGCCTTCACCACTCGGCCATACCAGCTCGGTCATGTGAGTGTATGTATGTATATGTGTGTATAAGTGTATATATATATATATATATATATATATATATATATATATATATATATATATATATATATATATATATATATATATACAATGTATGTATGCGCATGAATGTATTATTTATCATATTTTACAATTAAATCACTTACTGTGCATAAGCTGGAGAATTTTTTTCAATTTATGGAAGTCTTTTTTTCCACGAGCTCCTTTCCAGGAATATTGAACTATCACATCTCGGCCTATCAGATTTGGAAGCAGATATTTTGGTTCTATCTTATTATCTTTCAAGGCGTTGATCTGAAAAATTCAAAGTTATTATCATACAGGAATGTGAATATCAGAAAACATGCATTAAAATCTTGTATCAAGAATTTTGAAAAAACTGTTTTTATATTTATTATTATTATTATTTTGTAACTTATTTATGTACATATTAAATATTATTATGAAAAGTTTAGAAAAATCACTCCTATATAAAAAAATGAAAAATGTCATTTACTGAAATTATTGTGATGGAATAATTAATATTTCTCCAAATCAATTGTTACCTTTTTTGAAATATACTATTATACAATTTCACTAACATTTCTGAGTACCTTGAGAAACATGAAACAATTTATATACAGTTATTGCTATATTCATACACCCCCATACCTCATAACATATACAATACCCACCATGATACTTATATATCCCGAGACGCCCAGGAAGTGATCCAGTGTTTCCAATGCATCAAGTTGTTGCATTGGAAAACTTGCTGTGGAAAGCTCCTGTAACTTTTCCGATATGAAGCGATTTTTGGCGTTCCAGTTTCTTACAATTTCCATTCTGTCATCTATAATATCTTCAAGCTGACCAAGCAACGTTTCATCTAAAAATAAATAAATATAAATATATTAGAAAACTATAGGTCTGTAAACTCATTATAAATCTATTGTTTTTTTTAATAGTTACCTCTAATTTTATAAACATACTCCATTAATCTTCTGTCAATCTCAATGTTAGCTGAAAATATTGTTTGCACATTTCATAAATATCATATGTTCAAATATTTAACATAAATATAATACTTATTACTTATATATAAATAATATGTAGAGTTGAACCATAGTATATAAGTATATTATACTATACTATGGTTGAACATATCAATTAAAATAAATCCATAATATGTTCTAGAAGTTACTTATTTATATTCACAGCAGATATATATCTATTTTTTTTTCTAGTGTAACATAGGGTATGCATGTTAAAGTCGACGCCATGTTGGATAACTCAATAACATGGGTAGCATAGGAAAATAAATCATTTTGCCAGCTTAAAAACACTATGCAATATTTTTGAGAGCATTGATGCTGTAAATATGTTGAATTAGTATCTCAAGTAAGTGAGGAAAATAATAATAACAAAAAATTAACCGATTTGCCAAAGAAAATTAGCTTAAATGAAGTTTGTCCTATGCTGGGCAATGTTATTCACTACTCCAGTATGGCCTCCAAGCGCAATAAATATGACGTCATCGTCATCCGCATACACCCTATAGTATAAAGACAAAAAAATATATATTTACGCTCCATGTCCTTGTCCGTATCCACAGTCCTCGAGCTCACAGGTTCGATCGTTTGGTGTTGCTCATTTTGCGACGATTTTGAGGTGGAAGGATGTTCCATTGTGATCTCAGAAGTCCAAAACTTTAAAGGAATAGACTAGAGAAAAAAATAAGCATTTATATCACATAACACTTGATGGGACTTACATAAATAACTTTAGTTTGTCTCAAAACCCAACTGTAGCTCCGTAGCAGTCATCAGAAATTTAGATTTATGCAACCCGCACAACATTTTCATAATAATTTTTGCATGTTTCTGACGTCATAAAAATGAAGTCACGCAAATTGCATAATACTTTACAGTATTTTCACGCTCTCTCGTGCAGCTACATTAACATTCTAGTAAAAAATTGTCAACAGTTTTGAAGATCACATTTCGTGTTTATTCATTAAAAAGCACATGTTGTTTTATGTGGTCAATGGATTTAAACATTGTGTTTTTAATAATAATAATAATAATATATAGGAGAAGCCGAGGTAATGGAGACCATGGGGTATATTGAGACACTTGAGCTTACTGAGTGAAGTTTTTAGCTTCGGTATTTTCATTACTAAATACTTCTTATTAGGTTTAATATATATATTTTCATATAGAAAAGTTTCGAAAGAAAATACCAATTTTAATGTTTTATGATAGTATAATATTATTATGGGAAATGAGCACTTTAAAAGTTCACTAAAAATAATACAAAAAAAACTCAATTTCATAGGAAAGTACAATAATTTTGAGTTGTATCGTAATTCTATATACATATTATAAACTAAAGCTTGTTAAATAAGATCTCGTTAAGTAAATTTTTATTTCCCCAATATTTGTATCATAAAAAAAAGTACCATTCAGGATTAGAATGGGACACTTTTACAAGCCAACGGAGTCAACTTTTAATAGCTACTTATTTAACTGTTAATAAATTAATATAGTTAATCAAACACTATATACCACCACATTAGCACTATAAAAACAATGCTTTGGTACAGTACTCACTACCATCCCCACCCACCTCCCCATTACCCATCCGTATATTATACTATACTCAACTGTGTAAACCTCACTATTTCCTATATATACAAAAAGGTAATCCCACATTTGTTTCATTTAATATTCAAATTAATATAAATATTGCTATTATTATAAATTATGGTTCATTAGTCTATGTATAACTTGTTTATTTTTTAATTTAGTTCTTATATATATATAACCAAAAGATTATATTATACTCACAATAAAAAATGTAAACCTTCTTAAGTTAACCCTGCTCTGAAGTACTGCACATAACTACAATTTAATTACTCTTTGTTCTATTTAGTACCACATTTTGCATGTGTTGAAATGTAATTATGTGTTACTGATAATATATCAAACAATACCGAAATGAAATTATGCAGTAATCAAAGATTAAAGTTAGGGAGAGAGAGAGAGAGAGAGAGACAGAGACAGACAGACAGACAGACAGACAGACAGACAGACAGACAGACAGACAGACAGACAGACAGACAGACAGACAGACAGACAGACAGACAGACAGACAGACAGACAGACAGACAGACAGACAGACAGACAGACAGACAGACAGACAGACAGACAGACAGACAGACAGACAGACAGACAGACAGACAGACAGACAGACAGACAGACAGACAGACAGACAGACAGACAGACAGACAGACAGACAGACAGACAGACAGACAGACAGACAGACAGACAGACAGACAGAGGCAGAGGCATAGAGAGAGAGAGACAGAGAGAGAGAGAGACAGACAGACAGACAGATGCAGAGACAGAGACAGAGACAGAGAAGACTGAAAACAGCAATGAAATGTAGCTACCTTAGTCATTATTTCCATATTCTTATTGACAAATAATACTGATTGATGAATGACAAAATTATGATGAATTAAAAAAAGGGGGGTTGAAACAGAACAATGGATAAAATTTAAATTTAAAAATATTTAAGTATTAATTGATTTTTTTTCCCCACACCTCTGTAAAATGCACAATTGACGGTGTTTAAAAACGTTGCAGTCTGCAAGAAATGAAGCTGGTTAAGATGCAATATAAATTAATGTTAAAAAATAATTTAAATAGAAGTCCATATTATCTTTTAAAATTTTGTTACATGATATAATTGAAATTATGTCGTGAAGAATAATCTAAATGCACCCCCCCCCCTCCAAAAGAAAGAAGGGAAGAAAGAAAGAGTTTTCATTAAGAAGTGCAAGCTTGATAATAAAAGAGTTGATTTTTGTCTTTTTACGCTTAGATTGTGATTGTATACATTGTCAACAAAGGCTTTGTATAGAGCAGCGATTAATAAAGGCATGTAAGCAACCCTCATGTGCAATATCAATTTGAAAACATTAGTCAATCGTTATTTTTGTTAAGTTTATTGGATCACAAGAACAAAAAAAGAAAAAAAAAAGTCTTGCGAACTAGTTAAATTAGTAGTATGTAAATATTGGAGAAATTGAGAGAGAGAGAGAGATAGAGAGAGACAGATACAGAACACTACTTGCATCAATTCCCACTTCAATGATATTATTATAGTACGATAGGCATCCACCTTCACGTATTCATCCTCAAGCTGAGAACAATCCCCACCCACACCAAGTCAATCACCCGATTGAAATAAAAGTGATAAAAAAATAATTACCTCTTATGATTGCACTTTCAATTGTGAAATAGTTGCACACTATTATAAATGTACTTGCTTCTATAAATAGATTTGCATGGATAGGTCCCACAATTAGCAGTAAAGTAAACTGAACGTCAAGTTTAAAAACACAAAGCGACACACTCACATACCAAGCTCTACTCATACTAAAATGAAACACTGAGGGAGGAATAAGAGAAAAGAGTCGTACTGGAGAGCGAAAAAAAAAAAAAAAAAAAAAAAAAAACACAAAACAAAACAAAAATAATTTGTAACGAACGCAAATCTTATTTGAGAATTAGTCATAAAAATAAATACATATACGAAAAAGTTTTATTTTTTTTTACTCCCCCTCTTACTAATTTTTTTGTTAAAAGTTATTATTATAATTATACTTACTTTGTGTAGTACCGGCTAGCTTTATTTGGTAATATATACAATAAATGAGGAGATGAATCTATTTTCAACCGACACTCTCTACTGTATAATCGACAACCAACTGTTGAGTTTGCTTCTCTCTTCACTATTCTGCACACTAAACACTATATCCACATTTTATAAATATGATGCCTTTGCTTATATATTCTTCAAGTTTAATATTATTTTTCCCTGAAGTTTTATGTTTGTTTATGGTTTGAATATATTATATTATAGCATTTGAGTTAGATTCATTTAGCTATTGCTTTGTCTCCACTCTCTCGCATTGCACGTGCAACTATCTGGCCGTGTTTATACCATTCCCAGACACCCAAAGCAATTCAACTGCTATAACTTATAACGTGAATAATATCTTCTCTTAAAATAATAAAATATACAAATAACAAAATAATAATAACCTACGCTATATGAAATTATACATACATTAAGAATTTTTTAATGATCAAATTATAACTTTGATTAAAGTTATAAATCATTACATTATTATGTTTATTTTACGATGAGATGAGAGAATGCATACATACCAGCTAATATGCTGGTAAAAGAACATAAAATTTTATTATTATTTTTGTGGAATTGAAATGAGTTGATATTATTACAAAGACTTTCATTATACTTTTTTTTTTTTTATTATTATTATTTTTTTTTTCATTATTATTTTTTTATTATATATAATAATTTTGGGTACAGTTGCATTAAGATTTCGGAAGAGATCCTTCGATGTTAACTACTGTATATAGGGGATGTGGTGTGATGTATCAAGGTATAATCTTCATCAATATTGAAGAGGGCTTCCAATAAACTGCGCTCTGGACCTGCGCCGAAATTATAAGCGTGGAAACAGAGAGAAATTATAAATACTGTGTTCTATATATATATATATATATATATATATATATATATATATATATATATATATATATATATATATATATATATATATATATATATATATATATATATATATGACAGTAAAATTGATTTTCTATTTTTCACTTCCGAAAGCATATCTGCAGATTGTATTTTTTTTTATAAATAGATATTGATGGAATATTTTAGATCGAATATCCATTTAGCTATAAGATTTTTTTTACGTATTCGTACGTACAGTACAGTACGTGTATATACAAATATATTTTTGCCCACACACGTGGTAAAAGAAAGAAAGTGTTCATCGCTGTCACCCTCAAAAATTTGAGGAAGTTGCAAATATTAAATCTATGAATGTTACCAAGAATTTTTGTTTTAGCGTGAGATTTTTTTTTATTACTGTTCTTTATTAAAAAGTCCATCATTTTTATTTCACGCCTTTTATTAACAAATCTCCCTTAATGATTTCCAAGAAAAGAAGAAAGAATATATACATTTTCTAAATATAAACATTTTATTAATATTCTCTAAGATTTTTTTTAAGTTTACTATTTTTTTTTATTACTATTACTTTATTTAATATTTATTATTTTATTACTACTTTTATTTTTAGAGTTTCAACATGTCTTAAATGCAGGGTGACAATTTTTATCGTGTTAAAATAAATTGAATAAAAAGAACAGAAAATTTATAAAGCTTCTTCAATAATATGCTAATATTAATAATAATAATAATAAAATAACTAGTTTTATTAAAATATGATAAACTTGAGATCACATTTACTTATAAAAGTGACACAATGCGCTTGCAAAAATAGTAAATTACGCAACATATTGTAAAATCTCTTTATAAAATTTATTTAAACACTTCGTAACGTTGCATGCAACGTTTATTGCAATTGCAATCGGACTGTCCATATAAGAGTTGCGCAATAGCGAATGTCTCCATATTGGAGCTCCTAAAAAGGGAGTAACTATAGGGTCTATGCATTCATGTTAAAGTCGCCGCCATATTGGATAACTCAATAACATGGGTGACATAGGAAAAAAAATCATTTTGCCAGTTTAAAAACACTATGCAATATTTTTGAGAGCTTGGATGTTGTAAATGTGTTGAATTAGTATCTCAAGTATGTGAGAAAAATAACAATAACAAAAAATTAAACGATTTCCCAAAGAAAATTGGCTTAAATGAAATTTGTCCTATGCTGAGCAATGTTATGCACTACTCCAGTATGGCCTCAAAGCGCAATAAATATGACGTCATCCGCATACACCCTATAAGTAAATAGATAGTGTTACACCCCTTTCACGAACGAGGCCCCTCGAGTGCCAGCCCGGCCCTAATTATACAATTAATGTAACTTGTAACTATGACTTTATTATAAAACAGTTGAGTTAATTGGAGAAATGTTTGCCTAATTTCGCCCAGTAAAAGCAATAATTATTATTATAATTACTTTTAGTTGGCATTACCGCGATCACAATAAATATTATAAATATATATACAATGCAAATTGTGGTTCAGAACAAGTGCTCGTCAAATCTGCAGGTTCATTTTTCCATTTTTGAAATTATATAGATCAATTTTGTAATTTTTTTTTGGAACAATATTATATTATATTTAAGTATGTGAACAACTATTGAATTTTGTTAGTAAAAATGCGAGATACTTCAGTTTCAGTTTCTTTATTGATCATAATACCAATCGGTACATATTGATTACAAAAATACATATAAACGAATACAATATATTTCATTAAATAGTTTCAGTCATCATCATCATATTATTATTATAAGTATAATAATATTTAATAAAATTTAAATCATACATTTCAATAATTTTAAAAATATTTTTCACAATTAATTATAATCATAATATAATTTTTCATTTTTGTTTTATCAGATGAATTAATATTTTTTATAGCACCTTTTTTACCACATTATTTTATTTTTTAAGATATCTAAAATAATACTTTTGTATATAAGTATTTATCAATTCAATACATAAATAAAATAAATAAATAATTCCACAATTATAATAGTGAAGTTAAGGCTTTTAAATATTAAGTATTACAAATGCATTTTCTGTATTGGTACTTGAGGACTTATTAAGTTGTAATTATTTTATTTAAGGGAGTAGGGTACCGACGTCGGCCATTATATAAAAACAAACTTTCCTCGTTAAAAAAATTATGAAATTTTGCACAATGACAATTTCAAATATATTAAACTTTTGTGGGTCACCGTGCAAATTAATCTTATATGATTTTTTGAAATGTTAAGCCCTTAAGGCCCAATGTTAATTTCAATAATTTTTTTCTTTTTTTTTTCGGGACGGTCAAACATCTTAAAATTTATATCACGGCTAGGTGTAACCCTTAGCTACACAATGACACCAAATTTAGACCCAAAACACAGTCTAGTTTTTGAGAAATAAGGTCGGAACCCTATATACTCCCTTAAGCTATCGTATTAACAATTGACGGGACGCATGTTAAATATACATATTAAATTTTGCTCACAAAGTGCCAACTGTACGCATATTAGAAGTGGTCGCGTATTAGCTTGCTGACCATATATTATTATAATAGAGTGTAACCTATATAGCTTGATGTTACTTCAAACTACCTATTTATTTGACGTCTAATAAAATAAATAAATAAATAAATAGATAAACTACTATAATATGCACCAGATATGTATAACAACACTACTATACGTTACTGTTTGTTCATATTATTCAGTATAATAATAACTAATACGAAGTGCGGCATAAGCCATCACGTAATATTTTGAATGAAGGATATATATAAAAAAATCTTTTGAATTCATCGACCATTAAAATCTCCTACCTGTCTATTCACATTTATACCGATTTCTATATAAATTTATTAAAAATTTTTTTCTTACATTTAATTTTTGAATACTTAATTTTTATATATATGACCATACATATTTTATTCATTTTACGATTTACTGTATTTCAATTCTGATACTCATATTAATTATTTTACAATAAATATTATGTAAAGAAAAATAATATAAAATATAAATTATTATTTTTTATAATGATATATTATAATGTTATTGGATAATGTTATATGTATGTGAAGACGTAAAGTTACAAGCTGACAAATAAATTGTAAGTTTGCATCAGTGGTGCCACAAGCTGAGAGTTGGTGTGATAGCTAATTAAGAATCTTGAGTTATGTCCAGTTGGTAAGGATTGCATGCTTCTATATAATACACTGATGCTGCTTTTAGCCGTGTTGTTGTATATTGCTTGATTGGTTTGCTACTTCTCTTTGGATACTTTGCTTGCTTGCTTGCCTGTCTGCCAGCCTGCCTGCCTGCTTTTTTAGTTGTTACTTGGCTTGCTTGCTATGCTGGCTTGACTTAAGCTGAACGCCAACAAGGCAGGCAAATAGAGAGAGAGAGAGAGAGAAAGAGAGAGAGAGAGAGAGAGAGAGAGAGAGAGAGAGAGAGAGAGAGAGAGAGTTTTCTTGGTGTTGGACGCAGGCTAATTATCCACTAGGTTACCACCAAGCTTCAATGTAATTTATGTAATTAAGCTCTTGTTCTTGTGACATGTGGAGCACGTTTAAAAAAAATCCAACTAAAGTTGGATATATTATGTAATGTTATATCCTTATATATTTTATATGTTTGTGTGTATTCTCTATATATATATATATATATATATATATATATATATATATATATATATATATATATATATATATATATATATATATATTATATCACGAATAAATTAGTTTTTTAATTTTTTATTAATTAATTGGTGTGCTAATATTTTATTTATTTGAAACATAATTATGTAAATAATTTTGCATAATAAATAGGTATAGTATACTATGAAAAAAGTTATAGTAAGAAATGCAGGTAGGGAAATTTAGACTTAAACGTACAACAAAAAACCAAAGAAACGTATAACTTAAACTGTCAAAGCTGGTCATTTGACTTTTCTGTTGTTCAAAATTATATACAAATATTTAAATTTCCTTCCCCCCCCCCCCCCCCTCTATTTCACTAAATTGTCTAGCACAATATATAACAAGAAAATTTTATTAAAACTCAAACACCTCGTATGTTATAAGATCAATTATTTAATTTCAGCGATTAGAAAACAGACTTGACGTGATGAAATATATCTCTACCATGCAATTTTAAATCTATTTCTATACAAAGTTAAATAAAAAAAAATTGCTAAATTTTTTTTTTTTTTTTTTAAATAGTAAATTGCTGTTAAATGTTCTTGTTTTTCTACAAATTAACGCACAAATTTAATAAGGTCTATTAGAAAAAAAATTGTGCAGCTTTATTGTTTTGTTCATTAAGTTTAAAAAAAAAAAAAAAAAAAAAAAAAAAAAAAAAACGACAATAACTTGGCAGTTCAACTTAAAACGATTTGCTATACGTCTATATTTTGGGCTGTCACGCTTGTGCCATAAGATAATCTTTCAGCATTCCTTACATTTAAAGATTCTTTGAATGTTGTATGTATATTTTTCTTCTTCTTCTTAACATGTTTTTGTTTTCTGGTCGTAGAAATACATTATATATATATATATATATATATATATATATATATATATATATATATAGAGAGAGAGAGAGAGAGAGAGAGAGAGAGAGAGAGAGAGAGAGAGAGAGAGAGAGAGAGAGAGAATCGAAGTGATAAAACAACGCATATGCAGCACGGAGTTAAACTTCTCAACGTACCTTATAGTTGAAGCATTAAACTGCTAAAAAATGTTACAAAAAAAAAGGAAAAAAAAAAAAGTTAAATCAACAAAGTATCAAACTGTTCTATTACATAAGTAGTTTAAATTTAATTAAAGATGGACATTTAAAGGTTAAAATTTATATCAAAGAATGGTTTGGAGAGAGGAGAGTGAGAGAGAGAGAGAGATTGAATAGGTTTATTAGGGAGAAAGAATGACCCTTTATATAGAATCTGCTACATGACCTTCACCGTACTCTTACTAATTCTTGCAAAGTTCAGTGTCAAGGGAACTCCAATTCGTTTCAAATTAATTAGTTACAAAACTTAAGTCGTAACCAAGCCATTTAATTTTCTTTTTTTATATAATATTATCGATTTTTATAAATTATAGTATTAATATGGTTTTTCCATAAAAATTAAAAATCATCACTCGTTGTATATAGGGCTAAATGAATAGTGCTACTTTTGTATAGTGGTGATAACTTCCATCCCTATAGAATAGAGGTTTTATACAGCGTTGTTTTGAAAACTTTTTTTTTTTTTTTTTTTTTTTTTTTTTTTTTACATATTGTTGACTAATAATATATATTTTATACTAGATAATGATATTGGATATTGGTGTATATATGTGTGGATATTATAACGTCATTATGTGTTATGAATTTTCTATAATTCGTGTATGGCGTACCATTTGTCGTTTAAAATTGGTGTAGTGTTGGTGTTTAATGGTGTATATAGAATTTGTAAGTCAGGCAAAAGCAGCAAAACGTCAGGGTGGGTGGAAATGTTTGTGCTGTGTAATATTTACTGGAAAACATGCATAATATATGGTACGTATGTATATATACTGTACACAGTACAGTACGTTTTAATACGTATGCTATACTGTATACCTACATACATTCAGTACACAGTAAAGTACAGAGGGGACTGCTTAGGCTCGCTCACTGCATACATGGTTTGGGAATATTTATGAGGGAAATATGAATGGCCCTGACCCTGCAGCCATTATTACTAGCAAGTCTCTCTCTCTCTCTCTCTCTCTCTCTCTCTCTCTCTCGTTCTCTCGTTCTCTCTCCTATACTTTGCCGCACGGCCTCGGCAGGCCGGGGCTGTCAGATCTTTTTGGCTTTCTGCTTGCTATAGCTTGTTGGGCTGGCCACTCGATCTATCGTCCTTGCTGGTATGCCTTGTTCTATGTGTTATGTTTGCCGCATGCACGAGCACCAAAAATTGTTGCTGCGTCTGTCGACAATTTTTTTTTTTTTTTTTTTTTTTTTTTTTTAGTCTAATCTTTTTTTTTCTTTTGTATTATGTATAACCACCTTTTGAATGATGAGTTAAATGATGTGTAAACTATAACACAAATCGAATCATCGTTAATTTGAACACCATACAAGAATTTATATTCAAAATTTGTATTATCTTAACTTGCAGCAATCTCAATAGATGGAGTGATTACATTCTATTCGGAGTTCAGAGAAGAATCTCTATAGTATAGATAGTATAGACCATCATGAACTCACCCCAACCATCCCCACCCCCCACACAAATATTCAGATAAGGTATATAATTGTATTTTTTAAACAAAACACCAACTATATTATAAAATTCAACATTATCAAAATTACAAGTATTATAGAGCATTAAATGTTTGTATGAACAGGTGGAGAAGCTTCTTTTAAAGGAATTTCAACAATGCCCCATCGTATTAAATGGTGGTATAGGTATGATTCATACTGTAAAATATATTGCAATTCATGAAAAATTACTTTATTTATATTATTATATTCAAATTTTTATCAAATGATTAATCGTATCTATTTAAATCTATATATAAATATTACATAATGTTGTATATAAAACATGTAAGATAAAATTTCTGCTAATTTGATCAATTTAAGTATTGACGGCTGTCTAAGTATAAAAATTATAAATTTACATCATATTATATTGACAAGTTGAGGGGGATGGGGCTATTTAAAAGTTGTTTTTTTAATTCTTTTGTTTGATGGTATAAAGCGTATATTATATATTAGATTTCAAACAATGTAACGGCGTGAAGCTCTAAGAAATATTCAAGATTTTTTTTTTTTTTTTTTTTTTTTTTTTTTTTTGAAGGCATCAGCTGACATTGCTATGGCAAAACGTTTTAACTGATATGACGGCTCGCAATTATATATACCCTAAGTCCCAGCATCAGCCTGTCAAGAACTATGAATGCCACAGTATATATGTCCAATCTAATGTGCAAAAATATTTCTCTTTTCTCTTTCTCTCTGCTTCTTATAGGGCGTAAATCATAATTTATAGACAAAGTACTTGCTTACCTCATAGATCGTACTTTAACGACTCTGTTATGCACATCATTTATCTAACATCACAGCGCCCTCATGTCAATGCCTTTGTCTCATATGTGACTATCTTTTAAACATTTATTATTTATCGATAATATGCATATATATTTTTCTAAATAAGCTTACATTTTTTATAATAGAAAACATAATTTTTATAAATATAATATGTTCATTTTTAAACTATATTGATTTGATATAATATAAATATTGGTATTTTGTTATTGTCAACTTAATTGTATACTCAAAAATTAAAATAATAATAAAATCCAACAAAATTTAAAAATTATGGAAAAGGAAATCACACACTTAAAAATAATTATAATTAACACATTTCTTATGATGGCACCATTAATTATTTATATAATATATACATGTAGTGTAAAGGATGCCGACAACCCTCATTTTTGCACATATTAATATATGTCACACTGCACTCTATATACGTGAATAATAATTATGACTACTCTTGTGTTATGCAACGAGAGATGAACGTCTTTCTTAATATCACTTCCTTCCTCTTTCAATATAATATAGTATTCTATGTTAGCAACGTGCATATATATATATAATAATAATAAATATGACACCCCCGCGTCGTTGCTATATTAATATTATGCTTCTATCTAAACTCTGTGCATTACACATTCACGCGCACAGTGTGTGTTAAAATGTTCTCCGCCTCTTCCGTACCTTTATGTCATACCGCAAAATGTATAGCCACAACTTTTTTTAAAGTGTGAGAATGAGTGAGTGATGACAGCACTTGCTTTTTTTATATATATATATATATATATATATATATATAATATTTTTTTAACATTCAAGATGTGATTAAAGTATTCAGCTGAATAATTATCTCTCCTTCCCCCTCCTCTCTCTCTCTCTCTCTCTCTCTCTCTCTCTCTCTCTCTCTCTCTCTCTCTCTCTCTCTCTCTCTCTCTCTCTCTCTCTCTCTCTCTCCTCTATCTGGCTTCTTTTGCTATAATAATATTTTAATAAAGAACTTGAAAAACTTTATTACTATAATTTTAAACTTCACTCATACAAAATACATTTTCAGAACCCATCGTAATTAACCTGTTTGACAATTGAAATGTTAATGTATTCTATAAGGATCTTGCGCAAGGGAACTCCTTAACTTTTTTTTTTTTTTTTTTTTTTTTTTGTGCCAATTATATGTATTGGTACACTTGCGCGCAGCAGCAGCGGCCATAGTGGTGCCTGAATTCTTAGCATACAAGAACCTTACTATACTAAAACAATATTAAATTATCTTTATGTAAAATATTTATAATATAATTAATATATATAATTTAAATAATAATTTATTTTTTTTCAATAATATAATTCTGTCTCATACGCAAAACTATACCATAATTCTAGCATTTTTTTTATACGATAAAATAGTTTGTATTTATTACTCCGCTAATCAGCATTTTTACAAAAAAAATGATCAACTTGAGTGCATAAGTATACAATATATACCAAGAATGCGTACAAATTAACCTAAATTAACTTATTGATTTTTAATTGTAAGTTTAACATCAGTATTTTAAATTACTAAAGTAAATGTAACAACCAATTAATCATTTAATAATAATTTTATTTAAGAGACATACACGGCTATTTCAGCCATATTACATGTTCTTGGCCAGAATATTACAACATAATTACATAATAAAGTTAATAGCACAAAACAAACAACAATAGACAATCTATGATTTAAATTATCTTATTGCTGTGCCTGTAAGTACTGTACATACCTATTGATATAAATTTATAATACGATTAACAAAAAGAGGCAAAGATATATGTAACATATTAAATAGAGAATATAAATCCAAAAAATACAAACGTTAAATAATAATAATTTAATTAATTTATACAAAATCTCATTTATATTAGGATATAAAAAATCATATATAATAGTAAAATAACATTAATTTACTTTTTAATTACTTTAGATCTGATATAATTTTAAATATAAAATTTATGTATATTAGTTGAAATAAATTATTAATTGATTACATTCATTATGACCTCTTTTTTTTTCTATTTTAGTTTTGATCAATATATTTATAGTCAATCAAGCAAGTGTGAGAATTATATAGAATGAGTTAGGGTGGTATAAAGAGGTGGTAGTGTCGACTCTGAGGGAAATAATGATGATGATAAAAAAAAAGGGTGTAGATTGGTAGTAGGATAGAGAGAGAGGGGGGGGGGGCTAACGAGAGTGTCATGTAATTACAAGCGGAATATTAATGAGAGAAAATCAAAGTAGTATAATATATTGAACGATCGAATATATATTATATTATTATAAAATAAAGGAACCTTTGCGATATCTCGTCCAAAAAAAACAAAAAAAAAAAAACAAAAACAATAGCGTCTCATAATTAACATTTAATGAAGATTTTTTTTCTTTAATCTTTGACTCTTGACAAGATAGATGAGGTGTTATAGCATGTGGGAATCATTTTTATCTCTCCCTCTTTAAAAATAATAATAATATAGTGAGACAGTGAGAAGGTATATACATACTTAATATAGCTGGCATATTATAACACTGTCTACCTTTATATATAAGCAACTATATGTATACACGTATATATTTTGTGCCATGCATCAAAATGAATTGCGACTAATATCGTTTGTTACACCTCTATTGCTTGTTATTTAGTACCTCTTGTAAAGTAAATCTTCCTATGACTATAGTAATTTGCATTTCAAATTGACCTTGAGCACTTGAGAGAGCGCGAGAGAGATAAATGCGTACATATTATATATATACATTATGTAGTCACAAAAATGTTACCACTATATATATGAATATATATATACATGCATACATACTGTACGTACTGTACATTACATACATATGGATACATTATACACAAAATTTTACTAAATACTTTTTCTGTATAATTTATAATATTTGACTACACAAAAGTTGTATTTCACAAAAAAAGTCAACATTATCTTTCAGATTTCTCTCTTTCTCTCTATACCAAAAGTAAGTATGCTTGACTCGATAGCTATGAAGTTTTTTATTACTAATAATAGTAATAAATAAATTATTAGTAAGCAAGTGGTTATGCATGTCACCGTAGCAAGTGCATGGAATTAACCATTCGAGAATTACGTTCGGACAGCGACAGAGAGCGAGAGAGAGAGAGAGAGAGAGAGAGAGAGAGAGAGAGAGAGAGAGAGAGAGAGAGAGAGAGAGAGAGAGAGAGAGAGAGAGAGAGAGAGAGAGAGAGGAAGCAGTCAACCTCATCCTCTCATTTACAACCCTTCCCCACTCCTTCCCCTTTGCTTTCACATGCTGTCTAACTCAAGGTGTGAATGTTTTTATTAATTGCTCGATAAATTATTCTCAATTTTCTTTTGCATGACACCGCAAAGCATTCCTTCAGAAGATAAAAACAACATCATCCTTTCATTTTATAAAGAGATGTGTAGAAGCATATAGTGTGGTATAAGTTTATGGTGATCTTTCTCTCTAAGAGGTTTCAAATGACCTTACATAGTGCCTTTTTTTTAATTTATTTATTATCATTTTTTTTTTTTTTTTTAAGTCTTGCATGGTCACTCATTTTTTTTTTCTTCTTTCTTATATTTTAACACATAATATTTATTATTTTTACACTTTAAAGTAAGTGAAGTAAAAATAAAGAAAACTTTGTTAATGTTATACATTTTGACTTGCAAATTTTTGTATAGCACAGCAGCTGTCTGACTTTTACTCGCTAGTTCCTTTTTTATTATGGGAATTTTCAGGGTGTCACATCACACATCACCTAATCTCTTAGCAATTTCTCTCTCTCTCTCTCTCTCTCTCATTCTGTCTTTATCTCGTTCTTTGTCACTTGAATAGCTCGCCGCGTGTATGAGATGAAGATGTGTTGAGAATGTATCACGGCTTATGGCTTTGCTTTTTACTGCTCTGTTACTTCAAATGAAGAGGGACAGAGCTGGATTCTCGTCCAGTCCAACATTCTTTTGGTTTTACTTGCTTCACATGTGGATGAACGTTCCATATAAGCAGCTCACTCCTCCGACACAAAATGCGATCGACAAAACCGACACACCCGCGTCCTATAAGCGCCCACACATTTTCTTTCTCACTTCAAAACCCTTTGGCACTTGCAAGTAAATAAAATATAAACAAAAATCTTTGTATATATCTGTATGTCAAAAGTATATATATTTTTAAATAATAAAGATTGTACTAAGTTAAATATTATTGTTTCATTTTAAGAGTAGGACTAAATTTGCAATAGACACATAAACAACAACATTTTCTGTTACTTTTCATACTTGATAATAATTCAAACAACTACTTTATGAACAGTATGTAGTACACTACTGTATTATACTATATTTATTTATAATATTTCATTTTAGACAATACAGTCAATCCCAAGTAATTTTCAATATTTTATCCTTGAATATTCAGTGTGTATAAATTTTTTTTAATATTAAAACATGCCAGCAAAAAAAAACAAAAAAAAAAAACAAACAAACATTGTTGTTTGGAATTTAATTATTACGGATATTGCAAGAGCGCCGTTACAGGATTATATTTCAGGAACAATTTAGAAACTGTATATTTTGATATTGGGTCAATAATTTGTAAAATAGTTTTAAAGAATAATAAGAGTTAATGCATGCATCAAAATTAAAAACATCGTGTATTTAAATTTAGTGTATTCTTTCACTAAGAATACTAAGAATTATTAAGAATTAGAAGGCCATAGTTGTAATTTTGTACTGTCTCATAATATAGCATTTTTGTCTTGAAGACTGTCTCTGTTTGGAAGAATACAAATATGTTAAATCATATTCATTCAAATTATGTTTGTTAATTAATAAATATTTATTTTTTTACATGTTTTATAAAAGTTAAAAAATTCCATTTTAGCAACTTTCTTAATTTAAATTTAAAAACATATGTATCTTTAAAGAAGAAAAAGAAAAAAAAAAAAAAAAAAAAAAAAAAAAAACAGGTTTAACACCAAAATGTTGAAAGCAGAAAAAAAGGTCCAAATTGTCATTTTTACATGACATAAACCGAAGATAAAATCGTATATAGCAAAATTCAATATCCCGTTTTCTATTCAATCTAAATATCTCCTCTTTTTTTTTAAAAAAAAATTTTTTTTTTATTCACCTTTCATCCATGAATATATTTAACTTTGAAAAAAAGATCTCATATGTATTAATTATAAAAATTTAGCCTAATTAGTTTGTTTTAATGTAAATTATATAATATTAATGTGACTAAAGTTAGTAGGTAGAAATTCGTTGTAAATTTTATAGACACATTATATTATAATATATAAAAAGTTGAAACTTGTAGTTTGATAATTTGAGATGAACGTGTGTTTACTAATTAGCTGCTAGACAGGTAGAATGTGTTGCGTCTTGTTACGGCTGTCTATAGTTTCTTTTATTCATAATAAACCATTGCATTGGGTGACCAACTCTCTCTCTCTCTCTCTCTCTCTCTCTCTCTAAAAAAGTTATAGAAAAGTTTTATTTAGTTTGTAAGCACAGCTATATTCCAATTAAAATTTAATAATATATATAAAAAAACATATAATAAATAATATCCTTACAATTTCCTATAATATTTTGTTAAATAATTTTATTTAATACTGAATTAACAATTATGCATATTAAATGGTGAATCATTCATCATAAAAAATAAATTACATAACTTTTTAAATTAATATATTAAAAGTGAGATTCATCTCATTATTTTACCTTGAAGGGAGTGATTGAATGTAGATATTTTCACGCATTATCCATAAAAAAGAATTTCATTGGCAAGAAAAAGATAAAGAAAGAAAGAAAGAAAAAAAAAAAAACAAAAACAAAAAACAAAAAAAAAAAAAAAAAAAAAAAAAAAAGCTAAAGTCACACCAGCCACAATCATATAATATATATATATATATATATATATATATATATATATATATATATATATATATATATATATATATATATATATATAATATATATATATATATATATATATATATATATAAAATATAGTTTATTATAATCAGTTCTAATTTTTATAGCATCATTATAAATTGAAATGCGTCATAATAATGAAATTCATTTCATTATTTTATAAATTAAATTGTTAAGTACTTTGAAAATAATAATAAAGAAATAATAAATAATAAAATAATAATTATGCCAATCAGCTACAACAGCTAGACAATTGATAATAATAAGCATGAATGCAGAAGTAAGTGCTTATATTATATACGCACGTCAATGTGTCATAATTATTATTTAATTGTTGATTTTAATTAAAATTTTCATTTTTTTTTTATAATCTTTTTATCAATTTTATACACCCCTAACATTATCCTGATTATATCCATATAAAACTTGTGTGTGTGTGATTATTATGTGAATTCTTATTAATGAATGAAATGAATATTATAATTAGCATGTTATATGTTATTATAATATTCAACCTAAATATCTAATATAATAATAGACATATTACACCACTAATAATTTTTATTTTTATAAAAATTATCTTGTTATTATATTTAAATATACTTGTTTATTATTATTCATTTTTTTTACATTCTATTAACAAGACATTTTAGTATAGTTTGGTGGTTGTTAGTAGTTTAAAGAGAGGGAAAAAAATGTGTATGCCCTATAGCGATATAGAGAGAAGAAGAAGAAGAAGAAGAAAAGTTGGAATAAGGCATCAAGGCAAAATATACACACATTATAGTTTATTCTTTCTTCTCAAGTAAAATGTTGATGGCAAGAAGAAGTTCAACTCGACCTTTTAACTCTTGATTTTCTTCCTTACCTTGTGTCTTTCCCTTCACCCTTCTCCGCCCCCGCCCTAACTTGATGCTTGCTTGTGAATCAGATGGCTAAGCACTAAATGCCACTCTGTGACTCAATTATTCTCTCTCTCTCTCTCTCTCTCTCTCTCTCTCTCTCTCTCTCTCTCTCTCTCTCTCTCTCTCTCTCACTTTAGATTCAATCTAAGGACACGGCAGTAAACATTACGTACGAATACAATATACTGCATAATCTTTGATATAGCTTTCTGTTTGCTTTTCTTATTTAAATTTTACAGGATATTCAGAAAGGCAGTATAGAACATCTATAGACTACAGTATATCGAATAATTATAGAACTATCTTAGATTATGGTTTGGACAATGAAAGCAGTTCAAACAACGAAAATAATTATATCAACAAACTTTTATGTCGTATATAAAAATGTTGAGTTTTATTTGTGCATGCTCGATTACGCAGATAATCCTTATTGTATATGATTTAAAAGTATGCATGATGCTTAAAAATATTTTATATTATAGTTTATAGTGTGAATATAAATCAATCTTTGTGATTTAAAAATTTATTGTAAATATAGCAACTTTTGATTTTGATTTTTTTTTTTTTTTTTTTTTTTTTTTTTTTTACACATATACATTTCTGTCTGAAAATTATATATTTAAATTTCTTTCTTGTCCTCGATGAGAGGGTTAATACCCTGACATAGCAATGAAATTTTTTAATACAGCAATGCTACATGATTTGGATAAAAATATTATAAATAAATAATAATGATGCAAAACAACAAAATTATTATATACATTATTATGATTTTTGTTTTTTTCTCATAAGGTTATAAGGTTCAAAAATTTTGACGACAACCCACGATATGTTTGTAATAATAGAGTCAAGTCACCGGTCATTGGTCGTCACACGTAATTATTATCGAAAAATAAAAACAGTCGGAAATATTTCTTTTGATGAATAAAAAAAAAAAAAAAAAAGTGTTGATATCTTCTATTGAAATTATTTCAAAAATCACTCTGCATGGATGTCAACATATTAACATTTTATATATTTAAAAAAAGAAGAAAAAAATCCAAGACTTTTTTTTTATGTATATATATACATAAAAATTTATATTGTACAAGTACACTTTTTGCCTTCAGGCTTTGTAATAAATATAAGCTTTTGTCCTTCATCTCTGAGACTGCATTATGTGTAAGTTTTATGCTACGGTATGGTGTTATGTATGTATGTGTATGTGTATATATGTGCCGGTATGGCCGCTATGAAGCAACATAGCAAGCAGTTGGTAATGAGTATGGTCTTGCAGTGCACAAGCAAGTAAAGCAAGCGCACTAATGAACACCTTGGACCCCTTATGTATAAGATATATATATATATATATATATATATATATATATATATATATATATATATATATATAATATATATTATACAGTATATGTATGTATAAAGCTGGTACAAGTGGAAGAGTAAAAAAGAATGGAGTAAAAATATAGGGGAGAAAAAAAAGTTATCCTCAGCAAAAAATCTCTAAAAAGAAGACGACTCTCCATCCATATAACATCTTATATGTAAAATTATACATAAATACGATGTATGTTGCAATTTTTGTTTCTTTTTTTTTTTTTTTTAAAGCTGGGTGAATCGTATTTGAAAGAAAACTAATGATTAAAAAAAGAAGGGGAAAAAAATGGAATAATGAATTTTGTATGTTTACATGGGTACTTTCTTTTATATAGAATATACGCGCTTTAATTTTGAATAGCCTTGCAATTTAATTAAAAATAACAATCACGAAGAATCGATAGCTGTTTTCAAGTGGTTTTTATGCATGTATATATAAAAATAACATTCTGATCCTTTTTTCAATTATTATTCTTATTATTTTACCACTTTACAAAAATAGATATAGAAAGACTAAAGCAGACAGAAAATTCAATTGCAAGTGTGAGTGTGTGTGTGTGTGTGTGTGTGTGTGTGTGTGTGTGTGTGTGTGTGTGTGTGTGTGTGTGTGTGTGTGTGTGTGGTGTATACTGTATGTATGTGTGTATATTATATATATATATATATATATATATATATATATATATATATATATATATATATATATGAAATAATATATATACATGCAATACATCACTATGTATGTACTGTACAGTATATACGGTACATTAATATTGTATGTTATTTATTTTTAGCGTATTGAGTCAATAATTTGTGACGCCAAGTAAGCCAGCAAGCACCAGCGTTGATTTTTTTTTTTTTTTTTTTTTTTTTTTAAACCCTTACAGTTAAAGCATTATGGTGGTGTTGTACTTTCTGTATAGAGATAGACAGACATGTATGTAGCACGTTATGGCATGGCGTGAATATTCATCGCCTCTCTCTCTCTCTCTCTCTCTCTCTCTCTCTCTCTCTCTCTCTCTCTCTACCTTGCGCGCCCTGTCACGTGCCCCCTCCCTACTCAACTACGCCCTAATTTAAAAAAGGATTTTAATTAATTTGCATGCGGAAGATTGGATGATAACTTGTCTAATTATTGGCAATTGATTGAGTTAATTGATTACGTATAAAATTTTTCATAATAGCATATTTTTCATTCATGCATTTGAAATTTATTAAATATTATATTTATATGACTTAAATTAAATAACATTCAATTAATAACAGGTCATGGTGGGATATATAAACGAAACCATATTTTAACAAATTTTAATATTTGACAAAAATAGCTGGTTATAAAGTTTTAAAAATAGAAAATTAATAATTTATTTATATTTACATTCCATTACATGATAGTACTTCATGTTAAAAGTGAAGACCTGTTTTGAATATCATTATGTTTGGTATTCATGCATGCATGCATAAACCACATGCTAACATTAATGCTGTATATAGAGTGGAGGCAAAATAATGTATGAATATGAAAATATGTTATTAGTTTCCAAACCATCTTCTTTATTTACTTATTTATTTTATTTCTTGCCCTTTACTATATTTTTCATTTACGCCACATAAAGTTTTTAATATAAAAAATGACGACACATTTTTATTAAAATATTTTGATGAGGCTTTCAACTTTGATATACGTGATCTTATATATTTTCTAGTTTAAAAAAAAAAGTCAATTTTATATAATACTGGTTATTCATTCGTGTTTATATTATATGCATAACATGTGTACTAAAGGTGCACAATTGGATAATATTTCTTTTTAAATGTCAAGACTTTTCATGATGTCATCTTATAACAGAGTGAGAGAGAGAGAGAGAGAGAGAGAGAGAGAGAGGACAGCAATAACACAAATGAAAAGAAACAAATTGATGGATTTTTCTTGTCTGCACGTAAATTCTCTTTTTCGCTGTATTAAACCTTGGAAGAGAGAGAGAGAGAGGCATATTTAAATAATTTGATGATATTATAGAGCTTTAAAATTTTACTAACTGGTATATTATATATTCATGAAAAGGAAAATGTGTGTATATATATATACTATACATAGTTATGAAGTATATAGTTATCATAATGCCGTTGTTTATGAGAAATGAATTATCCATTACAAAATCAATATATTTTAATATTATTTATGTAAACCATACCGTATTTATCCAAATCATAATAGAAAAGCAAAATTGGTATTTTTTAAAATTTTATTTCTCTCTCTCTCTCTCTCTCTCTTTCGTTTTATCTTTTTGACACTTTATGTATATATATATTATTACTCTTTATGTTTGTCATTTTTATACGTGCATTTATCACCATAGTAAATAATTCAAAGTAATGTGACCGTATTCGTATTATGCTAAAATTTATATAAAGATAGTGGAAAAAATACAACATGATCGCAGCTGGCTTAAAAAAAAAAAAAAAAAAGAAAAAAAAAGACGGAAAAAATAAAATAAATATATATGTAAAATGTTGTTGGATGCTTCAACATTATTTCAACCCACGTTTTCTTACCGAAGTACCGCGTGTTTTTAGCGTCGCGTCGTTTTCTTATCATTGCCATTATTTAAACGTTGAAACCTCTTTGCTTTTCTCATGCAACGAGTTGGTCATGGTGAGGGGCGAATTTGCAAACCTGTCGTTCAACGTTTTTGGTAACTTTATCGTAAGTGGTTAAGAGAGAAAGAAGAGAGAGAGAGAGAGAGAGAGAGCAAGAACGACAATCGCAAGCATAGATCACGCGTTCCTTATATTTAAAGACACAGACACTTTTTTTCTTAACTGTGATCCTTACAACAATATCAAAACACCTTGAGAGAGAGAGAGAGAGAGAGAGAGAGAGAGAGAGAGAGAGAGAGAGAGAGAGAGAGAGAGAGAGAGAGAGAGAGAGAGAGAGAGAACAAAACTTGAGCAATTTTATGCACATAAGTGTTAAATTTCTTTTTAACCCACATTTTTGATCTCATATCATAAATCCATAAACATGAAATTGAGTACTGTGTGAATTTTTTTTAAACTATTATCAACTTTTGTGAGGTGTATTACTTTATGATTATGCTATGGAAGTCTGTATATAGGTTATTATTGTATTCTATATTTTTATCTTAATATTTATAATATACTAAAGTTACTTAAATATTTCATCTAAAGGAGTTTCTCAAATGATTATGTATGAATCTATCATTAATTATATTTCTCTCTAGAAGTCACTTAAAAAAAAAAAAAAGTTACGCTCTCCAGAATAAAATATATTATCCTATCACGTAACATGCCCATAAGCAAGTAATCTAATCAAAGTAACAACTAAGTGTTGAGAAGAAAATTACACTTTCTAACGATAATAATCATAGAATCTCAAAATGCATCTTTTTAAACTTTTTTATGGATGAAAATAACAATACATTAAAAAAAAAATTAATAACAATAAATAAAAAAAAAGCTTTCGTCAATGATATTACATATTATTTTCCTTTGAATATACTTGAAAAAAAAAAAGAAGTTTAAAATAAATTCAAAGTGATGTTTTTATTTTTTATTATTTTTTTTTTTACACGTAACTTTTAATTTAATTAGTTGCATATTAGAATTATGTGACACGTGCTTGTTTCAGTCATCATAAAATAAAAATAGAGTGATTGACAAGACCATATGTCATACATATACATATACATGTAATTTTATGTCACTTTTCTCTCCTTTCACCTTATTTTCTTGGCATTTTTGTCTCCACTCCCTTATTTAAATATTCAGAATGTTAAATTATAAAGACCTGGTTTGAAAAGAAAATTATTCACTCTATAAATATGAACTTAAAGATTACTTTTTTTTCCTTCGTCTTTCTTTTCTTTATAAAATACATATACTCTTAAGAATATTAAAAATTAAATACAGTCTTTATTTAGAGGGAGAGAGCATGAAAATTATTTTCTGTTATAAGTAAAAAGTTATACGTTTAAAAGGGTGTTATTAATTGTTACGTATACGATGTACTTATTATTATTTATTTTTAATAAAACGTTTTATTATTATTGTTATTCATAAAAAGGAAGAAGCACTGAATAATTATATGATTTATAAATAATAAAAATAAATGCTGTACGCTAATTTCATTTTAATAATTTTTCTCTTTATTCTTTTGATGATAAAATATTATCATTTAAAAATTTTAATTAAAAATATATGATTTGAATTTACACTTTATTGTTGTTAGTACGTGGTATTTTTAGTAAACTGCTAATTACTTGAAATAATATACGTGACAATATCATATCATAATGTTCAAATGATTTAATTAAAATATTAGTACCTCTACTTTTTATTATTTATATCGCAAGTGCAACGTGTGTAAAAAAAATAAAAATAAAAAATACGTATAATTAAAAAAAAAAAAAAAAAAAAAAATCTTACGCACGATGTAAAATATAAAAACGAACAAAAAAAAAATTAATATTTTAGGGAAAATATTTTGCAAATAACAATGATATATACACACACAGTTAATAAAATAATGCTAACTATATTTTAATTCAATTTGAGCTCTCTGCATATACATAATATACATATGTAAAATTTAACGTTAATAAAATTTCCAATTTGATTGTATGTATACCATTTTTTAATACAACAATATTATTGTTTGAAGCTAAAATAAAAATTAGCCATATATACAATCGATTTTATAGCCAATATAATACTTTGTATTATACAAATTACGGATAAATGTATTAAAATGGGATTATATTCTATGCATATATATATATATATATATATATATATATATATATATATATATATATATATATATATATATGGAAAAAATAACTATGCTGAGATAAAACAAATCGGTTTCGATCCTAATTCGATTAGGAGCTAAAATATTCCGTTGTATTATATATAGTGCATACATTTTCAAACTCGTTTAATGAATACTCAATTCATTTTCATTAAAAGTACATTATATTTAACAAAACTTCAGATTTTTTTTATTTTTTTATTTATTTATTTATTTTTTTTTTTATACTGGAAAAAAAATTGTTTGCAACTTCATTGAATACTGTTTTGTAGATTATTAGTGCTATTACAAATTTTATATAAAATTATTCGTATATAAAGCATTATTTTCAAAGTTATTGGTCTTTTATAATCCGTTTGTCAGCTGCTAAAAACACAATTTAGAAAGCACGCGTTTAAAATATAAAAATGAATGAAAAAAAAAAAAAAAATCCTGGAACGTGAGGTTGACGGGTAGTGAATACAAAAATATTTCGAATTTTCCTTAGTATCAAATGTACAATAATTGCACGAACGAAAATGTTACACACAATTGTGATAATATATATTTTTTACCATTTAAATTCAGTGCATGTTTCTCTCATATACGAAGAATAACTTTGGGAAATTTAGCGCAAATTTTGAATGGTAAAATATATTATTACAATCGTGCATATACATATTCAGTTTCAAGAAATAAAATAAAAATTAATTAATTTCTTAACCTTAAATGTCTTTTCTGTATATCAATCACATAAACCTCGTTAAAACTTTAATAAATATCATTCCATTTTATATTAATTATTTATATTTTATTGCTACTAAATATATGAACGATAATTATTTTTGGTGGCAATGCTCGACTTAAAATTATTATATATAAATATATTACACGTATGCCAACTTTCATTATTACTTTGAATGTATAGTATACTTATGTCTTGTCATTTATAAGTATTATAGTATGTAAGTATATACGCAGCTAATAAAAACGATTTGCGAAGAAATATACTGAAAAATCTTTAAGATGACGATTTTTTTTTTAAATCTTTTAAAGTTTAATCATCAACCGCTCCTACAGTTAATGATTATAGGAAAGACACGCCCATTATGGTAAAGTTCTAAATATTTAAAGCTAGCGGTAGGTTTTGTATTATATTTATAATATGTAATATATATATAGAAAAATCCCAAACCATCTCTCTTGATATATAAGACAGGGTATTAAAGTTAAAAGAATAGAGAGTCAACTTAAGGTTATGGTACACAATCCAGTCAACGAGCTACACCAAAACAATTCCGGGGTCAAGTCTTCAAATAACGGAGGATGTCAAAGAAAAGAAACAATAATTATAATTTCTAAATTACTCCTCCTCCTCTTTTCTCTTTCTTTCTTTTAATACGGGTATAGATCATCCCATTAACATTATAAAATATTTATTTAATTAAAAATTATCATTATATTTAATTATAAATATATAAGAAGTATATACAAATAATGATATACATTACTTATATTTATGTTAGCTGACATAAAAAAAATGTATTAAATATATATAATTAGCAGATAAAATTTATTTTGTGATTAATATTATTCTGTACCATAATGTCATCAATAAAAGTGTATGCAATTAATAAATTGTCAACTTTATAAAGGTTTAATAGTATATACGGTGCATTTCTTGTTATTTGCTTGCTACATCTTGGACTCTGTATCAAGATTATTATTATTATTTCTTTACTTGCTCCTTAATTATATAAATCTTTTACAAACACACACATTCATACAGTAGAAAGAGAGAGAGAGAGAGAGAGAGAGAGAGAGAGAGAGAGAGAGAGAGAGAGAGAGAGGATTGCAAGTTTACAGATGGGAACAGCTTGAAGGTATTTAACGCATGTCATTCTGACACCATTAATAACTTTGAGATTATCCATGATATAAAAAAATAATAAAATATACATATTTTATATGAAAGCATGATTTAAGCTGTATCAGTGCTTTATGGATTAATATTATATCAGAAAAATCATTCAATATAATATAGCTCGTATAAATTGAAAGTGTGAGTATGTATGTGTGTGTTTATACTGTTTATACATATATATGGTGTGTGTTTTGTATAAACAATTAAATATTTTTACTATTACATAATAAAAAAAATACTAAAGAGAAATATAATTTCATAATACTGCCAAAACAATCCAAAATTGTAATAAAAAGCAATAAAGATAAAAAGATAATAAAATAAAAAGTACGTTTGAGTATTGTATTTTATAATGTTCCATAATTGGAAGTATACGCATATGAAGAGATTGCCCAACTTTGCACTTTAAGATGCAAAAAGTTTTCTATATTATATATAATACGCCTCAAGTAAGATGAAGTTAGCTATAATACATTCAGTGCCATGATGAAGGGTTGAAGTGACGGGCTTAATATATTCTCAACATACATATCATATCGTTATAATATTATTATCTTTTATTATTACATATATATATATATGATGATGATGAATATCGTTTCCTTATGATGGAATCTACTTTAAAGTACCATAGTGCAAGGACATTTGCTTATATTGTAAAGCCAATTATAGAAAAGTAAATTGTCTCTCTTTTTATTATATATATATATATATATATATATATATATATATATATATATATATATATATATATATATATATATATATATATATATATATAATATTAACACATTTCTTTTTTAGTTAATCCCAAGAGCAGTTCTTTGTAATAATGAGCCGGAATGTTTTTGTACTACATGTATAATCATAAGAAATATAACTACCATGTTATAATACTGTATATAGATAGGCCTTGCAATCTCATTACACATTTGAACAATTATTGAACTTTATATTAACCCAGGCAGGATATATATATATTAACATTAATATGTTACAACAATATAAAGCATTTAATTTTATGTTTCAAAAACATAATATTTTAATTCCAAAATATCAAGCATTTATATCGTATAGCGAAATAAAATTAACATGTGTGTTATATAGATTTGTCAGCTGAATACAATAAGATTTAAATCATTAGTCTGTAATATCATCAAAATACAAACGTAATGAAATTATATGATGCTGTAATTTTCGTGCATTTCAAACAGAATATTTAACTTTTTTTTTTTAAATTATAGAATTTCTGTATTTATGTTTGTTACTCTTCATTCTTCATAATAGTCCGTGTCAACTAATATAATAACTATATAATGCTATTTTAGTATCGGTTTAGCGCGCGGAGAGACGCAGGGAAATCTAAGGGTTCCCTAATTTAACATTACGCTTATGGGGAAAAACACCTTTTTTGTATTTTTTGTATTTTTTTTTTTGAGGAAACTACTCCACCGATTTCGAAAAAATTTAAATGAGAAATAATAGATGTACTTTTACGTATTAGAAATTTTTTAAGGATTTTTTTAAACCGATAACCTCCATTAAAAGTTTATTTCATTAATAACTTATAACCATTTTTATAACATGCTTTATATATATAATAGATTTTATTAATAATAATGTTAAATAAAAATAATAGAAAGGAATGATTGCAAATAGTTACGACAATTTGTACTTTATATACATGAATTTTGATGTTATTCCTTATAGAAAATACTTCACAAACAGCCCATATACAAATAATAAATAAAAGCAATAAGAAATAAATCGATAAGAAATATTGATTTTAATTTAATATTGTTTCCATTTATATACCATCATTTCCGATTGTTAAACATTACCTACTTTTTCAATTAACTTCTAAATTATCTTGAAATCAAATTAAATATATACGTTTAAGGTTAATTGCCATAATGTTTTTGGAACACTTTGTTTTTTTTATTTATTTATTTTTTGATATGTGAAATAATAATGTGTATTCACTTCCTTTTCCCTCCAATAAAATACAATGATTATTATTAAATTTTATACTGATGTTTACATAAATACAATAATAAGTTTTTGTATTTTATTTATATATTTCTATTTTATATGTATAATATATATATATTGTATAATATAATTAGATTATTAGAGAGTAGCTGCACGTTATCACCACTATGCACCTGTCCAGTTTTACAGCATTTTCATGGCATACTCCATAAAGTTATAAAAATTGCTGATATCATCTTTTACTCTGATGAAATTTCTCTCGCTTGCTTTTCACGTTTATTTAACGACTATTTTCATTCACAATCTAAAAAAAAAAAAAAAAAAAAAAAATCTTTATATTTTATAGTCTTACAGTACTGAATTATTTTATTTTATGGTGTATTTTATATATATATATATATATATATATATATATATATATATATATATATATATATATATAATATAGGAAAAAGGAATGGTTGTATAATATAGAAATTTTATCTTGATAAGTTAGAGTTTTAGTTTTCTTTGGCTACTGATGGAAAGTATATTATACAAAAAAAAAATGTAGGTTATGAGGAAGTCTGTTGTTAGGGTGAAAAAAAGAAAAAGGGTATGCAATTATATTATAAATATGATGCTTTAATATATAATTATTTAATTTATAATATTTATACAACTGAACGTGGTAAATAACATTATGATTACAGAATTAGTTTCGTCCTTCTTTTTTTCCTTGTTATTTCAAAACTTCACAATTAAAAATATTGTGGTGCGTTAATTGTGTTGTAAATAGTACAGAAAATACACATTGTAAGCATGTGTAGAAAATAATAGTTTGGTACGACGTTTTCATATATATATATATATATATATATATATATATATATATATATATATATATATATATATATATATATATATATATATATATATATATATATATATATATATTATATTATATAAAGATGTAAGACATGCAGTGTTGAAGAAGTTGAATTTAAAATTTTAATGCGATTTTTTGTTGATATCGCAAGAGTAGTTCTTTGTAAAATTATAGCAAGAAGTCCAAAATGTGACGGGTTCCTAATTTGATTGTTGATCTTATTTCTTTGGTTTATTATATTTCTTATTCCTGGGGTACCTTGATAATTACAGATAGTGACATTCTCTCTCTCTCTCTCTCTCTCTCTCTCTCTCTCTCTCTCTCTCTCTCTCTTTCTCTCTCTCAGTTTTTTGCTGTCTTGATATTATCATCACTACATATTTCAGAACACATAAAAGCTAGTCAACTTTTAATACTTACTTTGAAAAAAAACTAAAATGTTCTTTTGTGAAAGTAAGGGCACTCGCACGTATATCTATAGTATGTAGAAAAAAATGAGTGTACGTTGGGAGTAAAGTGTTCTCTCTCTCTCTCTCTCTCTCTCTCTCTCTCTCTCTCTCTCTCTCTCTCTCTCTCTCTCTCTCTTAAATGTCACCTCTCTTCAACTTTTTTTAAATAATATATTTTTATTATTGGATTTGCTAATAAAGATTTTTTTTCCCATAGTTACATCAAGTTTCACTATCTGAACAATTTTTAGAGCTTGCACGTTTTATATTCACGTTTTATATTTTATTTTTATTTATATATTACTTTAATTTTATTATTATTTCTGCACAGTAGAATATAATTCGTTACACTACTATAGCTCCTGAAAATGCATAAATTACAAAAAATCACCTAAATGCAAAAATGTGTGCCCGAAGCAAAGTAAATTTTATCACTATGCATTGGCGTTCCCAAAATTCCACACGTACATGATACATGGAATCATTTGTTATTTTTCTAAAATTATTAAATTTCACATTTTTGGAACCCAACGCGTCCGAAGCATTCTTCTTGTGGTTGACAGGAATTGTAATCCAGGAGCGACATAATCTGTTATTAGTATCAATACCAGTATTTTATTAAATTGCAAACAAATTTCATGAGCTAAAGTTAAAATTAATTATGTCATGTCCACTAAAATAATAATGCGGAAGAGTGCACTATGGCAGGCAGGGATAAAAATAATCTTCAACATTGGCTGAATTTTTTCTAATACATCATATTTTATAAAGTAACTGAGCTCATATATTCTTTTTTATTCTTTTTTTTTAATAAAAGACTTTTTTTTCATGTATGATGAACTGATGTAATATATATATATATATATATATATATATATATATATATATATATATATATATATATATATATATATATATATATATATATATATATATATATATAAATATATAATATATATAAAGGTTAATCTACTATACGAACTAATTTTAAAATAAGCTAAATGAACATAATATTCACTATTATATTTTTCATTTTACTTATAACAAGAAAAAATATTTAATATAACTTAAAAGCGACAAAGTGGATGAATTTTATAAATTTTATATATAATGTATACACTTCTCTTTGAAGTACGGGAAAAAAACACCATTATACTGTAGCTCATTTATGTTTGAGTAAAAAAAAAAAAAAAAAAAAAAATCTTACACACCAGTAAAAAGTATTTCAGTTTTTGCTTCTAAATGGTTATTTCATCAAATTTAAAAAAATATATACACATAAAAACTTTATTTTTACCCTTAATGGTAAGTTTAAAATTATTTCACTATACAGTATAGCGAACTATGTGGTAATTAAAAAGTCATATTACTCTGTCAAAGAAATGTTTAACAGTAACACTAAAATTACTGACATTAAAACTTGACAAACCTATATATACAAAGGTAGATTTGTATTAATGCTCAACATTAATCGTTTGTATATATCTTTAAAGCAATTAAAAAATATATATATAATATATATATATTAAATTTGCATATTATGTATTGTGTTCCACATGCATGATATATTTTTTCTTGCCTGTTGTAACATTTTATGTTGCTATATAAACTGCCTGGGTGAATAAAAAATTTCTAATTAATTTTATTATTATTATTATTTTTTTTTTTTTGCTTATAAACAGTAGTTGATTAATGGATCAGCTAAGTTCAGGTTGCATGGAAATTGGTTTGTTTAATCATTTAGGGGCAAATTTATATATATATATATATAATAGTATTTGTTGTACATGGATATTCAATACACATGCTAATAAAATTTATATTTTTTCCACATTCAAAAGAAAATGACTGGGGGAAGGAAAAAAAGCACGTATAACGTATGGCTTATTTTACACAATTACATATTCGATGCACTTTATTTATTATTTTTTTTTTTGGAGCAAGCAAAATAATATTTCAATTTAGCTGTAATGAGCAAAAGTATATAAGTATCCAACTTATATCTTGAAAGTTTACAAATGAAAAATAATAATAATAACAATAATAATAATAAAAGACAGTTATTAAGTATGACTCGACAAGACTTAGAGCAAGTAAACATTTCTAAGAACCATGGACAAGAAACATCATGTAAAATTAACTAACTCAATATATATGTACACGTATACACAGTACAGTATACACCATATATTTAGTACGGATGTACAATTATATTTTGTTATCCTATTTTATAATTATTTGTCCTCTCTATAGGATTAACTGTGAAAATAAAGTTACTATTTCATTATATCATGCAAATGTGATATTTGGCTTTATATTTTGTGTTATGCAAGTAATAACTCAAAGTCATTTTGTTTTCTATTATAAAACAAATAAAGCAATACTTTGTAAAGACAGGCAAATAAAAAAAAACTAAAGTGATTGTTATGCAGTATAACAATAAAATGAAACTTCTTTTTTTTTTCTTGTTCTTTTTCTAGTAAAAAAATCAGTATAATTGTAAAAAAAACTGGGTTTCTTTTTAAATAAATTAATGTAAAAAAGAAATAAATAAAGAAAACGACGTAGAATTGAAATGAAATTTATGTATACCGTATACTGAAAATAGCCTACACGATATTTAAAACAAAAAATATTCACTATTGAAAAAAGGCAGATGAGGGTACCACTACCCAACCCCACCCTTCTCTTGCAATATCGTTTTACGTTGATTGCTTGCTTAGACTAATTATTTCCAAGTAAATATTTTAATTTATTTTTCAAATAACATCACTACAAAATTTTACACTGCTAAACTTAAGTTACAGTCACAAAAAATGGAGAAATATATTCATAGGATGTTTGAAAAACAGTGGCATTTATTTTGTGGCCTTAAAATCAGCATCATGGGAACAATATTTTGTCATAGTGCACTCCTGTTTAAAGGAGTAATGATAAATTCCATTTTTTTTCTTCCCAAGAACAAATTACATTTCATACAACATTACGTTATGAATGCATAGTATAGCATCAAGTAAGTGCTTGCATTGTGGTAATTAAATATAAAAATATTTATAAATATGTACGTTTATATAACATCCATTTGGAATTTTAATGCAAATGACGTGTTATGTAGAAAATAATATGTATGTTTAAAACTTGTAATTAAGTATACTTGAAAAAAAAAAGTAATAAAAATAAAGATTGTATATGTATAAGGAAATATAAGGATGTTATATATATATAATATATATATATATATATATATAATATAAGATATTTATGTAATTAATGCATGTACCTACGTACGAGATTGTATTATATTTTGATTTCTTTGTAACAAATTATATTCTTTGAATTCGATACCTTATGCACTTACATGCTCCTTCTCTCTCTCTCTCTCTCTCTCTCTCTCTCTCTCTCTCTCTCTCTCTCTTGAAATAATAATGTTATACCTTATATTATACATGATGCCATTTTCATTTTGTCTCAGAATTAGAGAGAAAAAAAAAAGACTAATCAAATGCTTGATAAAATTTTTACTCATGATGAAAACCCATTGAGTAATAATGGGATTATAGGTAAAAATAAATCATAAGCAATTTGCTAATTTTAGTAGAAAAAGATGTAAATTTATATTTATTATAAATATAAACTTTTTTTTTTAAATTTTATTAATACAATGATTTATTTGTATTTTAGAATGTATGGATTTTATTTTTAAATATTATATCTTGTTTCACATTAACTTCAAAGTCCATCCGTGTGACTTTAAATACTATACTAAATTACTCGAATTAACATCATATTATAGCCGTGAATATGGATTAAAGTATTTTTATGAATAAAAAATATATAATGTATATATAAGAAAAAAATATTTACAAACGAATTTTTAATACTTTTAGCTACATCTTTATGTATTACTAATAAATATAAGTATTTAAGATGTTAAATTCCTCTTCTAAGACTTTTATACATAAAATGTTAGTTTTATATAGTTATATAGTATATAAATATACATACTCATAGTCACAAGTTTTTTAATATGTTGCGATCTTGTAAATTAACATTATTTGACTGAAAAAGCAGCGAGTAAAATAGTTTAATATGATTGAAATATTATAAAACAGTAATGGAATATATAGACTTTTATATCTTAATTTTATTAATTATATATAAGAATATAATACCAAGTAACATATTTGACTTTGTTAAAAGAAGTTCTTTTCAATTTTTGCGTTTTATTCGATGGTGGAGTATATAATACCATATATTAACATTATGATAATACCCATGCATAATCTATACCTATTTTATTCTGTATTCAAATATATTTTGAGATTTGTATTAATTAAAGGGTTTGCAAATAATACTTTCATATATATACGTTTTAATGTTTTTGTAACTGTATACAGTATTTCTTATAGTATTATATTATATAGAAAACTATACATATAAGCAATCACCTTATATATAAGAAGGGACCCCAATCGTGCAGTCAAAGTATATAAATCTATGCAACGACGACTGATCGCTAAAAGCGTTCTCTTGTACCCTAGTGTCCAAACGTTATAATACTCTTGCTTTAAAGATACATTATTACTTTCAAGTTGCCAACTTGATTCTTTATCTTGTGCTATTATAACAAAATCTTTGTTGATTCATAGTATAAATTTTATTTAAGCTTTTAAACTCTACAAGTATTATGAAGATGAAAAACAATAATATTATATAGGAAATATTATATACATATATATATATATATATATATATACATAAAAAATAATGTATAATTTTTCATTTTAATTATATACTTGATAAATGATTTTAATTAGCAACATTAATAAATGGCAAATTTTGTTAATCGTTTTGTCACGAAAGTTATAGAAGGAAAAAAATACCCATGACAGAAATAGATATACTTTAATAAATCATAAGGGAAGGTGCCAAATTTTATTATTTTGTATCGCGTGTATGAATGGACTACAACCTTTGTATATTCATCTGTAAAAATAACCTTTGAAAACAAGGATTAAACAATTTGTTAAAAACATTATAATATATATATATATATATATATATATATATATATATATATATATATATATATATATATATATATATATATATATATATATATATATAATATGAATTTTTATTGTAATTTCTCATAATTACCAGCATTTTAGTTTTATTTATGTGTTCGTTTGAAGTGTTGGCCAAAGTTTTGTTGGCGCTTTGTGTTTAGGAAGTGAGCTTAGATCTAAGTACATTGCGGGGTGAGCACCAAGCGTACTCGATTGCTCCTTGTTCACCGACTCGCCCTATAGCACTCCATGCTGTAACTTTTGCTAAAAACGTTGTTCCAGTAAAATCTGTAAAATACAAGCAAGACAGAGTTTAGCATATTATTTTAGCTTATTGGTATGATCACCTTATATATAGCAGCGAAATTATATGGAGAAAAAAAAATGGAAAAACAACATGGTCACTGTTTTGCTGTACTCGGAAATTCTCACGAAAATTACCTTAATTATTTCTGATTTAATTTTGTTTCTTTTTCTTTTCTTTCCAGATTTATAAAACAAAATTTTACACAAAATAATATTTGCTCCGTCATGACATCACTTAAAAGTTTAATTAATATCTTGTCTCTAATGTTAATCAATTTTATACTACACACAATTTATTATATGTTAAAATTAAAATGATAAAATGTTTACAAATTATACTATGTAGCAGTTTTTGTATATTAAATCTAAAGATATTTATAAATTTAGTGGTAAACTAAGAATTTACAATCAATTATAAAAATATTTAAATGCGACTTTACTACTTTTTTTCACTTCTTAACATGGCAAGTAATTTATCATTAAATGTCACTCTTTTAACTCGTGTTGTGTGAATTAAATATTGCACGCAAGCTTTGCTTTCTGTTCTTAATTGAATTAAATTTAAAAAGAATAAACTTTTTTTTACTTCATACTTTTTTTTTTTTTTTTCAATTTTGTTAAAATTTTAATAAGAGACAAGTCTTATTCCCAACTATTGTATTTATTTATCGTTTTTAATATTATATACATAATATATAGAATTTAATGTCAAATAACCTCGGACAATTATTAAAGAAGATATAAAATCCAATATAATCAATTTTTCAGTTTACAAAGGAGGTGGCAGAAAATGTGAAATTTACAGAGCAAGAGAGAGAGAGAGAGAGAGAGACAGAGAGAGAGAGAGAGAGAGAGAGAGAGAGAGAGAGAGTCAGAGAAAGAAAAGAAAGAGAGATAGCATAAAGGGCGAAACTCTTATTATATACATTGCAAAAAAAGAAACATAAAAAAAAAATCAAAAAGAATAGGCATAACTCTATCGGTAATTGGTATTGGTCGTAAAATGGAATTACGCCTTTCATACCTCCGACACTTGTATGTATGTATTGTATACAATATTATGAATATTTTTTCATGCCATCATTATAATGTATTTGTACTATAACAAAATATAATATCATATTAATTCTGATACATAAAATAATAATAATAACAATAACACATATCGCGGGCAAATTCATTGAATTTTGATTGCTATTTGTATCTTATAAATAACATTATAACATCAAAGCCTTTGGGTTTTATTTGATTTTTTATTTGATTTTTTTTTTTCATATTATACATTTTGATTTTGCAGAGATTTCAAATATATATAATGAATAATACACCTTGCGTTAGCTTTTTCTGTGTATTATTAATTTTGAAATAAAATAGTGAAAAAAAAATGCTGTGGAAACTCAGCAAAATAGAGGAAAACAATAGAAATAATCTGAAGAATTTTTGTTTTCAATTTTATATTACAGTATAATATATAAACTATTTTTCACTGCATAGTTTCCAGCTCGTCACGTTAATTTGCATGTTCAAAGCATATTTGTAACAATAATTTGGTATGCTCATTTTATAAAAATTAATACTTACATGATTTTATGAATTTGTCAACCAACAAATTTTTTTTTTAATTAAATGAAATTGTTTTACGCATGAAATGCATATTATTTAATATACCTCTCATGACCTGTCCTCACGGTTTCATGATTTTAATATGTAATAACTTTAATTACATGAAATCTTCATTATAAAATATTATATTTACGGGCAATCAAATAATATATAATAATAAATAATATATAACAATATTAATTATTATATATTGTAACTGACTGTACTGTAAAACAGTTGGATTAAATTGGAGAGGTTGTATGCCTGATTTCGCCCAATATAAAAGCCGTTAATTATTATTATTGCACACGCTAAAATGATGCATCGTGTGAACATCAGGTATTATATATATATATATATATATATATATATATATATATATATATATATATATATATATATATATATTATGTAGTATATTTATAATAAAAGATAAAAAGATAAAAAATGCAAATTAAAGTATGATCAAAAACTATTGAAATTATTATTATTATATTGGAATATTAATACAAGCTTATTCACCATAATATTTCATTTCCATTTTTGGTATTAATATTTAAAACTCCAAATAATACACAAATATAATATAAATTTAATAAAGAGAAAACCCATTGGCATATAACAAAATATTGAATTTGATTTTATATTACAAAATTATTAATCAAATTTAAAAGGTATATAAATAAACTAATAATATTATACGTAATTTACTTTCATAAATATATTTATATAATATAATATCACATACGTATATACCCACAAAATTACCATATTATACACAAAACAAAATAACGTGAACAACGACTATTTATATAATATTGATAAAATATTTTATTATATTATTACTTTTGATATATGAAATATCATTAACATCATTTCAATTTAAAATATGTTACACAGTGATTCAAATCTTCAAATATTTAATCATGTAATGTATTTTAGTTATATATAAATGAGTTATCAGTTTAGAATGAATGAATTATTCAATAAACATTTTGTATATATATATATATATAATTATATATATATATATATATATATATATATATATATATATATATATATATATATATATATATATATGACAATTGAATTGAAAAGTTTCAATTTATATTTAATGTTAATTTTCATATTAAATATTACTTTAGAGAAGTTTAGACTTGAGACTTTTGGATTGACGTGTACTCAAGTTGTTAATTTTAATGGGGAAACTGAGAGAGAGAGAGAGAGAGAGAGAGAGAGAGAGAGAGAGAGAGACCTACACGGGAACCAGTACAGTTAGTTGTGAAAATATGTAAATTTTATATATATAATTTTAATTTCAAACTTCCATTAAAATTCAAATAATTTATATTTACACCTACAGTAATACAAAATAAATAACATTCATATTGTATTATATAAAATATCAATGAAAAATATAAACTGATGTTAGCTTATATTAATTAACAATATTATGATATAAATATATTATTAAAAAAAATATATTTATGATTACATTTTTGATGCATCATTGATTAGCATCATAAAAATATGAATTAATTTAGTATACTACTTTATTTTACTTAACTGCATTTATATATAAATATGATTATAGTATATTATTATATATATATAAGAGGGTTTAACTTTATATTCCCTTACAGATCTCTCTCGTTATTCTAAAGTGAAAATAAGCGTTGAGATGGTAAAGGACTGACTACTGGATGAAGCTAACAAGCAAGCTTCGTTATCTTCGATCTTGCCTACATTAAGTGTTAATTACTCCACCTCACTTTTCTATGTATATATATATATATATATATATATATATATATATATATATATATATATATATATATATATATATATATATATAATATACGTTGCTGACTTGGCTTGCCATGCCTACCTACCTATATTATACCTGCCCTCATGCTGCTATATGTATGTACTGCCTCTCTTTACGCAAGCTATATTCTGCTCTCTCATGGTAATGATACAACACACCACCGTGTATATACTCAAAGTGGGTGGAGAATCAACGTACACAAAAGTGTACAGTATATTAAAAATAATTTTCAAAAGTGGTGCATATAGATGGATACTCAAAAGACTGTTCTTATGATTCCTTCGCTCTTTTTTTTTTTTTTTTTTTTTTTTTTTTTTTGTCTCTTCACTTTTGTTAACAAATCTTTGCTCAAGTTATTAACTCTGGAAAGCAATATTGTTTTTATTGGTGATTGCTTGTCAAGACATATAATTCTTTATTACTTTTTTTTATTTTTGCAACAATACAGTCTTTTATAAAAAAATGACAAAAGAAGGAACAAAATCTATAGCACTTGCTCTATAGAGATAATCAGAAGTCATTATTAGAAAGTAATCTCTAGCATGATTTTCATGATTAAACAAAATTTCCGTACGGAATTGTGAAATATCAAAAAGACTATTAATTGGATAAAGTACAGATTTAGAAATTAGAAGAAGAGAATTATATTATTTCATGTGGCTTCAAATTCTTTAGTTTCTATATAATGTGGCGTAGCTAACTGAAGCATTTGTCTTTTTAAAACTTGTCATGCTGCATTATTTAAAAGAAAAAAAAATGCATTGCAATATGTCAACTGTTCAGACAGAAGAACGTGTAGTAGAGTGCAAAATCCGTGGAAATAAATCGAGCAAACCGAAACATTCTTTCCTCTTTCAATAAGTTATATTATTTTTAACATACTGCAAAATACCTCTATTTATTCAATGAAAGATTTGGCATCTACCTTAAAATTCTCTAAGTTTAATATAAAATAATTTACTAAAGAATTCCTTTATATAAAAGTTTTCTTGCATAAAATAAAGAGAAAAAGTTATACGAGTATATGATAAAATATATTTAATGTTTTTAAATATCTTTTTATTATAAAATACGTATATACATTTCTTGTCTGATATAAAATTAGAATTTATTGCAAATTATACTAGATGTCGGTAGTTATAGGTATATATTTTATCTATATAGTGACACGTATTATTAATATTATTACAGTGTTAATGAGGTTGATAATTATTATAATTAAATTTATAATATTATAAAAGTATTTTATATAAAATATATTTCATAATATTTATCAATGAGATTTCAATATTACATAGTTAATAACCTATAAATTTACTATTACTGTTCAAAATTGTACTTAATGACATTATGTAAAATGTCTCCACCTATATTTTAAGTTGTTTTTTTTTTCTTAATGATTATATATAATAACTTTTTTTGATTTATTTTAACCACATTTAAATATAATTTTAAAATCTATAATATGAATAATAAATTTTTGAATGTGTCAATAAGTTATTCAAAATTCAGACTTTGAAAACTGTAATAACTACTTGTAGACCTCCCCTTCTAAATGCACTTTCTTATTGCAATATACAAAGAAACGTGACTTCTAACGTTTCATTTTTTTTTTTTTTTTTTTTTTTTTTTCTGTCTTTCTTTTTCATAAGGGATACATATTATGCATCATCGCCGTTACTTGACATGAAGCATCCACCGTATCTTAAGTCCGCTGCATGCATATTATTTCTTACAACTCAAGTCCACTCTTGGAGTTCCTCGTCTTTTTCTTTCGTGCATACTTCACACGTCCTAGCCACCCACGCACCCACTCCCTCGTCTCTCTCTCTCCTCAAACTACGAAATATCCTGCTGAGCATAATCATTACTTCTTTTTTTTTTTTAATTATAGAATCATTCTAAAATGCTATAATAAAAATTTTGAAACATAATCATTTTTAATTACGTTTTAGTCATTTTTAAAAGTATTTAAGTAGTTAAAATTGAATATTTTGAAAGTGAATAATAAGACTTAATATAATTATAACATTTATTATTAATAAATTGTGAAAGTAAAATAATTATTTATTTTTAATCTAAAATAAGCATTCGATTAACTTATATATTTTCATGCATACAGTTTCCTCAAACTTGAAATAATTATAATGTAATGCTAAATATAAAAATAATATATATTTTTTATTATTATTAATATAGTAGAAAATATTTTATAAGGTTGTACACTTTATATTTTTATATTATTTCCAAAATGATTTAGCATTATAGGCAAGAATAAATAATAAACGACTATTTTATTATCCTATATTGTATTATTATAAAGTTATAATATATAGTACCATTGCAGTTTAATAACCTCTGAAATTATTTAACTCTTTTAAATAAAAAAAAAAACATTTGATAAATCTTTAATGCGACACTTTTCATGTTTAATATATCTTTTTAATTCCATGCCTAACTATTTGAACGTGTATATATTTTTAAAAAAATACAACAAAAGAACCCCTTCTAGGGCGTGCCTTAAAATTTGAATTTAAATCATATATTTTGTATTATGTGAATACATAAAAATATAATTTATTTGTAGCTTAATAGATTTCAATTGTAATTAGGAAGAAGTTCGCTTTTATTCAAAATAAAAATTGAATTATTATTTCACTTTGCAAAAATATGTGTTGGTTTAATATTTTTAAAGTAAAATAATTGTCTATTAAATTAATAATAAATAAAAATGATAATGACAATTTTATATTATTTGATAATAAATTAGGTATTAAGGTAATAAATTTCAATAGTAGAATTTTAAATATAAATTACCTAAAAAGAAATATTATTTAACATAAATAGACAGGAGTGTGGTAAATGATGCTATGTGTGTATAAATAATTGTGATGTACATGCCGGGTTGATACAGTCAAAGAAACATCATATCCATTACATTTCTGTGTAGCTGCCAAAATATATTATACTGCCTTTTGAAAAAAAAAAAAAAAAAAAAAAATGTTACAATGCGACTTTGATTCCTGTCTTTGATGCAATGGTGCCTGTCTAATGGTGTAAAGTTGGTACACATATAGGACGTATAGAGAGAAGGCAGGCGCGGGTGGGCGTGCGGTGTCAAATCTGGCACTTCATCAGATCCCCAGTGCATGCTTTCTTCCACCTCCTCCCAACAACACATCAAAGAAACCGCAAAACCCGCGACTCTTTCTCTCACTCTACTTTACATATTACTCCCCTTGTCGTTTTTTAAGTCACTCACTGTGGCACATATGTGGAGGCAGTGGTCCAGATCTCTCTCTCTCTCTCTCACTATCTCTCTCTCTCATATACTAACTAACATGAAGAGATGACTGCCTCCTACAAAGCTAAATATTGCGACCGCCAAAAGCTTACAAAACCTATAATTAAATATATATATAACACAAAAAAAAATCATATAAAAAAGTTTAAAATTAAAACTATAACACTGAATGAATTTTTAAAATAAAGTACATTAAAAGACTTTAAAAAAAAATTTATATGTATTATTTTTGTATACTTTATACTATAATAATAATAATAATACAATACATTTTTATTTATATAACAAAACATTTTATAACAAGTTCTTTCCCTTAGTATTTTATTATGATTATTTATTATTAATATTAAGAGTGTTGTAATGATGTAATTGAGGCATGTTACAAGGTGGCCCAGGCAACTGACGGACTTACCTCAATGTAGACATGGATGTATGTATGAGTGAGTGTATTTTGGACGTGTGGTCTTATGTATAATGCCGACCATGCTGCCGCATGAGCCTTTCATTAATGATTTGTGTCTGTCTATATGTTTCAGGTAAGTGGGCGTTTTCAACTGGCCCTGCCTTTGCCAACCACCAACTTGAACATCACACTTGATTTTTTTTTTTAAAGGAAGTACAATAACAAATAATTTTAATAATAATAATAACATATATGAAGCAGTAAAAATAATTTATTCATTTTTTAATATTATATAATATATATAAATATATATATATATATATATATATATATATATATATATATATATATATATATATATATATATATATATATATATATATTATATATTATAATATGAAATAAAAAAATGTCATTTTTCTTACTTTTCTCTTATTCTTATATTATTCTATCGTATATCATTATTATTATTAATATCACTTGGCATTTATAGATCTCTTTGAGTATTCAAGGTGTGGTTTCAATAATAATAATAATTTCATTTATTCACTTTTATATATATACATGTATGCAACTTTATTGATTTTAATGCGCAGTAAGTATAAAAAAAATACATTATAATGTTGCATTATATTAAAAGTTTAATTATGTAAATTAGTCCTAGATATTAATTTATTATAATTTTTATAATACTTGTTATTACTGCAAGAATTAGTATAATATATGAAATTACAACTCTTTATATGATTCCATAATATCAATATAATATATCAAGAATATAAATAACTAATTGAAACCACATTTTTTAAAGATAGTGTCATATATTAATGAGAGCCTTTGCTTATAGAAGATTTAAATGGGAAAAAAATGCGTATAAAGAAAATTTTGCAATGTTTTACAAGAAATATTAAGAAACCATCTCGCAAGATATATCGGCGCTATTTAAAAGTAGAAATATTTTAATGCTATAATTATGAACTATCGTGCTAAAAATATAATAATAATAAAAAAGTAGGTGTCATTAATCTTGGGTTAATTTGATCAGTTATATTTTTGTAAAGAACAATTAATGCTTGCTATATAAAATTTAATTAAGTGTTATTAAATGTGTAGTTGTTTCCCTTTGCTTTTATAATTTGTGTATATATATTGCTATAGTTAATGTTTATATAAGAAAGTATAATATCAAATGTACAAAAAAAAAAAAAAAAAATCGATTCAATATTCTTCTCAAAAGTGCTATGAAACCCAAACATTTTTAATATATGAATGCTTAAAAAAAAAAAAAAAAAATCATCGTTTAGTCCAAATTATTGTTGTTTGTGTGATTCTATAAAACTCCTTTCTTCATTTTTATTTCTCTCTCCCATTATATTTTTTATTTATTTATTTTTATTCATTCTTCCTTCATCATTTTTTTTTTTAATGGTTACAGTTATTGCTTGTCTAACGCCTTTTATTACCATCCTTTTTCTTTTCTCTCTCTCTCTCTCTTTCTCACTCTTCTGCTTGATTATGCTCGTATATTTGTGTGCAAGAGACTGAGCTGGTCTAGCTGTGATGGCATCATAAAAATATATAATATAATAATGTCCAGGTTAGGTAGTATTATCATTTATCGTTAAATAAAAAAAAAAAAAAAAAAAAAAAAAAAAAGCGAGATGATAGCTAGAAAAAATCATCTTGTTTTCTGTATTAAAACATCAGAAACTCTCAAATAAAGTGACCGTCGTTGCCACCGAGTTTGACCCAAGATTAGTGACCCATGCTGGGTCAAATTATCATATTAACAGTCATTAAATATGTATATAACGACTGTTATATTATATATATATATATATATATATATATATATATATATATAAAATATAATTGTAGTTTTATATTTTGAATAAACTTTTATATATTTATCTACATAATGGAAATTATATAATGTAAAATTACCGTCATGCATTTCTTTCTTTCATACGTATTTTATTATTATTATTTTTACAGTGAACGAAAATTATGTTGTTAAATGAGTGTCTAAAATTTTGCAAACTTTTCATCTTGAATACGAGTTGTCAACGTAGTTAATTTTTATGGTATATAACGTATACGCATTAAAGGACATAAAGAAACTGAAAAATAGATATCATATGTATACATCACATTTTTTTTATTTCTTTATTCTTTTTTTTAAGAGTTGTGGTGGCTCATGTCATACTTATTATTATAATTCTAATTTTATTTTTTGAAATGTATAAATTTTACATCCAATTATGGGGAAAGGTGTTTAACTTCAACAAAATATTATAATATTTATATTTATCATCATAATTACATGTTAATCAAGATGTCATACATATATTTTTTTTTGTCACGTTTTTATATATTCTCAATTCAAATAAAAATGTGTATATACTTACGAATTTCTGACAGATCATTCATAATAACATCTGACATTTTTCTATCTGTGAATATGAAAATTACAGTTGAATTCTACATGAAATAACTACTACACAATTATTCAGTGGTTGATGTATACAAATAAAATTACATCATTTTGATAATAGATGGCTCTGAAGCTATTGAGGGATTAAAATATGAATTTGGGATTACAGATTTTATGGAGAAAAAAAAATGTAGAAGGGTTATGATGGGATTTTGTTTCGCGTGTGTGTGTGTGTGTTTTGAAATACGACTAGCAAACAATTCATACGAAATATTTACTTGAGTTGAAAATACATTTATTATATATATTATGTATATAAATTTTTTCTCCATCATATATGAGTATAAAAAATAGCATAATTATTCATGTAAAAAGTATTCACAACGTATACGAATAACAGTCCGAGCTAAATTTGATATGCTATATAAACAGTAAATTTTATAGTGATTTTAATTTATATTTTAATATCTATGTGAGAATCAAGATAGAATAATATTTTTTATTTACAGAGAACTGGAATTCTAAAGATTAATACACACACACACACACACACACACACACACACACACACACACACACACACACACACACACACACACACACACACACACACACACACACACACACACACACACACACACACACACACACACACACACACACACACACACACACACACACACACACACACACACACACACACACACACACACACACACACACACACACACACACACACACACACACACACATAAAATGCAGAACAGTTTCTTTGTTTGATGTTGCTGTGTTTTACCTTCACAATTTTATGCAAAAGCGATGAAAGAAAAATATTACGGAACATTTCAATTAACTTAGAAGCTATGCACCGCAGTAAATAAAATTACGTATTAGTTTTCCTGACTTTTCAAAAAATACATAAATATAGAGTGAATATATTTAACAATAAAAATATATTCTATAATTTATAAGAACATGGCTCTGCAAATAATATACTTGATTTTTTTTGTCATTTATATAGAACTATTGAATAAGTTATACATAAGTGTATGAAAAATATTATTATAATATATTTTATTTCTTTTTGTTTCATTAGTATCTATTGAAGTGAGATTGTGTGTGTGTGTGTGTGTGAGAGAGAGAGAGAAAGAGTATGAGTAATTGGGAGGGAAAGGAGGAGGAGTTTTACTCTCATTTATTCTCACAAGACTAAAGCGTCGACTCTTTTTTTGATTCTTGGCTTGTGTCCAATGTTATAGCAATTCTAATACACCAAAGTGTATTAAAAAAAAAAAAAAAAAAAAAAAAAAAAGTTTTATATCATCTTAAAAATACATTAAAATAATATATATCTTTAAAATAATATAACTTTTAGTGATGAAACCATTTGATGTAACGTATTTAATAAAGGTAAATATTATGATTTGTCTTTTTTTTTCTTTTTTTTTTTTGCACTTTTCTTTTATAAACAGACGCACTTTTTTTTTCTTGCATGTTATTGCATAAGTGATTTTATGGTATATAATAATTCAGAATAATAACTTACTTGTAAAGGGGATACTCTGCTATACTTATCAACGTAAACAGCATTCTTATAAGAAAAGTTTGGGTTTCATATTTTTTGGCATAATTTTTATTGAAAATCTTGATGCCATTTATAGCCATCATATTGGCATAATATTCAAGAAAGAAGACAAGAAATGAAGAAAGAAAGAACAGGGAAAAAACTGAAGTTTTTTTTTATATATATAACACTGAAGAAGATATGAAGAAAAATCTTGCAATGTGAAATATTATTAAGATAACTCGATAAGATTTTAAAAGTCACTATTGAATAGATTTTAGTATTATTATTATTAAAAAAAAAAACTTTACGAGAAGAAAACAATAACTTGAAGATTTCAAAAAAGATTTTGTCTTTTATTTTTTTTCTTAATGTTTTTTCTTTGGCATCATGTTTTTTTTAACATAATATTATATGGATATGTATTTATATATATATATATATATATATATATATATATATATATATATATATATATATATATATATATATATATATATATATATTCTGACATGAATGAAGTACATACTTTCCAACCTATCTTGACATGAAGTAACTAATCAATTCATTTTGCTATTTATCTTGTTGGCGCAGAGTAAAAATTTTTCTATCAGAGTTAAAAGTATAAAACTATCTTTGAAATTTACAAAGTGTTACTCATTTTTCAAACATATATATATATATATATATATATATATATATATATATATATATATATATATATATATATATATATATATATATATAATATTATATAATATGTATTAGAAAGAAATATAACATAAAAAAAAACTTAAGTCATCAACGAGTTACGTGATAGAGTAGGCTGCTTGCTAATGATTGGAATAGCTGTTAATCTGTTTTAGTTAGTAAACAATAAACATTAAATAACATTTCGGTCACATTAAAAAAAAAGCAGTACAAGCATAAAACTGTCAAAAAAAAAAAAAAAAAAAAAATGATAAGCCAAAGAAAATACAAAGAAATCCATTTTATATAAAATGTAATTTAAATTTCATTTAATATAATAGAAAATATTATTTTATTAAAAGCATTATATAATATGAAAAAAATAGATTGAGATATTGCTTAATGTTGCACGTATTTTCTTAACTTTAATCAATCATTTTAATATACGTCAACTTAATAATTTAGCAAAAAATACATTTAGGCTAAATATTTGTAATTAATTATCTCAATTTTTTTTTAATTTACTCAATTACTCATGATTAAAATAATTAATACTTTGCTTGTAAATTATCAAGACTTGAAGAAATGTGGGAGATAATTGGAAGCTTTTTTTTTTCATCGGAAATAAAAAAGAATTTCAAATAAATAAATTTATAAACATATATTTTTAATTCATTATGAAAGTGTTTTCTATAAAATTATAACTCTTTAAGGTTTAAAAAAAAAAAATGTTAAAAAATGAAACAAAAGAGAATTTTAAAAAGCTATCAAGATTTGAAGAAAAAAAAATCTAACAACTATATAAAAAGAGTTAATATCTGAAGTCGGAGAAAACACAAAAAAGAAAGAGAAAAAAGTGTTAGATTGATGACAGAGAAGGAAGGATTGTCCAAGAGATGCCACAAAACAGCTGAAAATGTCGGATGAGATTTATTAGAGGTCTTTGCTGTATTATACCTGATGAAAACATCTCAAGAAAATTACACAGGTAAGCTACAAGAAATAAAATAAACGACATCCTAACTTTAAAAAATCAACTTTTTTTTTAAAGACCTTTCTAATAAAATAATAATAATAAAAATAAACTTTTAAAAGAATGCTGTTTACATAAGGGGTTATAACATTTTACTGTTGTATTAAATAATAATATGATGTTGGTTCTATTTAGGTTTCTATTTTGTAGAGCTACTAAGTAAACTTAATTACTTAGCAATGTACACGTATGAAAACTATTTTTACATGTCCACTTTTTTATGTTTTTCGTCACACAACTCTTCCTTATTTTTAAAATCTTCAAAAGGTTTAATTTTAAATCGGAAGGTAAGTTTTCCAGTAAAAACTTAATATTTATGTAAGAAAATTAGACGTGAAATGTATTTGTTTTTTCAAGATCTCTCTCTCTCTCTCTGTCTCTCTCTTCCGTCTTTTATTTTCTAACATTATATACACAAAAGTTGTAAGTGTGAATGACAATTTCACTTGAATGACAACAAATTTTTAACTTTCAGTAATGTTCTTCGCTCATATTCTTTAAATAAATTTTGTGCTTCGTCACTTCGTCAAAAGTGAGAGATATTGCTATGGGAGAAAAGAAAAATACATGTGCTTTGATTTTATTATTATTATTATTATTATGAATACACGTAACACATTAATTATTAATTTAACTGAATTCTATCACTTTCGCATTTACGTCATTCGGATATATATACATAAACATATACATACACATATATACATAGGGCGTAACACTTTATGGTATTGCTTAATATACTTACACATTATTTTTCTTCTTCCATTTTTTGTTTGAACATACATAATATATCAATTTAATCTTCATTTAAATTTCGTTTTATTTGTCGATGGAATTGGAAGACAAAACAGGAAGAATGTTCCGTATCGGTAGTGTCATCTTAACGCTAACTTCTTATAAAAAAAATTAGTTACATTTCATTTAGAAATATATATAAAATATATTTATGAATATACATCATTATAAAGTTGTAGCTATATTTATTATACAAATAATATATCCACACACAAATATTTCAAAAAAAAAAAAAAAAAGAAAAGTTACTAATTTTTTTTATCCTGTATGGATGTTTTTCTTATTATACAAAAATCAGTTTTGTTTTTTTTATATTTATTATTTATTGTTAAAAAAACATTTTATATATTATTATATTTTTGACTAAAAATTATATTTATTATTATACTTGTTAAAAGAGAAATATCGTGTAAAAAGTAAATTAAAATTTAGCATTTTGTATAATATTATTATAATGAATTATAATACTAGTCAGTATTATAAATTTTCTGTATGCCTATAATGAGCATTGTTGTGGTCATTGTTAATTTTTTTTTTTTTAAAAACACACAATATTTTCCAATTACTATATTGTATACTGTAATAGTATGATAATATTTTAAACTTATGCATTAAACTCTTGGAAGTTAAAAAAAAAAAATGCACATGTATATAATTATTTTGCCTGAGACTTTTTCTTCATCAAGTATATATATAAGCTAAAGCTTCACCTTTGAAGCCTTTCATGTTTATATATAATGTGATGGTTTTACATTAAATGTCACATAAATAAAACAATGGGTTTCATAAGCAATGAAAGAAAAAAATATATATACATATATAAAAAAAAAAATCCTTGAGCTATTAAAATTTTTATTATACTTGTTCTTTTGATTTAAAAATTTATATTGGTTTTTAGTTTCGCAAAGTGTAATTATAAAACTGTTAACTATATATATTATGTAGACGATACTTCAATATGATAACAGCAGACATGAACCATCATTTTAGCACGATTTTTACCCTTTATATATCCTGGTGTGGTGTAGAGTATAAGAGGAAGAAACATAAAATTGCTATCAGTATAATTTTGTCATAGCTCTATATCTTATATAATTAACTCAATTTTTTAAGATATTGTTTGTTGGAGTATTCTATATATTTTAAAATTAATACGCCTAACTATAACTAATAGTTATTTTTCTTATATTATTTATACATTTATTTCGACTTCTTATTTTTTACTGTTTGATATTTTTAATTAAATATAATTGAAAGCTTGTATAGTTTTATTTAATATGAATTAAAAGTAAAATACTTGTTTATAAAATGGATAAATGAGAAAAGAGATATTAAATCATAAATTTCGTAGCTTGAAAATTTGTGCATGATTCTAACGTATATAGTCCGTATAGCATTTAGAATGAATCCGCCCCTAAATACAGTTCATAGAAGAAGCATAATACAATTTAATAAAGTGCTATAATATAAATACAAAGTGCTATAATAATGACTCGTGCAGTAAAAGACACCTAAGATTTCAAACACTTTGAGAGAGAGACTTGTGTCCAACTGGTGACGTATGAACATAAAAGTCTTATAATATAGTAAGTTAATAATTAAAAATAATAATGGTATTATACTGGTGTCAGATTTTTCATCATAAATTTTACGAAATTAAATGCAAGATCTAACAGAGTGAATAAAATTATACTTATTTTGAATTTTCAATGTATAAAATGTCAAAATTTTATCATTATTTTTAACTAAAAAATAATAGAATTCTTCTCAATTACTAAATTTTAAAACAGACATTTTTTTAATTATACATATTTACTTTCCAATTATTATATAAAAAAAATACCATAAAAATATTACTTAAATAATTTATTATATATTTGAAAAGCTGCATTTAGTTTATTATTAATGAATTTTAAATTTGTGCGTCAGCTTTGTTATTTATACTGTATGATTATTAGTATAGATTAATAATTAATGAATAAAAAATCAGCATACAGATTTATTTTTATTACATATATATATATATATATATATATATATATATATGTACACTCTAATTATACATATACATAATTTAGTACCTTTTAAAGTAACGAGAAAATGAAATAAAAAAATTTATATATTATTCAGAATGTAAAGGAACGAATAACGTTCAAATAAATATATATATATATATATATAAAAATGATTGATGATGTTTTGCTAATACTGATAGGAAACGAAATGCATTTGTCATTTTACAATCAGTATTCTATGTCGATATATATTGGGATACATCAAGTCAAATTAAACTCGGAGCATTATTATTAAATTTCCTTTTAACCTACTATACAACATAATAATGATTTTATAAATATATATGAGATTTTTTTTTATTGCATTGCATTCAGTATAAAATTCTAATGCAATTTAATATTATATATATAATATATATAATAAAATAAAAAAAATTGAAGCAATTTCTTGCGGCGGGACATGTTTTTATAAATGTTTTTAATTACCTCTAAAATATACTGTATTTTATTTGATAGAGCATGTGGACTGTGGAGACATAATATATTAAGTAGGAAGAGCAATATTATTAGTATAATTATATTTTCTACATTTATTACTATACCCCTCAAGGGTTGTGGTTACTTTAAAAAATTAGTTTTTTTTTAACTAAATTATTAATTAAAATTAATAAAATAATAATATTATTATACTCCCTTACAGCATTCGCTTGTATATTACTATATATATTACAAAAAAGTAAAATAATTAACTTTCTACGTTAGATTATGTTAATATATATTTTTCTTATATATATTTTTTTTTCTTAAAATATAATACTATATAGATAACTTTTGAAGAAATTTATATGACATTTGCAATTTTCAACGCCTTTGATTTCAATATTGTTGAGTGACAATATACGAATAACATTTTAGTATTTGCTGGACATGTAACAGAATAGAAGAAATTGCATTGTTATTAAAAGTTATTATTATATTATAATAGTAAGAAACAAAACTGGTGTATGTTAGTGACATAAATTTTTATAAGATATTTTTTTGCGCGTCATCTGCAAGGATATACATAATATATTCTTTCATTTTTAACGCCTGTCTTACCTTGCTGCCTTTTTTTTTTTATATATATTCTAACATTATAACAATATAATTCGTAAATGAAGTTTTATTACTTTACAATTATTATGTGACTTTATTTTATATAAACCCCATTCCCCTCTCATATTTTTATTATTTATTTTTACTCCATATCTAATCTAAAGTGAATTCAAAATGTGAAATTTTATATATTGACTTTTTTATATATCGTGAACATAAAAGGTATAACAATATTTAGTAATTAATGACTATAAAGATAAAGTATTCAAATTCATTTACGAACATTGATGTTAACAAAAGAGTATAAGTATGATATTATATATATATATATATATTAATAAAAGTGAATATTTAAAATAGAATAAAAATATCGTGCAAACTTAATAGAGTTCAGCCTACATATGAGAAGGTTTTTATTATTACTTTAATTTTACCCCAAAAAAAAAATCATTATAATCGAGCATTGTAAAAATAGTTTCGCAAATTATATAAAATAATATTACATTACACGCACATCATCCGAAGTGTGGAGTTATAAAATCAAATAATAATAACAGAACAATTATTCATCACTATCATAATTCATATCATAATGACAAATGAAATATATTGGAGTAAAATTTACCTTAATTGAAATTAATTCTGTCAAAAGTGGAATTTAGAATTTAACAAAATCTATCAAATACGTCAGTAAAAGTTACTGTAGCATTATATTATAAAATAGCACAAATCGAAACTATAGTGCTATATTTCATGTCTGTTGGCTTAAAATTGAGGAGAATAAGTATGTTTATGGATAGAAATGTATTTTGAATTTGTAAAACCATATAAAGTATAATATCAGGCATAAAAAGTGACGACGATGATACCCAGCACATGTTTTCTTATATTATATTAATTTTTATATCCGTGTTAGGTTCCTTTTATTGGTATGATGTTGAATTTTATTTGTTTTAGTTTCAATGAAAAGATCATTTGCAAGTCCAGCCGTAAATATTTTATTTGCCCAAATTAAAGAATTAATAAGCACTTAAAAGCACATACAAATAAATGTTTACACAATTTTCAAATAAATTGTTGTTGTCAATATTTAGAGCAAAAGTGAATAGTTATAAATATTTAGGTGTAATCATTGACTCACAATTAAATTGGGATTTACATATAAATGCTTTGTTAAGTAAATTGAGATCAGCTTTATTCAAATTATTCCTGTGTTGATGAAAAAACAATGAGAGAGTTATTTTTCTTTTGCATATACTCTCATATTTTGTATATGAGTTGCTATCATATATGGGCTCACAAAATCGACAAAATTAAGTGATTTAAAAAAAATGCAAATAATAATAAATTAAGTTTTAAAAAGTAGTTAAAAATTTGATAATGAAATTAAGCTTTTTAAAGCATTTTAATATTTTGCCTTTTGAAGAGTCTACAAAAAAGAATATTCTTATGTGAATAATATTTTGATGAATGGTATATGACATGGCGAACCAAGAATGTGTAATACTATAGAACTGCTGTAACAAATGTTCTTTTTGTACCAAAAAATATTAATATAGATTTACTGAAAAAATGAAAAGTTACATATATATTGCCAAAATTGTGGAATGAAATTCCATCTGATTTGAAATGTTTGAGTTCAAAATCAAAACAGAGTATAAAATTGTTTTATATGAATAATTTGTAATTGCATTAAAATGGTATAAAAGTTTTTGCTATATTGATTATTAAAAAATAATAATAACAATAATAAAAAAATAAACAATAATAATTTTAATTAATTTAATATTTATTTATATTTAATTTTTTATTTATTTTATTTTCTCTTCATTTAAATTAAATTTTAAAAAAATGCTCAAAATAATAATATAATTAGAGTGTGAAAACGACAAACTTTGTGTGTGTGTGTGTGTGTGTGTGAATCAACCGATGAGGCTTTCCTTTGGTTGGATAATGTATTTATGTATGTGTGTGTGTGTGTGTGTATATATATATAATATGATCAATTTTATGTATATTTTAATATAAATATCAACTTTAATGACAATCCATTATTATTGTTTTTGGTGCAGTTGTGGTGCATAAACTTTAATAAACTCGGAAATTTATATATTTTTATAACGTAAAAGAAAAGAAAAAGAAGCAAAAAAATTTTAGAAATGTAATGTATTTCATTTTAATGGAAGTAACATAATCTTAATCCTTAATTATATGTATGACTTTTCATTAATAGCTTTTGCACATTTAAATACATAACTTAAATATACTAAAAATTAAAAGTATTATAATTTTAACATAATTTTATTACTGTATAATAGAGGCCGTATAATTATAACTTAAATTTTACAATGCGAATTACCATAAATTTAAGATTATTAATTCACAATATAACAAAGTAACGTTATATTTTATATTATCATATTGCAATATACCATCGTTAACTGACCTTTTATATACCTTCAAAATATTGATTATATATATATATATATATATATATATATATATATATATATATATATATATATATATATATATATATATATATATATATATATATATATATTAATATTAATACATGCGACTGCTATACATAATATAACTTTTAATTTTTATTATTATTAATTTCACTTGGCTTTATTAATAAATATTTTTTTACACTACTTTTAAGTTGAAATAATTATGCCGGTGTGTATTAGCAAGAAGAACCTTTAATGTTTGAAATAATAATAATAAATAAGAGTCAGATATATATATATTATACATAGAGAGAGAGAGAGAGAGAGGAGAGAGAGGAAGAAGACGAAATGTAATAACAATACTAACAATTAGAAAAAGTAATTATAAAAAGATAATGAGAAAAATAATCAATATTTCTTGTTAACCAGTTTTATTATTGTACTTAAGTCACTTGAAAAAAAAAATATATAGATATATAGATATAATATAGAAAGTAAGTTTGGTTTATTGATATTATATTGTTTTTATATCAACCTATAGTATTTTACATTAAAAGCGAACGATGAGTCTTCTTATGAAATGTAATTTGACCACGTGATAACTGTTGTGACAAGATTATTAGTCTTGATTGTGTTTATATAAAGAAATCATAAAAGTAAACGTATATAATAAAAAGGTATATTTTAACAATAATTACACACATCAAGTGTAAAAAAAAAATTAACAGTTCATTGTATAATGCTTTTAACATGAAGGAAAAAAAATATATCATAGACTTATATGTCTATTACATATATATACCCATTTTTTCCTTTATATTTATAAATTCTTTAATACAACATTGTTATTGTTTACGATTATAGTATTTTATAAAAACACTTCGATTTAATATTATTTTTTTGTTTAAAAATTAATTAGATTTTTTTTTTTTTTATTTTACTTATTTTTCCAATTTTTATATCGTAATGCTGCATTTAAATTAAAAAATATTTCTATAAACTCTTTAGTCAATTTGTTTACTTTTTTTATTAAACAGATGGTTAATTTTTCTTCTTTTTAATTAAATGTATTTTATGAATATTAGAAATCAAGATAAAAATTAATAATAAAAAAAGGTAAAAAAAAAAAAAAAAAGTAAGCAAAAATTACACAGAACAAAACATTGAAATACACGGTGACATAAAATTACTATGTTTAACACCATCCAAAATATCATATAATTTATTTCAAAACTGGTGTTCATCACAATTGTGGATCTAACAAAGCCGTGTCACAATAACGTTAAAAAAAAATGTATAATTTTGTATCATTATAAACATCCGGTGCTTGTTAAAAAATTATAAATATATAGTTAAAAGAGAGAAAAAAAAAGATTTTTATAACATTAGTAATGCTTTACAAGCACATATACTATATTAAAGTAGTGTTAAGCATGGAATCATAATTACATGTCAGTTGAGTGGTGAAGATTATTAAAGTGTATACTTACTATATAATATATATATATATATATATATATGCGTAGTAAACATTAATCGTATGTAGACGTAAAGCATCTGACAAATGTTAATTACCGGTACACTTTTTTTTTCACATTTTTTTTTTCTTTCCTTCTTCTTCATATAATATATACTTTAAACTATGTTTAGATTTTTTGATAATACGTATATAAATATTTAAATTTGTATAATATAAATACTTATCATGTAAAAATATACAAAATTTTATAAAGTAAATGATCCAGATATAATAATATTGTTGGCTCATACCCAGATTACATGAAAAAGAAGAGACATGTTTAGTTTAATATTGTTATATATATAAAGAAATGTATAGAAGTATTGGTGGTTATAACCAAAAACTTAGGGATTTACTTAAGAACGACTAAAAGGATCAAAAAGATTTATTTATAAGGTAAAACGTTTTCTTTGCTTTGCCAAGAAGTGGTAAAATAGATCAGAAGAACACATGCTAAGATCTTTCACATCTTGACGTGATGACTTGTAGGAAAAAAAAATCAAAATGCATAAGCTATCTGTCACATTAATGCTTTCTTTTTTTTTGTATAAAAACACAATGATATGCATGTTTGTTTCACATTTCCCTATGTTTATCGTAAAACCAACTTCTTTTTTTTTTTTTAGATGTCACCCAAACCAAGTTAAAACAAATAACTTTGTATAAGTTTTCTTACAAAAATAAATTCATCCCCTAATATATTTTTTTCTTGGAATAAGCCTGATAACATCCACAATAATATGTCTTGAAAAGCAGCTGTATTTTTACTGTGATGTACACAGAATAGAATTTAACCGTCATTTTAAAATATAAAAAATCACTTATATGATTATAATATAAAATTAAATGTATAATTAAATATCTTTTGATTATTATTAATTGATCACACCTTATGCATTTAGGAAACACTAATGTTTTTATTTACCATAAATTGGTATACAAGGAAGTATTTATCACTTTTTTTTAATTGGGTTATATACAAAAGGATATACCTTTTAAAAAAGATGCTTGCTTATATTAAATTTTTAATAAAATTCAATGTTAACGCTCCAGAAGTTTTAGAAAATACAATGCGAACTATAATACGTATATAAGAGATTATAAAACAATAGTTAATAAAGTTTTAATGTCACATATTTTATTCTAATGCTTCAAAATAAGTTCTTTTTTCTTTTTTTTTTTCTAAAGTGTATTATTATTATTTTATTTAAATTATAAACTTTTTAGTAAAAACCTAACATATACGAAAATAAAATTTAGAACTGTGTTTACTTTTTCAACTATTTCATCAATTTTCAACTTTAATTTGTTTATTTTAAGTGAATGTATAGCAAAATTAATTATTTTTCCTAAAAGTCAAACATTACGAAAGTTGAACGTTCCACAGATATTTTAAAAAGGCATTTACTGTGGTGATTGCTGAAGAACTCGACATGCCATAAAATAAAATGGTCTTGTTTTGAAAAGAGATTTTGATAAACCTACTTCTCGTATATGCTTATTTTCACGTAAATAAAAAATAAGAATTTCAAGGAATGCACAGAAATAGAACTAATTAGATTTGTTTATAAACACATTTGCCTGTGGTAATATGTATATCGTTGTCATTCCTCGTTTTATGATAATGGTTCATTTTTTTTAACAAAATAAAGGAAAGCCGTTTAATGAGTTTGTTATATTATCTTAAATAAAAAAAGAAAAATCTCTTGGGACCTCTCTCGCTCTCTTTCTCTCTATTTTGATTTCTCTCTTTTATTTTTTGTTGAACTCTTTATTTTATTGACTTAAAAATTTTGCAATGCAGGAATGAAGATTTTTATTTACCTTAAAAAAAAAAAAAAAAAAGTAAACGAATAAAAAAAATAAAGTTTAGTTCATAACTGAAAATAGCACAGCATATTTTTGAAGTCAAAGAAAAAGTAATATAAAAAGCTTTTATTTCCTTTTTTTTTTCCTCTCTCCCAAAAAGTTGTATACATACGTAATGCTGAGTTTAAAACAAAATAAGAATAGTTTAGAGAAACAATGGAATTTGTAATAACAAACATTAAAAACTAGACAACTTTTTCATGTTCGTATTGTATGTAAGAAAAGCAAAAGAAACAGAACAAAAATTAAGTTTTGAATTTTTATACATGACATGGAAAATCCGTTGGTAATCGTAACAACATTGCACATGAGCGTAAAAGATTTCTATATACCCTGCAGCACTTCAACAATATAAAAATTCACGCTAAAATATTAAGCTTGATATTGATATATATGTGTGAAGTATAAAAATGTTCTTTTGACGCCTTTTCTCGAGTGGTTTACAGTATAATAAAAAAAGAAGTATATATTATACAATCATATACACCAAAAAATTACACTTCGTTATTATTATATTGTTTCATTCTCAATTTTTTGATAATATTCAATGTTAAAAATATGTTAGTTTTATTAAGAGTAAAAAAAAAAAATTCACCGTTAAATTTGATTATAATATTTCCACGTGATAATATTCATTTCTTTTTCTCTATAGTCACTTTTATCATTAATGGAAAACTAAATTAAAGCTTTACTAATTACATAATTTAGCATGGAGAGGGTATAGGTCGTTTACCAAAAAGCCAAGCTGATGCTTGAAGGCATTTATAATTTATAATATGTTGTATAGTGTAGAGACGACTGATATTTTGTAGGATGCTAACATACATATACAGTCCAATTCAAAACAATTTCGATAATATACTGAAAATCGTGAAGCTGCCTATGGCTTGCTTGCCTATGGCAGACTATAGGGCACAATGCGAAAAGATGATGCATGTATTCACTTTATAACTTGTCTTGATTAATTCGATTCACTCGACATATCTTCTCCTTCTCCACCCACTTCACACTTTACACGTTTTAAAACGCCACGCCTTCAATTCACTTGCATACAAATAAACAAATGAGAAGGTAAAAAAAAAAAAAAAAAAAACATTATGCATATATATCACTTTTTTTTTTTTTTTTTTTTTTTTAATTTATGTCAAAAAAATCTAATGAACCTATTTTTCATGAATACTATATTATACATTTTGCACAGACACTGTGGGATAAATTTGTTACTCTCTTGCCTTAGATAAATATATATACAATATACAATGTATATTCATATATACAGAGACTTTGATTAACATATTTCAGTATATCTCCATAGAAATACACACACACACACACACACACACACACACACACATTAAAGAAATCTGACTGAATATGAAACGATATTTTGTAATTTTATAATTCAAATAATTCATAATTGTTTATTATATCCAAAACAAGACATAGCTTAGTTATACATTATGGAATTACAAAGTTACAAACAATATTTTCTTATTCTAGAGTAGTTACACACATATTAACATATCATTATACAGCTCATTATATACATTTATACACGTAAAACATAAATTTAAGAAATTATTCAGTTACATAGATGAAACTCTTCAGTACAAAACCAATAATTTGCCTGAAATAAGTTTAAGCAGAACTTATTATATATAGTATAAACGTTATTTCTTCAGCGGTAAATAGTTATAGCTCTTTAAAATTTAAAAAACTTTGTTTATTATATCTAACAAATTTATTATAAAGAAACGTCTAAATATTAACTCTTTACAATAGCTACTTTTTTTCGTGTATACAGTACATCATATTAAATATTGCTGATTTTTCGTGTTGAGTTTTATTCTCTCGTACAGAACATTTAAAATTTAGAGCTAAACGTTTTTAAATGTTTTCAAATACGGCAAAAAGAAAAAGGGGGAAAAAAACTGCACGGACAGAAAAATCTACAGGGCAAGTTGGCTTACTACAGTTTTAACAGGAAAATATTAAAATTGTATGTGCCCTGCGCTTTAATTTTCACAGGACTGGCATGTAAAAGCAAAAGATGTTATATTTTAGAGGACGTCTCTATTAATTTTTACACACCACCCTGTAACTAGATTTATTAGAGACCTGGCTTTAATTCTTTACCTACCAAAACGTTAATTTTCTACAGTATTGAAATTATTGGGGTTATTAAATTTTACAGACCCCAGCTTCCTAACTGTTTATACGGTTGGTATATAGAATGCTACAGGACGCCGTGTTAAAATAAATAGTAAACCCTATTAAAAAGTTAAAGTGCAGGGTCTGTACAAAGTTACAGACCGGATATTAATTATAGACTTTAAAGGTTTACAGGTTACCTTTAAGATTTTACAGGACGGTCCTGTACAGCCCTGCGCAGATTAATGCGCTGTAGTTCCCCCCTTTTATTTTTTAACGGTTTTGGGGAGTTTAGTTGAAAAAAAATCTTGGTGAGGACACATGAAGAGTGTAAGTTTGTTATGTGAATATATGTATATAAATTAAATGTGCTACTATAAGTATAAAATTATCGGTAATTATGAAGAGGTTTAACGACTGCTGGTATGCAAATACTGCGGAATAGAAAATCGCATGTAAGTATAATATTTAATATGGATTAAATCAATTTCCCTTCACAACATTATACTAAATTATTTTTTGTGATTTTTCAGATCATGGAGCCTAGCCCGCAATCAAATTATTATGCAAGGGTTGCTGCTGGCCTGCAAATACATTGGAATACGAATAAAATGTAAGTATTAATAGTATGAATTTTGTTTTTAAATATATTTTATGTTAATCGGATATATTTATTTACTTGTTCTTTTTGTTTAATTTCAGATTATGCAGCCCATTGCAGCCTGCTTCGTCGCGCGGTACACAAACTGGTCGCAGTCGTATTTTTGGCATCGGTTGAACCCTTAATCTACGTATTGATTGCGGATTTTGGAATATCACAACTCAGCTAAGTACTTAAGTTTTAAATTGAAGTGATCAGTGAAAGTGAACTCAGTGTTGTGTTATGACTATAAAACTATAAAAACATATACATCAGAATATTTATTTTTATGTAATAAATATGGAACCTTTTTTCTTTTCATTTTTAATAAAACTTTTATAAATAAATTTAAAAAATTATGTAATTTTTTCCTATTTTAGCTTTTTATGCTATTTTTATGTACTGTATAGTAAGGGATAAGTTTTATTATTTTATTATTCATTTACTCTATCTTTTCTTTCCAACAACTAATATAGAAACTTTTTAATTTTTTAAGTTTATTTTATTTTGAAAGTTTTGTACTTGTTAAATTTGGCAACAGTGCAATTATAGATAACCTTAAATGTTAAATAGTTCATGTATTAATATTAACATTACTAAAGCTTAAGTTTTAATAGGACATGGATTGTTAAAATGTACAGGCCAGGCAAATTCAAGGGTGGTCGCGTATAGAAACTTACAGGACGGGTCTCTTAACATTAACAGGCGGGAAATATAATATTGTACAGGGCAGGTCTCTTAACTTTATCAGGCAGGGACTATTGACCGTTTAGACGGATGGCTGTAGGCGCATACAGGTTGCCCTGTAAAACTCTAAAGACTTGGTCTGTAAAAGTTAATAAACGCATGTCTGTAAGCTTTAAAAGGAATTTCGGGCTAGCTATAGATTTAACAAGGCTGGTCTCTTAGATCTTAAGTTTTGCCTGTTAAAATTTCTGTCCGTGTGATATTAAATAAGTGCGTCTCCGATTAAAGTTAATTTTTACTAAATTTATTATAATTATTCTTACTTTTTTTAGTCAAAAATACTGTAAAACAAATTTTGGGTTTTAGTGTTTTTGATGACCCACTACCAAATGTTGTATTGATATTTTAAAGTTTTATTATATTATTATTTATTTATACTAGCTAAACTATTAATGTATTTATAGGACAATAGCTTTCAAATTGTAAAAAATAAATCAGAAAAAAAAAATGTATAAAATGAAAGCAGTTTAGACTTAGCGTGACATTTAGAGGAAGAGATAAAAGAATGTTGTTACATATTTGTATTATGTTTATTATGAGACAAGATGGCAATAGCACTTGTTTTTTATAAACTGGATTCTTTTTACTTCTTTAAGCCTCATTCGTTTTAAATCCACACTGTTGGGGGTCGCGATTTGTATTATATTATTATTATTATTATGTAGTAATTTTTGTTATGATACAAAATACAATGCATTATTAAAAATATTATCTTTTTCTTTTATAATAATAAAAAGATATAAATATTATTTTGCATAAATGAATGCATCTTATCAAAATTTTTTTTTTATGTAAAAATATATAGGTATGTAGTTTTAGATTTAAGAATAAGATAACATAGAATAATACAAAAAAAAAAGTCAGACATAAAGAGAAACGTGATGGTCTAATGTACAAGACTTCCACCCAAGATGAACTGATTTTAGATGAATTATTCTGATTTTTTTTTCTATTCTTCATCATTCTGTTTTATAATGCAATAAAATGAATAATAAAAATAGGATGATAATATTATTTATGGTTATTAATATGCATTCATTTTTTTTCTCTTAAGCACATTAATAAAAATTTTCAGTAAATTTATACGAGTGCGATGCCAAAGTATTTTGAATGATGCTATCCAAAAAAAAAAAAAAAAAAAAAAAAAAAAGTTTTATTATTATGTACTGTACGTATATATAATATCTTTTTCATCTCCACGAAAATATTATAATATTCAGTTATAATAATGATATTATTAAAATTTCTATAAATTTTTACTGTATACTGTATATAAATTTTTGTAATAGATTTTGTTTATTTATAACAACTTGCTGGGAATAAATTACGTAATTTATGCTATGCGTTGAATAATTCCTATATTGTAGAGCACAAATGTTTGTGCATTTTGAAATAATTATAAGTATAATTATGCTGTAGATCTTATATATATTATGCTATAGTACATACAATCACTCTGTATACAATATATAGCATAAATTATGATGTTATGCATAAATGTTGTTGTATTGAGCTATAATGCATTATTATTACATTCATATTTACTTTTATCAGCGTGTTATATAATATATTACTTAGCTGATTTCATTTAATTTTACGATATTATATCTTTAAAACAAATGTTTATTTATTTACTTATTATGGATATGTAAGCTATATGTCTACTAAAATAAATAAATAAATTTAATAAATAAAATATTAAATTCATATATATATATATATATATATATATATATATATATATATATATATATATATATATATATATATATATATATATATATATATATATATATACACACACACACACACACACATTGAGTTTGGATTCAGCGAATACAATTATCCAAGAATTCTTCCTTTAAGCTGAAATCTCGTATTTATTATTATTTTTTTTTTTTAAATAGCAAATTTATGAAATGAAATTTTGGTATATAAAGTAAATTAATACATTATATATATATATATATATATAATATCCCCGCATCCTTTCCATACTTTTTTTTTTTTTTTTTTTTTTTTTTTTTTAATCTTTTTATACACAGTTTGGTGGTTTACATGTGTTCCCTGGTCTGAAACATGCGCTCATCTCGACTTCTCGCGTTCCCAAGCGCAGCTCACCTTTCCTCCCTCACAAAGTGCCAGCAGCCATACAGTCTAATACTTTTTTTTTTTTGTCCAAAACAAAAAAATTTAATGGTTCCAATATTCTATTTTAAAACATTCAAAAATAAACCTTAAGAATATTGATTCTTTAAATTTCTTAAAAAAAGAAAAAAAAAAAAAAAAAAAAAAAGAAGTATTTTACATAATATAGCGTCTGTAAGATCTCAGCACTCTTGGGCGAGATATGATTCAGATGGAATATAGTTATTGTCATCGTCCTCTCATGCGATCTTATGTTTCTGCATTATAGTCTTATTCAATGTGTTGTTGTGCGTGCCTAAAGTATTGCGTGACGTGACAAATACAAGGGGCCAATGTTAACCCTATATGTCCACCCACCTCCCCGACCTCCAAGCTAAAGTTTCAACCATCTATGTTTGCCACCATACAACCTATATATTTCACACCTAAAAACTCGCTCTATACCATTATTGCATGCATAAATACGTACTTTACTTGCTATAGTATTATATACATTTTTCTTATTAAAAAAATAATAATAATAATAATAATAAAAAACAAAACATGGCATAAACATTTTTGTTTGCCAACAATTAAATTGTGTACGAGTTTTTAAAATTTTTAATTTGTGCATGATTCAGCATAATAATAACAAAACAAAAAATGTAATCGTAATTACGAGTGCATGTTCCAATTCTCTCTCTCTCTCTCTCTCTCTCTCTCTCTCTCTCTCCTCTTTCCAGTAAATTATAACCATCACAATTCCCATTATTGAAACACAAATAAAAAATAAAAATTAAGTGCTATTTCAGGTTAAATCATATCATGCTATTTATGTAAATAGTAAATAATATTATAATTTATATTTAAAATATATAAATGTAAATAATTTTTAGGAGCCATTATTGCCTTTTTATCTTTTTTTTTTCTTTTTAATGTTCGCAGGATCAAAGACCTTGCTTAAATCGTCAATTTAATTATTAGTAACATTAAAAAAGGACATTTTAGTGAGGAAAAATCTTACAACATATAACACAGTGGTACTAATAATAAAAATAGCACAATATGCACATTAAATTATTATACGTATATCATGGGTTATTTATTAATTTATATGTTTAAATATGTAATCTATTTGCAATTACAACATAAAATATTTCCTGTTAGTCTTCTTTAACTATATTTATATATTTTAGATATCTTATTATATTTAAAACTATAGACCGCATAAAACAACATGTGCTTTTTAATGAATAAACACGATATGGGATTTTCAAAACTGATGACAATTTTTACCAGAATGTCAATGTAGCCCCACGAGAGAGCGTGAAAATACTGTAAAGTATGCAATTTGTGTGACTATTCATGTTTCTGACGTCAGAAACATGAAAATTAGTGAAAAAAAAAAAATTGTTGTGCGGGTTGCATAAATCGAAAATTTCTGATCACTGCTACAGAGCTATACAGTTGCGTTTTAGGACAAACTAAAGTTATTAACAAGTGTTTTGTGATATAAATGCTTATGTTATCTTCTGGTCTATTCCTTTCATTACATTTTTTTTTATAAGAAATTACTAAAAAAATTAATAATTATGCTTGTTTTAAAATACTAACTTTATATATAATTCTTATTTATAGAAGATGCTTTGAACAGTTCGTTTATTGAAAAGTATATGGAAATTACACACATACCACACTCGCGGCGGTGGCTGGGGCGAAAATACGACTTGCCGCAGACACACACTTAATATGTGTATATATATATATATATATATATATATATATATATATATATATATATATATATATATATATATATATACTGTATGAAATTTGTTATGATTACACCCATAGTAGATAAGTTTAGTGAGACAGTGAGTTCAGTGAGACAGGTATGGGTGAATGAAGTTTAAAGTTTGTAGCTACCATGATATACGCGTTAGAGTGATGTTTTAGGTCCCCTATATGATATATTTTGCCAATGTGATGACCAAAAAGCCGCACCAAAGTAGTCAACCAAGCGAGATGATATACACCTTATTCTCTCTCTCTCTCTCTCTCTCTCTCTCTCTCTCTCTAAAGCAAAGGTATATACAACGTCCACCCACCCACCCAAGTGAGCCAACATTTTGAGTCAGAATTCATGTTATGTTCGACCACCACTCTACTGCTTCCGAGCTCACTCATCTGGTACTAATACTTTAACTAGCTAATTAGTTAATTAATGAATACAGGTTTTCAACTTGCTTGTGTCATATTTTATTATCAAGTAGCAAATAAATTGAAACTTGCAAAACCGGAGAAATTATATAATATAAATAAAATATAAATAGATATAATAACAACAATGACATTAAAAATGCAAATAAATAACAATAAAGAATTTTTTTTATTATATAAATATTTTTTTTTCGGTTTATTATTATTATTTATAATCCTATTATAAACTTCATATTACAAGTAAATGATGTATTTTGTGATTATGTAATAATTTTTATTATATTTATATTATAAAAAATAATATATTTGTTTAAATTGTCCACCTACATATAAAATTCTACATTTTTATTATGATTTTTATAATATATAAATATATTATAATAATCTGCCTTTTGAAATATACTTCATTGTAAATCAAAAAAGATTAAAAACTTTTTTATATACATATATATATATATATATATATATATATATATATATATATATATATATATATATATATATATATATATATATATATATATATATATATATATATATATATATATATATATATATATATATATATATATATATATATATATATATATATATATATATATATATATATATATATATATATATATATACATATTAAGCTTGTTGAGTATATATTATTAGAAAAAAATTTAATGCAATCTACTGCAATAAGAGAATGATGAACGTCGGTGTATAAGAAAAGAATAATTCTTTATTTATATTATATATATACAGGGAGTATCCCTCCTATACTACTTATCTTATAATGTAACTGCTGCTAAGCTAATCCCAACTTTCAATCACAGGTTTATCAAGGACAAGAGTAATCTTTCTATTATCACAATAGTTTTTTTTTATTATTATTATATATTTATATTATATAATTCTATACACTTACTCCCTTATATATTCCGCCCTGCATCCATTCAGTTATAAATGCACAAAAGTTCCAAAGTAAAACTTCTGTATGTGTATATAATATTTTTCTTTTAATACTTAAGATTGCATCTTATTATACTTTCTGCACGTCAACGTTTTAAAACCCTTTTAGTATTATTATTATTATTTTTATAAATCAAGGTTTATTATAACATTTTGTACTTGTTGTATAATAGCAAGTAATGAAAAATAATATTATTATTATACATTTAAATATGTGTGATGATGAAAAATTGCTTCTTCATCTTTATAATATATATATATATATATATATATATATATATATATATATATATATATATATATATATATATATATATATATATATATATATATATAAAAGGTCCGGGTTCTTTATAAGAAAAATATATTTTATTTATAATCTATTTAATCTTATATTGAAATGAAAATGCAAATCAATATTATATATTATTAATAAATTTTTGATTTAAAATAGATTAAAATTTATTTAATTAAATAATTATATAAAATATATTTGTGAATATATAACCACATAACATTGATTTTATTGTCATTTTCAAATGTATATGCATAAACATTATTATATATATATATATATATATATATATATATATATATATATATATATATATATATATATATATATATATATATACATATATATATATATATTTATATATATGAAAAAAAAAAGGTAATAAAACCAGTGAATAATAATATAATCATATTTTATCGCACATGCATGTTTGATATCGTTTCAGTTAAAATTATATTATATAATGATGATAAGCGAATATTAGAGGTCATGTAAACATGAATATTTTGTATATTTAAACATTATCAAATTTAAAACGTGTCAAAATTTTATGTTATAAATTATTTCTTATCGTATTAAGTAAACAAAAAAAAAATATATATATATATATACATAAAATCTTATTTATTTATCATTATTATTTTTTAGCGTTAACAAAATATTTTTTGTTCTTTTTGATATCTATAATAATAGTTGACTCACAACACCTTATCTATGTTTCTAGCACGGAAATATCATCGTATTGTTTAAAAAGCAAGCAAAGGTCTATATAATATTAGCTTAGTATATAATTATTATCTTTTTATTTATTCTGCTTTTTATTATTATGTGATGCATTTTTTTAAAGAATTAAATAAAAGCGTTTCCTGTTTTTTTTTTTTTTTTTTTTTATTATATTATTATTTTTTTATAATACTATAGCATACGGAACCACCGCATCGTTTACTTCACTACTTATAATACGTAATGTGACGTCTTTTATATAAGTAACAAGCATTATAATATATATATATATATATATATATATATATATATATATATATATATATATATATATATATATATATATATATATATATATATTACATTGTCCTTCTATTATTATATTATTGTCGGCAAGGAAAACGAAAGAAACGAGAGAAATAATAATAATAATAAAAAAAAAAGTCAGCTCAAGCAGAAGCTTTATACACAAACAAACATTAGCCCTTGAGTTTTATCAAAAGAGAACGAGAAAAAATATATAAATTAAAGTTATTTTAGCCATTTAATAAGGTAATTTTTTTAGTGGCTGTAAGATAATAATAACAGAATTTTGTAGCATTCAATGTAGCATCATAATTCTTTTATTGCTTTTAATATATTGTTTTTTCAAACAATGCTTGCACACTGACTGTATATAGAAATGGTGTAATTAAAATTAATAATAATAATAATTAGCTATTAATTAAGCATGAAAACATAAGTTTTTGTAATATATTTATAAATACATACATAATCTATGACGATATTAATTCAACTTATTTAATTTTTCTTGTGGCATAGGAATGAAATATAAGTAATCAAATGTAAAGCTTTTTATCAACCTTTACAAAAAAATAATAATAAAAAAAAAAAAAAAGCTTTTACATACCGAAATTATACTTTTTATCAATCTTATCAAAGCGTCTGAACTGTGATTTATGGTTCTGTTTTTCTTTATACTATTATAAAGAAAACATTTGAAAGAAAAAACAACTTCAATATACCAGAAAACTAATTAAGATTTTCTAATTAAATATTGTACAAATATATATAGTTGATATTTATGAAGAGACTATATAATATACATACATATTTTAGGGAAGTTATTATTATTGCTGTTAAGTTTTTAAGAGGTTAAAATTCCACTTGGTTATACATCACGTATTAGTGCTTGTTCGTTTCTGTTCTACGTGCTTGTTCACACAGTTGCATAAGTTTCAGGTTTATTGGCTTCTAGAGAGAGAGGATTACTCACTTTAGTGTTTACGAGAAACGATTAACCACGTATATTACTCTCTCTCTCTCTCTCTCTTACTCTTCGTCTCTATATTATATAGTATTATTATTGTTGTTATTATAATACACAAGTTTATGGTTTACCAACTTTTATAATACCCCCTACTCCCTTCCTCACAACATTCCAAACTTTATAATATGCGTTATAGTAAATAAATACTGTGGTATAAATATTAATATATAATATAGCATGCAATAAGATGCGAGAAATTTATGAATATAATAAGATAATACATCATGTACAGCATATAGGCTAGTGTTAAAGCTGACAACTTCGATCATGAAGAAAAAAAAATTTGAAAGGCAAAAAAAAAAAAAAAAAAAAAAAAAAAAAAAAAAAAAAAAAAAAAGTTGCTATAGTTTGATGTGACAAGCAAAACGGATAGGTAAAAAGAGAATAGACACGCAATGTCGCTCACTCTTTGCTGCTTCTTATATCTCGAGTGTTAGATTACATTTTACCCTTCATTTACACACACACACACACACACACATACACCGCGCGGGTGGGGTATATACCATGAGACTACTTAAACTCCAGCTAAAAGAAAGCAAAACTGACACTATACAGTATAGCTAATATGACGGTGTTGACAGGAATGTGTCTCGACACTATTGCGGATACATATACACGCATATTTAATGTCTTTATATTCCTTCTCACCAATTTTTTTTTTCTTTTAAATATTATTTTCACACCACACTGATTTTACATAATGACAACTAGATTTCTGGGGTGATAAGTATCGAGAATTCGAGAGTATAATTTTATATATTTTATATAATATATATATGCAAAGAATTAAATTACATTAAAAAAATCTGTTATTATATGTCACAGCTCTGTTTAGAATTTTAAAAATAAAAAAAATAATAAAATGTATCTGAGAAGGTATCAAGCCTATAACAAAAGTTATATATAGGATGGTTTCATTAATGTTAAAGTCGACGTCATATGTGAGTATTAAATAACATTGGCCGGTATAGGAAAATGCCACATTTTGCCAGTTTAAAAATACTTTTTTGCAATTTTTTGGAGAGCATTGATGCTGCTAACAGTTTGAATTAGTACCTCAAGTATGCAAGAAAAATAATAATGACCGAAAAATAGCTAATTTTCCAAAGAAAATAGCCAAAAACTAAGTTTGTCCTATGCTGAGCAATGTTATTCATTGCTCAAGAAGAGCATCGAAAAGCACTCAGAATGACGTCATGCGTACACACCCTATAGAATTTTGTAATTGGAGGTGAAAAGTAAACTTCTGTATTATATTATCAATGTATTATTTTCTCGTCACATGCAATTTTTATTTAAAAAAATTTAATTGTATACCTTATTTCTCCTCGCTTATGTAAACTTAAAAATAAGTTATTATTAATAAACACGTTTTTTTTTTTTTTTTTTTTTTTTTTTTTAAATATTTCTGCGTATATTATTTTAGAATAATCACATAATATTATATAAAAATCATTAAATCAAATTCTATTAACATTGGAATGAACCGTTGTTACGAAATTTAAAATTATATTTTGCTGTATAGGTAAAAGTTGATAACAAAATAAAAATAATAATATTTTATAAATTGTTCCCACCGGCTCCTAATTTCGTGCTCCTAATATACTGATTATGAATTCCTAGAAAGAGTGGATCCTGAATTGATATCAATTATTTCCTCGTATAAATCCAAATTAATATATTATACATTATAATCACAAAAACATGTATATATATGCTGATCAATCTATATAATAATTAGTTTCGTATACTCGTCATTAGAGTTTGAATTGAAAACATTATAGTATATAGGACAGTGCATAGGGAAACACTTTTATTTTTAGTAATTCGTTAATTATTATTGTTGTTATCAGTATGTCATATGATAGTTAATGCACTATGTAGTATAAATTATATACTTGTTAATATTAATACTAAAATACAAATGTGTAATAAAATCAATGCATGATAAAATTATAAAACAAAATAATAAAATGTAATATTGTATATTTGTATACTCTCACATGTATTATGAAGAGAGTCACGCTTTCTTATTCGTTTATTTATTATTTTTCGTTATATATCGTGTATTAGTTTTGTCATCATTTAATTATATTATATATTATTTCTGTTATGACAAAAAAAAACTGGCTTAAAAGAATAAGACTTATATTTTGAATTAACGAGTTTGATAATTATACAATATATTATAAATATACAATTAATACGTACAACAATAATTGTGTGCAGCACCTATTTCCTTTAAGTCTCTCTCTCTCTCTCTCTCTTATTGCTCTCATCACTTCCTGCTCTATAGCACCACTCACACACTACATAATTGTTAAAACTCTTGAAAAAAAAATTGTATATATATTATTATACATATAATTATATATTTTGCACGTCATTCTTTTACGACACTTTGAAACATAACCACTACAACACAAGTTAAGTGTTTTTTAGAGCTTTGTAAATATTATGTTTCATATTGTATTATATGAAGTAGTATATAACGTTAATAAAAAAAAAAAAAAAAAAAAAAAAAAAAAAAAAACTAAGCATAGTTAACGTTATTGTTAAATTTCTCGTGCAATTTTTAAACATTCTTATTTTATAAAATATAAATTTAACCTTATTTTACCCATACCAGCAACAGACATTTCAGCATTATTTTTATTTTATTTTTGCTGTATATAGTCTTGATGATGGCAATATAATGTATAATAATATAATGTTGGCGCTGCACAAGGCATGACCACGATTTTGTCGTTAAAATTTTAACTATATATATATAGGTAATAAACGTAAAAGAAAACAACTTTAAATTTATTAACGTATATGAAAATTTGAATCTATCTTTACACAATGCATATCATAATTATCTGATGCCCAATCTCATGGCGTGTTTCTCTTTTTCTGTCATCAAATTGAAGCTTATATATATATAGAATTTATATATCACATTATATTATCAAGTCTTTATGTATATTATATTATATGCTATATATGAATGTTTTACCCTTTATTAGTTTCTTTTATGGATATGCATCAAGGAATATAATATGCTTATATAATGACAATGACAGACATGGAATGGAAAACAATTCATAAAAGCATTATGCAATAGAAGTATTATGGTATGTCATATTATATTTTGTATTGCAAAATCATATAACGTGTGATATTATATAAATAAATAAACACTTATGTACACACACACACACACACACAAATATATATATATATAAAACTAAAGAGCTCATATAAGAAGTGGATGAATATATAAAAATATGAGATGGTGAGAGAATGACGAAGAAATCTATACGCGATTACCATTTCTTGTCGCCTTCACACACTCACGCGTATAATCCCTTCGAATATTATATACCTAACGTGTCACTTAAGCAGAAAATTACAGAGAAGGATTAATGTCATCATCTTATACTGATCATTCATGCAATTGGAATCATAAAATACTCTCTCTCTCTCTCTCTCTCTCTCTCTCTCTCTCTCTCTCTCTCTCTCTCTCTCTTATCTTTCTCTCACTCATATACTCAATTCTCTTCTTCTCATGTAATGAGCTTTAATTTTATTCTTGCACGTAAATAATGACAATAAAAATCTATATATTATATTTGTACAATGAGAGAGTTTTTTTTTTTTTTTTTTTCTCTCACTGTTATAGACCATTGATGCATGCTTATAGAAAATTGGCACGCTTTTGTTTTTAGCTATTGAAGAACTCAATGGAGATGATCTTGACAAGAAGGAAATATAAAAATACTACATACATACATACATAAAAAAGGGGTTGAGGAGTGACATACATGTAATGTACATATATAGGGGAAGTTAAAAAAAAAAAAAAAAAAAAAAAAAAAAAAAAGTAAAAAGAAAAGAAAAAGAAAAAGAAAAAAGAAAAGAAAACGTAATTCTTATTGGTGGATTTTTTAGTCCCATGACTATAAGAGTGGAAGTAGCAGCTCTTCATTGCAACGAAGGTTCTTTTGTTTCTGTACCGCGTGGGCGTTTATTACCACGACACCCCTAAGAATGAAAACTTCATCCTATTGGCTAGTATATTACACCCTCAGTTTTTCATGTACTTTGAACCTCTTGTTAAGTATGATAGCAAGCAAGCATAATATGCATATATATATATATATATATATATATATATATATATATATATATATATATATATATATATATATATATATATATATATATATATATATATATATATATATAACACATATGCATATAAGGGCAAAATAAGTATTAAGCTACAGCAAAAGACAGAAAAAAAAATACATAATAAGTGACATCATAGGGGTGACTGAATACTTCCTTTCATATACATGCATGATTTGTTACTACATGCACTACTTCACACCTATCATAAAAGCGCGAAAAGCTTAAAAGCACATAAGAGCAAGAAAGTAAAAAATAAAATAATAATAATAATAATAAAAAAAAAAAAAAAAAATGTGATCTTAAAATACATAAAAATTTTATGCATCAGCATGGTACAAAATTTAAATTATATAAAAACAAACTTCATAAATTAAATAATATTCATGAGCTTATATGAATTAAAAAAAAAAAAAAAAAAAAAAATGAAGAAGAAGAAGCTGTTAAGGATTTAAAATTGCAAACTTTTCTTAGTAATTAAAAACTATAATTATTTTACACCATTTTTTTATTATTATTATTTTTTTACAATTAATAATTCGAGTAAAAAATAATAATAATTGAAAGCATATAATATATAAGCAACACCTACATCAAGGTGTGCTTAAGGATGGTTTATATATTATGATAAATAAAAGTTTAAAACGCCACAAGGCTATAAAAATTTAAGAAAATAATAATAATATGAGTATTTTTATTACCTTTAAAGTAATGACAGCAGCTATAAAATGTTTAAAATGACAAAAAAATTAATAAGAATTTAAATCTTGTTTTAGAATTTTTTTTTCTTCTTCTTCTTTTTTTTTATTACATTTGCCATTAATATTAAAATGCCTTTCTCATCTCGAATTATTATGTTGTCTTTAATTCAATTCAATTCTATGGTAATAAGTTTTCATTATTAATACTTATATGCGTACTGCATATTTCGTATTAAAAATAATTGTACTTTTAATTATATTTTACCTTATATACAAATTTTATTATAAATTGTCAAGAGAAAGCTATAAGAACTAAGCAGTTAAACAGTTAATTATAGTAATATATATTTTATTGTATATATGCACCGTGGCGCAAATTAAACAACGTGTAGTAAAAGTTATACAAACAAAGGAAAAATTATAGGAATTCTCAAAACTTTAGCTATAATACAAGAACAGAAAGGATAATCAAACTCGTATTACAAAGTATTTCTATATGTACCGCAAGGAAATGAAAAACCTGCACAACTATAGACTGAAAAGCATCACTAAAATTGCAGGTTATTCATTTCATTTCGGTACAATATAGAGAAAACAAGGGGAAAAAATTATTTAGCTTATAAATCAATGAAAATCAAAGACTAAACTTGTTATCTTTTCTTTTCTATTCCCTAAGCAAGTTCGTATTTTATTTTTCCTCGCATCTCTTTGTTTATTTATTTATTTATTTATTTATTCGTTCATTCATTTATTTTCTCATTTATCATTCCACTTTCTCTCTCTCTCTCTCTCTCTCTCTCTCTCTCTCTCTCTCTCTCTCTCTCTCTCTCTCTCTCTCTCTCTCTCTCTCTCTCTCTCTCTCTCTTAATTTGATGTGTCACATTTTGGATAAGAATATTGTTTTTTTGTATTCTATATAATGTATATTAATATAATAGTCACGGTGTACCGTGCATATACTATAGTTGTTTTAGCAAACCACTGTAATTTAACAATCACATTTATCTCTGCTGTATTAAGAAATAATACATATATATAAAAAATAGATTGAGAATTTAGAGAGAGAGAGAGAGAGAGAGAGAGAGAGAGAGAGAGAAGCTATTCTTTAACACTTGTGCTGTATATCCTCGTTTATGCAGCTTTCCTCGTTTAATAGAGAAGCGGCACAAATAGATAATTCTTTAGCCATTAAAGGCGTGAGAACAGTGCATCAACATTGATTTGAGTGGCGAGGAGAATTGAACTTTTTATTGTACACATAGTATTAGACAACCATGCAATAGATTCAAATTAAACCTTCTTACATACTTATGCTTTTCTTTATTACCCTCATGTGCAAAATTTTATGAGTATAAAATGTGATGGTTACTTTCACTAAAGTATATTTTTTATAAATTGATTTTTTTTATTTTCGTGATAAACGATTATTATATTTTTTAGCTGTTTATATGAATGAAATTTTTTGATGAATAATTTTTACAACTTTTTTGACCTTTATACATGGATTAAATGTGATCCATTATCCATAATAAATTTATTGAAAAAGTAGAATATGAGTATATATTGTAACTCTATAATCGATTATTATATACTTTAAGTTTTCTGATAAAATAACAAAACAATTTAAGTAATAATTAAAAAAATTAAGTCTATTATATAACACCTAGATCATAGACGGTACTTAATTTTAAAAGTTAATTTTCTGCTGAATCCCACGCATATGGGTTGAACCAATTATATAATAAATGAAGAATTATGGGTTAAGATCTTATATTAGCGACGATTTATGAATTTTAGAGGCTGCAATTTTGATGTGTATCAGTAAAGTATATGGGAGAATAAATTGTAATTTATTTTCACATGTATTACAAGCAAGCACAGCTGTTCCATAAATTTTATTGTTTATTATGTATTTATGTTTTAAAAAAAAATATATATATATAAAAAATAAGAAAAGATATAGATGTAAATTTAAATAAAAAATTGTAATTATATCAATCAGCCTGGTTTGTGATGGGGTTCTGGAAATACATGAAAATATAATAATAACACAAACATAATTATAATGTTATTAAAAAACATTTAAAATGTTGATGTATTTGATGTAATTCATTATTTTGTATATCGATAATTTATACTTGGGTTCCTTGTTTTGTTTTTGCCTTTTTTATGTGCAATCTCTTTTTAAACCATAATAAAGAACTATTATTATTACTATACAATAATTGAAGGTTTTAATTATGTTTCAGTGTCAGTTTCTTTATTGATTAAAATATTAATTGATGCATGTTGATAATACAAAAATTCGTAAACGAATACATTATATTTTATTTGATAGTTTCAGTAATTTTTTTTTATTATTATTATTTTATTTCATTTGTTTTTATTTAAATATATTATATTATTGTAATATTTAATAAAATCAAAAAACATTTTATAGAACAAAACATATTTTAATAATTTGTAATTTGATAAACATTTATCACAATAAATATGTAATCGTATATAGGATATAATTATTCACTTTTTGTTTAACCAGGTATATATATTTATTATTATTAATTATAAGTTTTTTATAGCACCCTAATTTTTTTAGCGCATTAATTTATGGCTAGAATATTACTTCAGTAAGTTAGCATTTGTAAATTTAATTCATAAATAAAACAAATAATTCTAAATGAAAAATAGAGAATTTAAGGTTTTAAATATTCATTAAAACAATAATACTTAATTCACCAAACAATAAAATAAATAAAAATCAAATATTACTTAAATATGACAAATAAAAGTACAATGAGGTAATTACTTGAATTGTTTTTTAATGAAATATTTATGACGTAAGAAGGGCTGTTTCCATTTACGAAAATATAAAGCAGCTGCAAAAGAAAGTTGGAAATGAGAATTCATAGTAATCTTAATCTTTCATAAATATGTCGCAACGCAAAAGGCATGATGAAAAGCGGAACAAAAGAGTGGCAAAGCGTACAATAGAGAGATGTTAGAGAACCTCGTGAAGTCGGGCTTTAAAAACGCCAGGGCGGCACTATATATTATACCTCCCATAACTATATAACTATAATGTATGCGTAAACTTCGATGATTTACATAAATTAGTTAAAAAAAAAATTGTTGAAGGTATTTAAATATAATAACATATCTAAATTTATAAAAACAATAATTTTTCACTTAAGTGCTATAAATTAATAAAATATTATTATACATATTTATAATATTGTATAATATATAATCCATACAATATATATTATATCGTATGTGCTTTATGTGTATTATAACCTTGTTATGTTCATTTAAAACAATTTATTGCATTAATCCGTATATCCTGTCTACTCCATAGCTAATTAATGTAACGTACAGTCAGTGTTGATTGTGTACATGCCATTCCAACGTTTGCAACAACTACAAATCAATTCTAAACACCATACATATATAGCATAGCTCGCTTTTTGCACACATACATATATATAACCAAAATATAATATAATAATACAAATGCAAATTGCAAATACATTGGGGGTATTAAGTGTTACTCTGCAACCCAAAGTCTCTCTCTCTCTCTCTCTCTCTCTCTCTCTCTCTCTCTCTCTCTCTCTCTCTCTCTCTCTGATTCTCATTCTCAACAATATTAATATATGCAAATTATGCGACTTCATACATACATTATATTAATTGAGGAAACTGAACCTATAAATAAATGCAAAAGAAAAATTAAAACAAATATACCTGCAAATTAATTAAAATTCAATAAATAAATAATAATAATAAAATCTTTGCTTTTTACAATTGCGCACTTGAAGATAAAAAAAAAAAAAAAAAAACTTATATATATTAAATAATATCAAGTTTCGGTTGATCAAAAAGAAAATTATATAATATATTTGTTAATATGTTATTAGTAATAAAAGTGTTGCAATCAATTCAAGGACAAAGATATATTCAGAAGTGAGAAAGAAATATATATTATATATATATATATATATATATATATATATATATATATATATATATATATATATATATATATATATATATATATATATATATATCATGAACCGAAATGTGAATTCGTTCCATTTGAACTTCACGCTTTGTAAATTGTAATACAATAGATATCAAACAGGTTTCTCTCTCTTTCTTTATATCTATCTCTTTACAGACTCGACAAAACAAATCTTCTTTTTCTCTTTCGATACTCTATTGTAAACTATTTGTATAGTTTTACTATAAAATTGGCATAGAAAATGTAAAAAGTAATTTATATCATACAACAAGATATTCTCTTTTTTTTTTTTTTTTTTTTTTTTTATCTTTATTGCGTAAAGAACCAGACTTGACGGGCATGACTAAGAATTTATATATGTAATAAAAATAAATATATTTTTTATGATGCATGTTATGCATTTTATTGTTGAATATACATTTGTTACATTCAACATCACTTAGAATTGGAATTTTAATTACAATAAGAAATAATTGACATTTTTAGCTTTTATTATATATATATATATATATATATATATATATATATATATATATATATATATATATATATATATATATATATATATATATATATATAAACGTAAAAAAATTAATATTGAAATAAAATACTTTGTAAATTTAATTATGTTCATTTAAATTATATATTGTTTCCATGAAATTCTATAATGTTAAAAATTTTATAAGCTTGCCTGAATTATTATTAAGAATTTAAATTTCATAATATTATATATTAAAGATAATGAAAACTTTTATATTGTGTTTCTTGTTTAATAATTGGATCTATTATGGGAGACAGAAGCTATACTCTTGCTGTGAGGTTTCACTTTTGCTTCCCCTTTGCAAATTTAAACTTTAAACTTTTTGAAAAACTAAGTTCCCTTATACAGTATTATGTGAATTCTCTCTGCATATAATAAATTTAGGGCTTATACAAGTCTAACCCGCTCTTATATACATGCCATAGTAATATGCTATAGTCATCAACCCTGATCAATTTAATAATAATTATAAACATGACTCTTCACTCTACATAAATACCAGGAAAACAAAATAGTTTACGAGAAATGTATCGCCGCAGAATTTTATTATAATAGAACGACTTGATATAAACACCCTTTCCCTTCAGAGCTTATTATATTATGCTCACGCAAATACATATATTATTATTATTTCATAATATATTTACTGAAAAAATGAAATAAAAAACTTTGTATTGGGTATATGCGCATGACGACTTACTAAATGCACTTCGACGCCATATACTGAAGCATAATGCATAAAATTGCTCAGCAAAGGACAAAAGTGGTTTTTGGCTACTTTCTTTGGAAAATTTGTTATTATTATTTTTATATATTATATATTTCTCGCATATATAGTATGCGTATATAATATTGCAAAGTATTTTTACGCTGGCAAAATATGCCATTTTCCCATACCGGCCCATGTTATTTAGTGCTATGGTGCATGTCAACATATATGAATGCAACCACCCTTATAAAAAATTAGAATATTTTCAGATAGTGTCAGAATTAATCATTATATAGAGGCAAGTTTTTAATTTATATTACAATTTAGATTTAGATATAAATTTTTAAGCCTTGTCCCTAATTTTAAAACATTTAGGTTAACTAAAAAATGCAATAACTTAATAAAAATAAAGGAGAGACACAGAGTGAGAGAGGTCAGAAAATTTGCTGTGTATTGCAGTTATATTAAAAAAAAAATATTATCTATCAGTTTCTATATATAGTTTATATATTGGGTCTCATCCTCATTCTTTTTTATATTTCATAATTATTGACCTTTTTGAATATAAAAAACACATTAATTACAGCTTTAAATAAACAAGGTGAAAACATAATGAAAAGAAAATTACTTTGCAAAAATTATACTTTGATAAATAGTAGCATGATCTAAGAAAGAAATATTCCCGCTAGATTTCTTTATATTATGTATAGTAAGGAAGTTTTAGCTTGCGCCGGAAGGTGTGAACTTAAAATTCAATCTTCATCACACATGTAGTGTTAAAATTATGAACAGAGAATGAGAGAGAGAGAGAGAGAGAGAGAGAGAGAGAGAGAGAGAGAGAGAGAGAGAGAGAGAGAGAGAGAGAGAGAGAGAGAGAGAGAAGAGATGAGATGAGAGAGGGTTACGTAAAAGTTTCATGTATGATGTTATGACTGTCGCTCCACATATAGACGTAAACAAAAGTACCTTTAGCTTTATCAGTAAATTTAAGCTGACACTTCCGTAAGAGCTCTGGAAAGCTTTTCGTATCAAACTCACACCTCATAACAACCACATTGCCTAACACAATTTTGTGTATATATATAATATATAAACGGACATAACACGTGCTAAAAAAAAAGTGTTAAAAGTAAAAACAAAAATTCAAAAATGCTTTTTGCCATGGTATATACAAAAATTAAATTATAAACATTTATAACGTTTATGTCTATATATGTGCATGTGTTTTATATATATATATATATATATATATATATATATATATATATATATATATATATATATATATATATAATATATATATTACATAGGTATACATAGTATTCTCTGTTGTATTTTTTTATATGATGTGTATACGTAAAGTATAGAGAATTGATATTAATAGTTGTTTAAAAGAACCATTAATGAGAAAATAAGTACAAAGTAACAAAGCATCTTCGTGGTTGGTCTTGATTAAGTACATTAAAGAGATACACGTTTGTAATACAACAAGCATTAAATAATGCGTCTTTTCGTGAGTGCAAGAGCTTCACAGACATCAAAAAGTTAAAAAAAAAAAAAAAAAAAAAAAAAGTAAAGTTTGCTTGGCCATGGTAAACATCATGTAGCAAAAAGTACAGAGACATGCACAACTAACTTGACAAGCTGAAGTCAGGCGTGCTCGTTTCTTCTCTTACCAAATTTGGCAAGGGTGTAAATGAAGTATACATTATTATACAATAAGAATAAAAAAAAAATGTATACATATTATAAGAAAGACCAATATTTTTGTCACAAGAAAAAAAATCCTTAATTCTTTATTGAAAATTATTGCAAATTTATATGTATTGTAGGGTCTCTAAATTTAACAATACAATATTTATTATATAACAATATATATATTTTTTTAAGGTGGGTGGCTTGTATCACATTTTCTTTAACACGCATGCATGCAAGTGAGTGACTGTCTCGCACCATTGCAATCGTTCTCGCTTATAAACTTGTATTCAATTTCCAAACTATTAACACTTAATAATATTTGTAAGGTTTGAAAAAAAAAAAAAAAAAAAAAATCAAAAGTCGACCTTTTAAGTTCACTCCTTCTACTCTTTCTTTTATATCATTTGTAAAAATACTTTTATATATATATATATAATATATACTTGAATTAGCACGCATGAAAGGACAGGCAGGCGAAGAAAATTGGCCATCCGCTTGGCTGTGTGTCGTCTATCAATGCTTCATAATGCAACATATAACATCTCAGCATTGTGAATATAATATACCAAACTATTAAATTCTTATATTGTTTATTATTCTCTCGTTTTCTTCTCTATATTCTTACATACATACATATACATACACACACAGATACATGTATATATATATATATATATATATATATATATATATATATATATATATATATAAATATATATATATATATATATATATATATATATATATATATATAGAGAGAGAGAGAGAGAGAATTACTTTTGAATAATATGGTTAATATTACTTATAGTATTATAATATAATATTTTTGCATATGTATGGTGTTGTTCACTGCTATTTTTATTATGAAATATTATATTGAATGTATTTTGTCTGTCTTGAGTGACTATAGTTGATGGTGTACAATAGTGCACACCTCACGGTCTTTTAGTATTTGTGTGAAGTGTGGCTTAATGATGCTCAAGGAGGCTATATATATATATATATATATATATATATATATATATATATATATATATATATATATATATATATATATATATATATATATATATATATATATATATATATATATATATATATATATATATATATATGAATGAGAAAAGAGCCTACTACTTTTTTCGTACCACACAGGCTATTTGTATTCTATGACTGTAGCACACAAGGACCACAAAGAATTAGGCATCAAACGCAAGAGAGCGAGCGAGAGAGGGAGTGACATGGGTGTGAAACTACTAGAGCATACGTAGTTTATATATATATATATATATATATATGTATTATACAACCAATATACTTGGGCAAAATGAACAAAAAGTATGTATAATGCTTAGGGAAAAAAAAGCAGGTGGTATATGAATTTGTGATTTACAACTTTTTTTTTAGAAGCGGCAAACTTAAAGTATAAGGGCATAGATATTGATGGCCATATATGTTATTCTCTTATACTCATAGTCATGCTGCCCAAAAGAAAAAAAACATGCGTTACCAATTGGCACAAGAACTTAATGTCTAGTATATTATTATTATTTTTAACTTTCTGTAAACGTTTTATGTGAAGACCCTTACCTTATATATAAATCTAACTTGTGTTCCCTGTGACAATGTTGTCTCTAATTTGCGCTATATAAGTTATATTTCTATATTTTTTCCATAATATTTCTTTTATTTTTAAGTTTAGATTTCATTTTTTTTGCCCCCTAAATTTAGATTGTTTTCTCTTCCACTCCTTCCATCCCTCTAAATGAGAGAAAAAGAAAAAAAATATACGAATAATGAACGCAGGAAAATGTCAATTAGCTAATTAAAAAATTTGCGTATGTATATGTACATAAATTATACTATCATATTAAAATAATACTGAAAAAAGGGTAATTAGACGACATTACTATATAATATACTTGTACCTACTGTTTCGAGTACATTTTTTTCTCTCTCGTAGAATTTTGCTTTGTGAGACTAATTTAAAGAAGAAGGAATAAAAAAAATAAATAAAAAAAACAAACATTAAAATGAAAAAAAAGTAGCAAAAGAAATAAAAGCATGCATTACAAATTTCCATCAATAAAGCTCCACACGACGTAAAAGTATAGAGAAAAGAACGCGAGTAAATGCAAAGTACTTGATACTGCATACGCTACGCTAATTAGTGCAAACTTGTATAATTTTATAACAAGTACTTTTAGAGCATTCTAGTATGAAACTTTTTTTTTTTTACACTTTAGACCTTTATTAAGCTTATTTTCTATGTATACGTATAAACTCAGTAAAGGAAAAAAAGAAAATTAGTAATTAGCAATGAGAGGATAATGTTTAAATTTAGTGAGTGTTATACTCATTCAATTGATGCAGAGAGATTATTTTTTATTCAAACGACGTGTGAGTGTTTCACAGCTTTCTTTTATAAAGCTTCAAGTATATATTAGAAATTATTATATTATTTAAATATAATATGAATAAAAGAGCTCGTTTTATAATTTATTCATAAACGTAAAGAAAGAAGAAAAAGGAAAAAAGTTTGCATCAGCACAATTTTTCTATAGCTAGATGCATTTATACAAAATAAAAAATTGCAGGACTTAAAAATGTAATAAAAATATTAAGATGACACAGTTTAATTTTAATAAATTAAGAATATTTAATATTATATAATACTAAAAGAGTTTGATTCTAAATAAAATAAAGTTTATAATTTATTCAAACTTGCTCGCCGTTGTAGGTAGACAATTTAATTAATGGAATGTGTTTCCTTTTTTTTATATTATATTAAAAGCTTAACATTGTAAATATAACATCATATAAATTTTGTTAAATAAAATTAAAATGTTTCAAAGTCATGCTTGTCGCCTAATCGGATCAAATGTAACAAACTATATAAAATGCAAGTTGGTGCACGCGTGTGCAAAGCAGGGCAGGTGTGGTACAGAATGCACTTTTTTTTACCTGAGCCTCCCTTAACTACAAAATAATGTAGACCGCCAATGGTTCCTTTCTCTCTCTCTTTCCCTCTATGTGTGTCTCTATAAATAATAGACTCCTATTCTATAGCGCAGTATATTTCATATTGTGCATCCCCTAAAATATGCCAATAGCTCTCGCTCTGTTATTATACTGCCAAAGGCTTTTTTTTTTCTTTTTTTTTTAACTCTCAAAGAATGAAGAATCTTGACCCAAAACCTTTAAAGTCATTTTTTAAATTTAGTTCTTTAAAAATAATAATAATAAATTCCAAGCAACATTTTTTTTTTATTTCTATATATTTGAGTAACTTTTTAATATAGTAAATTATAATTACATAATATATATATATTTTTTTTTAAGAAACCAAATTAAACATACATCCATTTGGTCATAAAATAAATAATTTATGACCAATCTATAACTTGATACTATATTTATTCATATTATATTTACTTGAAGTATAATTGCCCTCCATCTATATATAATACCTTTCATCCCCTCAATATTGTATTTACTGAATAGTCTGAGAAATATAATTAAAATAGTTTGGAAAATTTCTTTTTTAACTTTAAGTACTCATAAACAATATAATTTTTTTTAATTATTTAAAAATATATATATATATTTTATAATGTAATAAATGAATAACGTATATACATCATAAAAAAATGATGTTAGTACGTGCTCTATAATAATATAATATCTAACACGTTAATTAAACTATTTTTATTTAAAATAATTAAATTATCCCTAAGCAATATTTTAATGTAGTTTATAATATCACTTTTAAGTTTTTACTCATAAATATTTGCATATATATATAATTTCTACTGCATGGGAGGAAAAGTACAATTAAAAGAAAAATTATTTATAACTTTTAGATGTACATTATAACATAACGTAAATAATGTATAAAAAATATATAATATAAAGACGTAAAAAAAAATAACAATAAAAAAGATTACTAAAAAAAAAAAAAAAAGTTTAAGTGTTAAATTAATATTTTTCTCAGAATTAATTACTATTTTTAAATTCAAATAATTCATTTTCCTATATATAACCCAAAGCAATATTGTATAATGTGTTTTATAATATTAATGCCACCTTTTTTTAACTATAAATATTTGCATTTGCATATTTCATTTCTACCGTGACATTTATTTGATTGAAAAATGAAATTCCATTCAAGAATAATATATATAATACAAAAAACAGAAAGGAGCAAAAAAAAAAAAAAAAAAAAAAAAACTTGTTATTTTTTATATAACATCATTAAATTTAATGAATTTTATTAATATTATCTTTTTATTTTTTTTAAACGTCATTTTTTTAACACAAAAATTAAATAATGTTAAAAATAAAATTTGCGAGTCATTTAAGAAGGTAGTTGTGTGTATATTGTAATTATTATTATGGTGTTAAGCTTCCTAAGATGGTATTTCTTGTTTGGTATTTTTGCTTGCCTGTTGCCCGCGCCTGCCACTATACATTTTTGTTCATAAGACTGTCTTATCTTTGTACGATGTTTTTACATGTCCATCTTATAATATATTTCTTGTTAGTTTGATGATGTTAAAACATATTTATTGTAATATTATTATGCTGCCTGTTAGATGTCTCGACTCTTTTATTATAAGATGTTTGTATATATATATTTTTTTATTTAATTTTTTTTTATATATTTATTTTTTTATGATTGGCTAAATAAGCAAGTCTTTTTCAGTAGCTCAACAATATTATTTTACAATAGAAAAATATATAGTTAAGCGTTAAGTTTTATTATTATTCAAAAGTACTTACGTCATTTTCATAATGTATTCTTTATTAAATTTTTTTTAATAGTTTGGTCAAGATTATGTCAACATGCAAATCAGGCCGTGAGTAAGCCGCATCAAATAAAAAAAGAAGGGGAGGCTGCTATTTTATTGTATGCTAATATTATATATATATATATATATATATATATATATATATATATATATATATATATATATATATATATATATATATATATATATATATATATATATATATATATATATATATAATGCTGTTCGCTTATGATGATCTTTAACTAAAGAAATTTTTTTATAACCTTTTAGAACAACGGTATCGTTTTAATATTGAGAACGCATTGTAAATTAATTGTTAATATTTCTGCATTCAACAAGTTAACTGTATATTATTTTTGTATTGTCGTGTGTATACAATATTATAAACCTCTTTTATGTATTGCAAAAATATAATTAAATAGCTCTTTATTTTATACTATATAAGCTTAATGTATTAAGTTATATTAACTTACTATAAATCAGAACTATATTATATATATATATTTATAGTAAATAAGAGGAATGTAATATATGAGTTTTTAGAGGTTTTAATTGCAGTATGCGGTATACTTTAATTTCGTGTCTCTGTTTTTTTTTTTTTTTTTGTTTTTTTTTTTTGTTTTTTTTTGGTGAGGAAAAAAAGAAAAGTTTTTTTTCATCTCTCTCTCTCAATAATAATAATAATAATAAATAAATAAATAAATAAATAAATAATAAAAAAAAGTATAGGTTATACAGTTCATCTCGAGATTTAATGTCATATCGTAACATCTCTATTACTCTGTTTATTGTACAGAAAATGATTACAGCTAGAAAGAAAGTAAACTGCTATTTCGTGTACATTCACTTGAAATCCAAATTATTGTATGTAAGTATACCATCTTTATTTATTTTTTGTATCTATATCATAAAGATGATCATACTGATATATTGTAAATAAGTATAGGAAATATTCGCAAGTAACATTTTTTTTTCCTGTTTTATTTCTTAATCATATAATGTTCTGTATATAGAAAGTTTTTTTTTTTCTGTATAAATGTCTTTGTTTGGCAAAAAGAAAAAAAAAAGAAAAAAACAAAAACATTAATTATGAAAATTTAATGATTATAATAGTTATAGTGTTGGGTTTACAACAACATACTTACTGGGATTTAATTGCAGATGGAAACCTTTTAGTTTTAAGTTTAATTAGCCCCAGGATGAAAGCGTAACTAATATAAGAGAATGAGAGAGAAAGACATTTTAGGAATGTTATATTTCTCAAGGTGGAGTAATTTTCTTCGAGATTTTTTTTTTTTCTGAGGGGGTTGATTGTTCTGTGGGATACGTCCACTATGTGAACTTTGAGTGAACTAAAACTACAGCCTCCTATAATAATAGGGTGTCTTTTTGTTATATACACAATTTCCCTTAAGGCTTTAATAAACTTAGAAACAAAATATATATTATACACTTTATGTATATAAGTAAAAATCAAATATAAATCTTTTATGTTATATATTTTGCTTTACATTTGATCGAAATAAAAATCTTTAGGCATATAAAGTAATATTAGAAATATAATATATATTTTTCCCACGGTAATATTTTAATATTCTTAATAATATAATAAGGTTTTATTCGTGATTAAAGAGCTATTGTAAACTTTTTTTTTCTGTCTTCATATAAGATTATTTTCTTCTGATTGTTTTTTTTTTTTTTTTTTTTTTTTTTTAATATCATATGATGAATGTTTGTGGTCTCATGTATCGGTCATTTGATTAAACTTGTACCTGCGATAGAATGACATTGTAATGTTATGACACATTATAACATATAAAGACAGTTGACTCAAACATTAGCATGAATATAAACGAGAATGATTTGAGTGTTGTATTTTGTCTGGAAGCATCTCACAAATCGTAACATCCATCATCTTGACTTTAGATAGTGTCCTTTGCTTTGATATAAGATGCTATATTATAGTATTAAAAAATATTAAAGATGATTTTATATATAGGTAAGAAGGGAGGAGATGGTGCACGTAGTAATCCGTACAAGAGAAGCAAGTCAGACTATATGGCCCCCCTGTGGAGGACACCTGAACTAAGTCGGTGCTATGTAATAGATGGCCTGTCACCGTGCATTGTCCTAAGATAGTAGGGGGGCTTGGGATTTATAGTCTGTCACAAATTTGTAGCGTCTTCTCTTTGGCCTCTTTGGAACTTTTTTTTGTAGCTCCAGTATGAATCTTATAATGTGTGGCAATAGTATTATACCTTTTGGTCACAATCATACTTTTTTTTTTATTCTTTATCCCAAAATATTATATTTTTGTATAGTCCTCGCACCCACATATAATTTTAAAGCGATTTAATGCCTTTTTAACTTTTTTATATTATACCCTCCCTTGATATTTTTTTTAAGTACAAGATATGACGTCATTTTTGTATTTGATCAAGTATTTGTGTGTGTGTGTATATTAATACCTGTATTAATAATAAATTAGACTAAACGTACGTATATTAAGACTGTAAAATTTAATAACTCCTAAATCCTATAAGTTATAACTATACGAAATATATACTATAGTAAAAAAAAAAAGTTAAAAAAAAATATTTGTGACATTTCATTTGCTTTACCTTTTGAATATAATATAGCTAAGGCCATCATTCTAACAGAATATATTTATTAATATATTTTTTTTATATATAATATAATAAATGCTTTAAAAAGTCACATCATTAGCGTTTATTATTTCTCTTATTGTTATTTTTTTTCTATATCATTTTAATCGTTACTACAAAAGCAGAATCTTTTCATATTTGTGATCGATTGGGTTAAGAAAATTCTTTATGAGGGTTGAGACTTTAATTCTTACACGCTATATTATAAGATATACGCGTTGTTATATAATAAATGATGTTACCTAACAAACCCCTGTACTTCTTTTTAAATATTAAATTTTATGAGTTTGACCTTTTCTTTTGGAGCTTTATATCACATAAATGCTTCAAAGGTCATTAATTGTCTAATGAGTCTTACTTTAAAGTATAAAATGAATTACAATCTTGTCTTGTGAGTACATTAATAGTTCAAAATATTAATAAAAATTTCTTAAAAATCATAAATTAATGTAAATTTATAATTTTTATACATAATATTATTATATAATATAATTAAATTGCTAACATTTGTAAAAAAAAAAAAATGTTTTGCTTTTATTTTCTTGTCCTTATTTTAATGATTAATCTAATATAATATTGATTTTATTACCTAATCAAGCTTCCGTCCTTATAATAACTTTAATACATGTTACCTACCCCATGTATGGGTATAACACCTATATGTTATCCCTTGGCATAACTGTATATGCAGCTGCCACTTAATTATAATATATTTACATATAATTATATCCACGTGTATCCAATTAGTCAACATTCGGGGACATCTCGAATAATAAATCACTAAAAATAAATATTGTTAAATTTATTATAAAAAATTATATTCAAAAATATATTTAAGCGCCTTGCAGTTATGCAACTTAACAACAAGATAATGAAAGACAAGTTGCCTGTATTACAGGAGATATATTTTCTTTATTTACAATGATTATATAGGAATGTTAATTATTATATGTTTTATAGAATACTGACTGGTGAGTGTACTCAAACAATTAATCTGAATTATTTTTCAGTAAAATAAAATTTGAAAAATTAAATTTATGATGCTGTAATGTAATTTTTCTTCCTCACAAATTTGATTAAGATAAAATGTCAATATTCTTTAATTGCGTTGCTTTAAAAAGTTAAAAGGCTTTACTTGAAAATATATAAAATGTTAGGTTTTCTCTTTTCCTCGTGCAAATCTCTCTCTCTCTCTCTCTCTCTCTCTCTCTCTCTCTCTCTCTCTCTCTCTCTCTCTCTCTCTCCTTCTCTCTTTCAGCCTGCCTCTTTTTCCTTTTAATTTAATGTAATAATGTAGTTTAGTTTGAACATACATTGCCAATGTGTCCCACTAGACTTATTTCACCGAAAAGTCTCGTGGATTTTAAGGCATAAAAGTAAAGCAGCAGTGAATGTATATACATATTTATGGCAAAAGCCAAACAGGCAAAAAGCTAAGTCGAATTAATGAAGTTAGTTATCTGCATGATAATGTGACGTTTGGGGCCTCTAGTGCCAAGTTAACATGCTTGGTATACAAAAACCTTGCTGTCATCAAAGATACAAGTTTTCAGAGTTATAATAAATTTGGTGTATCCTTTTATATAGGAAAGCATCATGCAGTCAAGCTGTAACATTTTGTCACTGTGTAGTTAACAATTTTTTTTCCCTTTCCCAGTAGCAAAATTTTGGAGCTAACTATACTTACAAAGTTTTGGCGTTTTTTTGAAGTCTGATGTTATTCGTATACTGAAACTATATTTTTGCTAGAAATTACAGATGTGCCTGATGCAAAATCGAGAAATCCTGTATATTTGATGCACAATCTAAGTCACTTTGCTTATTTTGTCTCTAGCAATCTTGTTTTCTATAAGCAATATATGCGTCAATCTTTTACATAATAGTATCATAGTGGGCTTTATTCTTTTATAACCTGAGCGGCCAGTATATTTTTTTAATTTTACATTTTGTCTATGTGACCGCAATGATATTTCAAGAAATATTTTATATGCATATTAGTCTTTATTTTATAAAAAGTCGAATAACCGTAAAATTTTTGAACTTCATAACACTAATTCAAATTCATTTATATACACTTGAACAGTTTCCTGGTATGCAAACACTTTTTTTATTTTTATTATTTTTATTTTTTTTTTTTTATACGTTAATTTGTTCAAATAAAATAAGAAAAAATAGATATAGAGTTTCAAAATACTTTAAAGTGCTAAAATTCACGCAAATAACTCATGTCCGCGATAATTGGGTATATAGTGTCCACCGATTGGTATACTGCATCTTATAGTTTTTATTTTATTATAAAAGAATTCAGCGTGTATAATATAAATTTTCTATAATATAAAAAATAAAATCAATTTCATATTAAGTTGTATCAAAGATTAAAGATATTTATAACTATAAAGAAGAAGAAAAAAATTAGTGGGGAGGAGCAAGTAATGTCATAATTTTAGCCAGTAACACACCCTGTACTTATTAACAATGATTTATTTTACATATATACCGCACACTATATAGTAAGAATTATATGAAAATATATAGCATAAGTTACAAAAATATTCTTTTTAGATAATTTATCGTATAAGCTTTTATTCAACAATTGTCATGTGTAAAGTTCTTTATATTATAACGAAATTTAAAAAATATTTTTAAACTAAGAGTATTCTTAAGAAAAGCAATCTCTTATTGTATAGTATATCACTTCAGTGATTTTACAAAGAGACGAAAAGAAATAATTAAAAACAAAAAGTTTACCGATGAAACTTAATTAATGATCAAGGTTGTTAACACCTTAGTTAATGTCAAACAGTTTCAGTCAACAAAACCAAAAATATATCAAACAGTAGAGCTGAAAGACACAAGGAGAAAAGAAGAAAAAAAAATATATATATAGTGAGAAAAAAAGGAGGACATTCTGTCGGCTGTCGCTCTGTCGTAATGCCAGCTTCAATATACAGACTGGCCCATATGTTGCCTTATACTTTTGCTTTTAAATAAATAAATAACAGTTACATATAGGATCAACACAATTTTCTTGTAGGTTTGTTTAAAATTAAATGGATAATTTGGTGGTATTAGACTCAATTTTCTTAATGTATCCCCTAATAAAGGACTTAAAAAAATGTATATGGGAAAAAAAGTTAAATTAAATAAAAAAGCTAAAAGTTAAAAAAAAAAAAAAAAAAAACTCCAGTAAAATGGTTGAAAAAGAAAAAAAAAATATGACCTTTAATTGCACCTGACTCTTTTGACCCGAAAGTGATTCTAAAATAAGTGATAATAATATAATAATAAAACATTCAAGGGAGTTTCAGTATGCGTCAATGATAATAAACATTTCAGAAGGTTTGAAAACTTTTCTTAATTTTTTCATTTTATTTTATTTTTTTAAATGCAATATGAATTCTTTCATTTATATATTTTCCGTTTTAAAAGGGAAAAAATATTTTCTGAGTCGGACAATGATTACATAAAAAAGTATAACAGCACCAAATTTCCCTTTTCAATTTTAGAATATATGAATGGGAAAATTGTAATAGTGATACAAAAAAATAATAATAATAATAATATAAAAAAAAAACGACATTAAGGCCATTCTGTATGTATGTGTTTTTTTCTTTAATATACTCAAGTTGTCATTTTAAGCAAAAAAAAAAAAAAAAAAAAAAAAAAAAAAAAAATCGCTCAACAAGATAATATTAATCAGAAAATCAGCACAAGAAATATATATTTCTGCTACTGGAAATACATTAATTTATTTCACTTATAAAAATAACATCTTTTCCACACTATAATTAATCAAACTATAAACAAACATCACTTATATCAAGAAAGAATCTCAATTATCTTATTTAGGTATTTATGTTATTCTTACATGAAGTAATAATCAGTTGTTATTGCATTTTTTTTATCTCTACAGTACATATAAAAATTGTTTAATAATTTATTGAATGATAATAATATATTATGACAATTATTCCCATAATCTTTGAATAAAGTTGTATACTCTTGTATATGCGAGAGAGAAAAAAAATTAATAAATTGTTTATATTTTTTTTAATACTAATTGAACTTCAGTTGTTAAAAGGAAAAATATATATTGTTTTTTAAAATCATAAAATATATAAAATGATAATATAATAATATAATAAAGAAAAGTAACATTCTTATATCTATATAGTAAAATGTTGTAAAATGTTATAAAACAAAGTGAACAAGTATAAAGAAGGATGATTTGTATTTTATAGATATACCACACGGATAAATCCAATGTTTCAATGCATTTTCTGACTTCTATATATATATAACTGTTGCATTGCATGGGATGTATATTATGCAAGTATAATATAATATTCTGTGAAAAGAAAATAGTATTAAAATATTTACAATAACAATATATCAGTTATAATGTGTTTTTTTGCTGTATACACCAATCCTATCGAAGGATTGTCTTTTTTATATTATATTTATAATATTATATTATCCTCTTGATGCAGTATTATATTTATATATAGGCAACACATTTGTAATATGCGGTGAATAAAAGACTATAATATAATGTGAACATATATTTTTAGTTTCAATGTAATTTATATATATATATATAAAATAAAATAGTCTTTGTCGTATGATTTAGTAAAGTTTTTAGCTGTGGTAAATAAAAACGTTTTTTTTTCCAATAAAAAGTGCATTTTGTATGCAATATTAAGACTATATGATGTCATTTTACATAAACACAATAAGATGCAAAAAAAAAAAAGAAAAAAAAAAAAGAAGAAGAAGAAGAAAAAGAAAAAGGATAAAAAGTATAAAAAGGCGTGAGATGAATTCCCTAATGTCTCGAAAAGATATAGGACTGTATATGCCATAACATTAACAGTCGAGAGAGAGAGAGAGAGAGAGAGAGAGAGAGAGAGAGAGAGAGAGAAATTTATGTCACTTCAATATGCAGTCTCCACCTCCTCTTATTTTGTGTGACATTGCCGACCGGACGGTCGCCTTCCATTTTTTATAATATAACTTCTTGATACAGTACACCCCTCTTAATCGAATTCTCTCACCGTCTGTTAAGCTATAGTAAAATGTCGTGATACAGGCCGACTTTATTTTCTTCAGATCATACGCCCTGATTTCATATTATACACATTTTTTCTGTTGCAATTCATAAATGAATTAATGTGCCTTTAATATATTAATAAAATATTTCTATATACCTCTTAAGTTATACGTTTTACATGTATTTCTAAAATAGTAACATTTTCCTTTTTTTTTACATATTTTAAATATATATTTATATATTTATTTATATTTTTTTTATATATTATATACATATATATTATACGTAAATATATTTATAATATTTTAATTAAATTTCTTTTGCATAGTACTCGTGTAATACAAATAATAATAAAATTAAACTAATATATTTTTATGATTTTAATATTTTATTTTTATCTTCTCTATACTTGTTATGGTTATTATTATTATTTTTTAATGTAATGGGAAATTAGTTCGTAGGAATGTATTTATGTCGAGCATATATTATAGTTATTGCTAAAAACATCAATTTGTTAATATATAATAAATTAATATATTATACATGTCACATTAATAAATTGTAATCATGGCAAGAGTAAGTTAAAATTAGTCATAAATACTTGTACTCAGATATTATATATATATACATATATATATATATATATATATATATATATATATATATATATATATATATATATATATATATATATATATATATATATATATATATAATATCCTAAGTAGTAATAAAAATACTTTACAAGCATCCTCCGCATACAACGTTATAATAAAACATTACGACATGATTGGGTGTCGCCTGAAGGTATTTTAAAAATATTTTCAATAACCCCCTCATGTCATGACAGATCAAAATAATATTATTATATACGTCTACTCTCTTATAGGATGGTAACAACAAATTCAACAAATTACTCTCATCTTCAAAGTTGAAGAGAGAGAAAAAGAATCAGAGAAAGAAAGAGAGAGAGACACTATAAAACTAATTAAAATCTATTTGAAAAAAAAAAAAAAAAAAAAAAAAAAAACGATCTATTTGCTCTGTCATGATTTTCATGATATGGTACTACAAATGTAAGAGATTTCTCTCAGTCATTTTATCGCTATGCATTTTTTTTTTTTTTTTTTTTTTTTTTTTACATAACGAAAAAAAGTTATAAAACTGTAGCTGCAAACGCATATCAAAAAATATTAAACGTATATTATTATATATAATATAAAAAAGCGGGGCATCGGAGGATAAAAGGATCTTCATGACTCCTCTACAAATGATTTGCTATTGATATCCAAAAGAAAGCTATAATATAGAATTAAAAGAAAAAAAATTATAATAAAGAGAGAAGAAAAAAAAATATATATATAATGCTAAAGGATGGGTGTTTTCTATAGTCCAGCTGACCATCTCTGGCAGACTTGGTGCGGTAAAATATATTCGCTCAATAAAAGAAAGACATGGCCGGTATTATGAGTATTGAATGATTGGTGAAGCGTCGAATATGTAAGGAGGCCGCCATCTTCATTAGTTGTTGGTTCATAGCACTCGCCCTTGGCACCTTATATGCAAAATAAATGTATAACAAACTAGCAAAGCCGCCAAGAAACCCGCAATCTCATGCTTAACATGCTTATACCGCACATCATCAATATATAATATGAAAACTAAATTCATAAATTCATATTTTATTTTCCTTCCTAGTAATCAAGCAATAATTATTGTTAAAATACATATTAATATCTATAAATCACTTAATAGCTTTATATATATATATATATATATATATATATATATATATATATATATATATATATATATATATATATATATATATATAAATTATAGGAATATAAGTATAATAACAATTTATTCTAATATAAAATTGGCATTATTATGTGAAAAAATATACATACATAATAAATGTGTATATTACATGTACCTATATAGACGAGAGAGAGAGAGAGAGAGAGAGAGAGAGAGAGAGAGAGAGAGAGAGAGAGAGAGGAAAAAACTCTGGACTTGTATTATAAGTTATGGTGTAATGCTGGCTAGCTTTTACTCATGATGTATGGAAGAGTAAATGGGAGGTCCCTTGACTTGAAAAAACGTGACACGTTTTTCAATTAGAGCGATGTGCTTTGGTGTATGTAATACTCCAATATTTAAGTGACGGTGCTGCCGCCACTACTTGTACTGTACAGTACTGTTTTCATTACACGATAATAATATGTATGTACTGTACATATTATATGTGTGTGAATCATATATTATATTATTATAAAATAAAATTAATAAAATAATAAAATGCTGCACCTATTTTGACCCCGCGTCATGATTTCACAGACATTTCTCATAACTCACGTTCTTATTATTATGTTTTATAATTAATAAAATTATATATTTTTTTATTATTATTTTATTTTAGTATAATATATAAATCTGTTTAAATAGATATAGTTTAAGGAGTGCTGCTGCGTAAAAACTATATAGTAAAATAGTTATAGTATATAAAATAGAGTGAATTGTCAAAAATAGAAATCTGTATATTATGTGCTGCTTAAACCTATATGCATCTATAATTTTTATTGTATATATTGGGCCTGAAGGTAAATTTATTTTCATTAAAAATATCTATCCTTTTTTTTTAAATTATATAGTAATATTACACACATATTATAGAGATCAGGAATTCAAATTGTTTACATAGTAACTTTCCATAAAGTTTATCTACCTGTCCCAGTTGGTCCTTATTAGCATGCAATACACATTAGATTAAAATGTAAAAGAATTAAGTGGACACAAAGTGAATGTATAGCGCAACTTCTTGCCAAAAAATTCGTGGCACATGGACTCTTTTTTTTTTTTTTTTTTTTTTTTTACATCTGTGGGTTTGGTTTGGTATGAGAGAGAGAGAGAGAGCGAGCTAAAGCGACTAAAATACAGCAAACTCACAACGCACCCAACATAGTGACAAATATAAACTGATGTCTCCATATAGCACTATAGTAAGTGACTTGTATAAAATGGCAGTAACAACTTAAACACGTCCGGATTATACTCTAATACGACATTTCAAATTTAACATTATTATATAATAGTTTTTTTTTTATCTATACAATATATAGAAGCAAAATACTAAGTAATCTAAAGTAATTAACTTTTTTAATTTTTAAATTTATTATTTTATTTTTAGTGATAAAAAAAAACTTCATGAAGATTACTTTTAAAATTATGTGATGTTGAACGGTTGAGATTTATCGTATTTTAAATTAAATATTATATTGTTTTTAAAAGAATATCAAGTTTTTATAATAATGAACTATTTACATTTTTTTTATATATACATATAATACTAAAGCAATTTTATATATATACAAACTTTCATCCTTATATACAAAAAGGGCATTTAAATTATTTGTATCGCGCAATACTTTCTTTAGAATATAATCCTTTCATTTATATGAACATCATTTTTTATTGTTGTATATATATGAGTTATTAGATCTTTCTCTTTTTATTTCATGAATGTTATTTTTATTATTTTTAGAAAGTAAGATCTCTATTGTTTTATGCAGCATGTATGTAATATTAAAATGACTATCAGGACAAACAGTCTAAATTATTTTGCATCAATAGGCTTCAAATTGCTCGATTTGAAATTCAATTCTTATATAGATTCATAATTTATGCTGTATATCGCAATATCTCCAGATTATATGTATACAATCATTCTTGGTCTCAAGAAAAAAATTCCCATACTCAACACTCAGTGATAAATCACGAGATGGTACTCTTCTACATAATATATACATTTAGAACCTGAACCTTGGTTAAGGTTCTCTATTTTCACATATTATGTCCCATAACTCTTCTGTACCCTCACGAACTAATAGTGGTAAAAAAATAAAATGTAAAGTAGGCAACCCGCTTTACAATTTCTATTATACCTGAATTTATTGACGTCACGAATTCCAAAAGTTGCTTATACTTGTCAGTTTTTTAACACCCAGTTTATGAATGCACAGAAGGGTCGAGGGATGTATGTATGAAGGTCCCATCTTATGAAGTTTACGTTTTTAATTTAATGTTTTGAGGACAAGAGACCTTTGAGGCCTATACTCATGCAATGCAAATATTTTAATGTGCAGTAAATTTGATTGCATGCAATAATTTATAACAAATGCATAAAGTACTATCACTAAAATGGAGATTTGAAGAACAGAATTTTTTGATTATTACTTAATTTGTTAAAGTATAAAAGCAATTTCGTTGTGGGAAATTTTGCCATAAAATAATTTAAAAAAGATCAAAATATTATTACGATGAAACAATTCATGCATATAGAATATATAGTTGTAAATTTCTCTTGCTTATCACACCTCACACGCATTTCAATTATTTCTATTTGAATAATTTATTTTTATTGCTTTCATGTACTTATAAGGTTATTTACATATTTTCAACCATTATTATATATTTTTTAATAATAATAAATCAGTCAATCAATTAAGGATGTATAATAATAAATATCTACATAGTCTCATGCAAAAATTATGTGGAATCACATTCATAATATAACATTTTATCATAAATCTTTTTTATTTAAATTAGGTTACATGTATTTAAATTTATAAACACAAAATGTAAAAAAAAAAAAAAAAAAAAAAAAATCCCAGCAGAAAAAAAAGTCTCACGCGCACACTCACACCTCCGTTGGCTAAAATAGAATAATGTGAAGCTTCCACAGCAAATAGATATACAACTCTTCTGTGTAAAGCTAGATATAGATATAGCTACATCCACCCAACCTTTACTTATCAACTATAGATGTTACACTAGATCAAAAGAGCAAAAACGTGAGACATACGATATTATACTTTTTATTATTATTATTATTTTTTAGACAGAAAAAAAAATCACTTATACATATCTTGTTTTTATCATTATTTAATATAAAAAGATTTCTCAATTGCTTCACCTACTTCCGGTATATGTGTGTGGCCTCAAGTCTCTTGCTGTGCAATGCGCACGCGGTGCTTTTTGTAATGTATAATATATATATTATGTATATAAAATCTATGTAAGAAAATTTATAGTAGTAAGACAATTAATATAATTATCATTAAATTTTCATGATAATTACTTTTTTTTTTGTTGAAAGTCATGGCAAAATTACTAATATTATAAAAATATTAATAATAATTCATATTTTAAAAAGAATTGTATATTTTTATATTTTGTAATAATTACTATAAACTTAAATGCATAATTACTCACGTTATGCACGCCTTTTTAAGGTTCATAACTTTGAATCGCGATTTAAGAATATAGAAGCACTTTCACTCTGTTTTGTAAAAGAAGAAAAAGAGAGAGAGAGAGAGAGAAACGTGCTTAAAAAAAAAGTTTTGCCATGAGGGAAAGGAGGATGGATTTTTGTCATATTCATTTATTTTAAGAGGCAGTGAGAGAGAGAGAGAGAGAGAGAGAGAGAGAGGACAAAAGAGACAAGACTACATGAATGATGCACGAAACAATACTATAGATCTAAAAATTGAGATCGTTCATGAAATACACCCTTATAAATAAAAAGAAAAAAAATCATGTAATAAAAATGCAAGATCACTTTCTCAATATATATATATATTTAAACTTTACAAAATAACGGGAAAATATTTTATAGATGATTCTACACCACTCGTGACTTGCTTGACTTGTGCAGGGCACTTTCTCCTGTAAAGTGCACGAGATCACTGGGTTTAATGCTTTTGTTATATTTCATATATGTGCATTTTTTACTTTAATATATTAGTATATACTCATCTAGTTCCTTCATATAAAATTCATGTTCTGCTATATAGTATATTTATTAAAATTTGCTACTAATATTATAAATTAAACTTTATTGAGTGCAAATTAGTTTTGAAAATAATATTTATAAGATTACAAATAATGTAGTCAAACAAAGTATATCATTATCACATATATTTTTAAAGTTATTATTACATTACTTTTTTTTTTTTTTTTTTTTTTTTTTTTGCATAGCTATAGGTATGAATTTTTGCAAATCATGGCTTTGTTAGTAAAAGGAAAGAGAAAAAGAAATAGAAAGAGAGAGAAATGATATAGCAAAACATTTGTGAAGCAATAAATTATAACCTATTATAATTCTTGTTTTTTAACACATAATTATAATTTTCACCTGTGAAGTTCGCTTAAGAAAATTCATTACTTTATTTATCTAAAGAACAATTATTATGAATATTCATAAACTCTTTATAAGAAATAAAAACTTCATAGCTTTTAAAAGTAATTAACATTTTGAAGTTACATGATTTTTTTTTGCCAATTAACTCACCTCAATATATGTATATATATATATATACTGTCGTCTTGATGAACTAGTCTCTCTCTCTCTCTCTCTCTCTCTCTCTCCTCCCAACACGCAAATTTTATTTTATTTTTAATTTTATCGTTTAAGTTTGTATATACATAATTTTTCAGTATGCATTTATATTTTGTAATTAATAAACTTTTTTTTATGTACAGAAAATTATACATTAAGAATGAAATTAGTTTTTTACACAATAATATTACATTTTATATATATAGTATAATTATAATAGATTATATAGCTCAAAATTTCATTTGAAAAAAAAAATGTTATTCAGACATTTGTGTTATATAGTATAATTTTAAATTCACACTTAACATATATCGTCTTTATTTAGAAGCCCCACCTTAAAAAAAGTCATAAAATACAACTTGCAAGAAGAAAAATATATTTGTAAAAGTTATATATTTAAGTTTAATGTTTTTAACAAGTCATTATATTTAAAAAATAAATAAAAGAAAATTTCTACTAATATATATTTGCATTAAGTTATACATTATTCTAGAACAAAAATACATAATATATTATATACAAAAGGAATTATTATACAGACAATAGGCTATAATATATGGAACTATAAAAAAAAATGTAATTTGAAGTGCGTTAAAAGATATTGTATTTTATGCATGTGGTAGCATCTTTAATATTTTTCTATAAAGTGTACCGAGTTTATAGACAATGGACATAGCAAATCGTAAAATTTTTAAATTTAAGCGCATGCATCGCATAATTTTCATATTGTAATGTATCTTATATTTTATGGCACCTTTAATTTTTTTTTATTATTATTTTTTTGTTATACATGAGCACATATACACACACGGTTCATATTATACTTAAAAATACAAAGGTTTAATTCATAGCAAAGTATAATCTCAGCAGTTGAGGTGAGAAAAAGGGAGGGATTGAGACAATAGTCTTCATCATTCGCTCATGCACTCATAATACTCGTTCACTCACTTAAAATATACTTTACTAGCTAGAAGGTGAAATAAACAGGCAGAGTATATATATGGTATATTACTGATGGCTGCAAGCAAATAAAAGTACCAAACAATAGCATAAAACCTTCTCATTTCTCGCCTTCTTCTTTTTCTTCTTCTTCTTAATTCTTCATTCTCCACCACCTTCCTTTCTTTTACTTCTCTCTCTCTCTCTCTCTCTCTCTCTCTCTCTCTCTCTCTCTCTCTCTCTCTCTCTCTCTCTCTCTCTCTCTCTCTCTCTCTCTCTCCCTCACTCACACTTACACTTACACACACCACATTATATTTGTGCAAAACACAGCAGCAGATGATTATACTTAACTCCTTAATGTTATACTATATAGCATTATTAGTATTCAATTGAATATTATATTTACTTATATGAAAAAATATATTTATTATATACCACTAAATTATTATATGGTATATAAAATTTAGAAACCAAAAATATTAGCCTTTACCTTAAAAAAATTAAATCATGCAAATATAAGATTGAAAAGGTTGGTTATCGAATTTCTTTGAAACCGCAAAGAATATTCATCCCAAACTCACACAGTTTATACGAAGTTCAACCATCATGACCATTGTTTTCAATTCGTCATGCTTTCTATATATTATAATATTGTAATCTATTCTATATTCATATAATAATTATTATTCATCTGCTTATTTTAGCATTTTAACTATATCTTTTATAAATTTAGATTTAACATATTTTATGCTAAATCAGCATAAAATGTCAAACTTAAAGGAATAGGCCAGAGAAAAACATAAGCATTTATATCACAAAACACTTGATGGGATTTACATAAATATATAACATTAGTTTTTCTCAAAACCCAACAGTAGCCCCGTAGCAGTGATCAGAAAATTCGATTCATGCAACCCGCACAACATTTTCATACTAATTTTTGCATGTTTCTGACGTCATAAACATGTATTTTTACGCAAATTGCATTCTTTACAGTTTTTTCACTCTCTCTCGTGGGGCTTAACATTCTGGTAAAAATTTTCATAGTTTTGAAGATCCCATATTCATTAAAAAGCACATGTTGTTTTATGTGGTCTATGGCTTTAAAAACTTTATTTAAAAAGTATACGTATAATAAAATAAAAATTATGTTTTATTGTTATATATATATCTCAAACAATCAGCAATTTTTATTATATTTTAAAAACCAATATACTTCCCCTCTCTTCCCAATTTGCTCTTAAAGTCTGTCAGTATACATTTAATGTTATGTATTTTTTTTATATGTCATAGAAAATATGAGAGGGAGATGTATATATGCTCAGACCAGGTTTCTTTTAATTGTTAAGAAGTGAGTGTACATATATGAACGTGTTAGTGAGTAGTCCATGGAGAGTGCAAGGAGTGTGTGTTAGAGAGAGAGAGAGAGAGAGAGAGAGAGAGAGAGAGAGAGAGAGAGAGAGAGAGAGAGAGAGAGAGAGAGAGAGAGAGAGAGAGAGATAGAGAACCATAAGGGGGTAGGGGGAGACTTACAGCATATTACATCGGTAAAACAGAACCGCCACCTTACAACTTACAATAAAACATTACACTACCAACCCTCGCCCTCAAATATATAGCACCCTCTCCACATCACATCACCCTTATTTTTTTTTCGCACTTAAGAATTCACGGGGAACATCTGACTATATAATATACGCCTTTCATATATGTGTATATATATATATTTATGTGTGTGTGTGTGTGTTGATGACATAGTGCTTAAACTATGACGTACTATACAACATAATATGTATATAGTGTAACAGCTTCTCTATACATAATGGTAAAAAAAAAAAAAAAAAAAAAAGCTATCTTGGTTGTTGTAGAAGTACAGCATGAGGGCGTTAAAGCAAGTTTTATTAAAAAAAAATTAAAAAAAAAAAAAAAAGAAAAAAAAAAAAAAAAGAAACCCGTTAAGTGTTTGTAATATGATCCCTTTCAACTAGGATTGGTTCCATCGATAGCATGACAAAATACTTTAAACCAATCATGTTACGTTATTAAGTAAAAAGACATGGCGTCTAACACCAATGATAAGTTTGCTTATATTAATATAATATACATAAGTTAAGGTTTTTATCATATATATTTATGTAGTCATATATTGGTAGCTTATGCTTCCCTGTGTACTTATAATATTTCATTACACAACATCATACCTTCGTTATAGTGGTTAGATATGAAGTATTATTATATATAAGACGTGCATGCATCTCTCTCTCTCTCTCTCTCTCTCTCTCTCTCTCTCTCTCTCTCTCTCTCTCTCTCTCTCTCTCTCTCTCTCTCTCTCTCTCTCTCTCTCTCTCTCTCTCTCTTCTTTTCTTCATACACTATGCTTGTAAATACAAACCACCGGCTAGCCAAACGAACAGCCCCATATTATGATTATAAAGGTTTTGGATCAAATTTCCTAGCATAGAAGCATGTGTGAGGTGCAGGAGGGCGAGTGAGAGAGAGAGAGAGAGAGAGAGAGAGAGAAAGGCGTGATGTGGTCTACATGTCAGCCCCTATGACAGCTTTACTTCCACACAGCTTCCTATACCTTACCTACCTGACTAGCCAACAATATACTAGAATCCCTACAACATTAACATGATGTCATTATTTACAACATATTTTTTTTATTAATAAAAATATTTCAATATTTAATCAATATAGTTTTATATACATTATTATTATTATAATTATAATAATGAATAATAATCCTCTAATTTGTCATATTTTTCACAGCAAACAGTAACGATGCTAATCATTGCTTAATTAGTGAGTAATAATTGCATGGCATACACATACCCCTAAAATGTCAAGATATGCAACCCTCTTGTTTTATATGCTCGAAGGGTTGACTATCCTCAAGTCTCTGCAGGCGCACGGCTATGCAGAGAGGGGAGGGAGTGCTCATCGTTTTATGTCTTATTTCTTCATATAACTAACTATAATTTAAAAATAGAGGATTTTGACATTTTAAACCAGTAAAACTTTTAAATAAATTACACACATATATATATATATATATATATATATATATATATATATATATATATATATATATATATATAATATATATATATAATATATATAATATAATATATACGTATTATCCCTTGTGGTAAAATTATATTATTAAAGTAATAAAATAAGCTTGTATATAAAGCTGCTAAAATGCTTCAAAATAAAGTAAATGTACTGAAAGAAAGATATTGCAATAAAAAAAAAAAAAACATAATATATCAAGGTTATGGTATAAATATACGTCTTTATTGGGAAAATCTGATAGGTTAGTAGAGGGCATATTGAAAATTGCTATATTAAGTTGTGACCGTGTAAATAAGTCTATACGAAGAGATGTAAAATATAAATAATTTCATTTTATGTTAAAATATTGATAAACATCGCAAAAAAGAATAATAATAATTTGAAATTAATATACAAAGAATCTTATATAGCTGAAGCTATATGCCACTTTGATCCTGCTAAATAATGTAAAATTAAAAAAAAAAAAGGGTTAATAAATTATTAATAAATTTAAAATTATGTTGTACACGGAAATGATAAATTACCTAATTTATGCTGCATTAATGTCATTGTAATATAGCATAAATGATACTTTCAATTTCTTTATTGATCATAATATTGGTACATATTGATTACAAAAATATGTATACAGGAACACAATATATTTCATGATACAATATACAAATAATTATGCTGTATAAAACATAATATTTAAGCTCAGTAATTATGATGTATAGCATAAGTTATGCTGCATTGAACTTAATTGTGCTGAAAATGGTCTAGCATTATTACTATGTATTTCTTTTTTTTTTTGTAGCTTAACATTTTTTCCAATGTATATTGTATTTCCTTTTATCTTTAATTTTTCTTCACTCATCTCATGTCTATATTATACATTTATCTCTGTCGCGTGTGCCTTAAAATCATCATATATATGCGAGCTATATAAACGGTGTTTAATGGAATTCCTCTCTCAGCTCACACTTATCAGCTTGGTGAAGATAGACCTCAAATACCTTCATCGTATATAACCTATCACATCTTTTATACTTTTTTTAAGTTATTTTTCTTCCTTCAGTATTTTTATACGCATTTTTTTTTATAACTTGTACCTTGTCACTGATTATATCACATGCCGGTATAAAAATCTGCAATTTATTATTATTATTAAAGAACATTTTGTATAAGACTTATTTAATGTACACAAAAATGCTTTCTTATAAGTTGTTTTTATTCTTTTCTCGACAATAATGCATTATATTTTAAACACCAAAATGTCTCAACAATTATTTGTATATATGGTATATTATACAAACACATAATGCTTAAAATTATTAAAGAAGGTAAAAATAATAATGTTTTTATATAGACACATTTTGTAATTATATAAAAAAGAAGTTGTAAAAATAATGTATATCATATTAAATACAGTAAATGAGATATGTGTACATTATATATAGGTGTTGCAAAATATAACGATGAGAATAACATCTCTCTCTCTCTCTCTCTCTCTCTCTCTCTCTCTCTCTCTCTCTCTCTCTCTCTCTCTCTCTCTCGCATAAAATTTAAATGGAGAATTTATATCATACATATTATATTATAATATTTTTTAATAAAAGCATAAGCAAGAAAAGAGTTGCATTAACGACAAAAGCAAAGCACGGAAGCATATAATATTATAAGTGTTTTTTTTTTAGGTGGACGACAAGGAAAACACACACTTAGTACAGGCTTTCAGATTTTATATACTTAAAATTATGTGATGTAAAAGATTAAAAAAAAAAAGTGTGATGTACCGTATATTGTGCACACTATAAGGTGTTAGTGCGGAGACAACTCCTGCCTGAATTTCGTGTCATCTCGACCCCACCCAAATAATACCCTTTTTTTTTTTTTTTTAACCAAACCCATAAACATGCATAATAATATTCTTAAATAAAACAGTAGTTGAAACAAAAAGAAAAGAAAATAAAAAATCATGTCTAAGCATCATACGTCGTGTATACATGCACCATACCATCTAAGAATAAATTTATAGCATTATTGAAATATGACATACTATAACATAACACACATATACTTATATACTCTTTTATATATATATTATATATATATATATATATTAATGCATACATACATATACATTTTACATAAATTTATTTCTATTCTTCTATATCTATCAAGATAGTAAAATACAATAGAATTTTATACGTGTATATAAAGCAGAACAGAAATATGTTATATAAATATACATATCGATAAGGCCTACACATTTGAAAAATAAAATTTGATAAATTATAGTACAACTGACTATATGACATTAAAATTTATTTTTGAGTGGGATATTTTTACCCACATTTCAGCATTGTTTTCTTACGCCTTACTAATTGATTTTTTTTTTGCATGAAAATTTGTATGCTCATATGATTTAATCGTGAATTTTTCATGTTTATTCTAGACATTTCAAATAAACTTCTAATAAGATGGTTAAGGAATGTGACTCTTTCCTCTTTAATTTAAGACATTTATTGACTTGAGCATAATTCTGCTAATTTTTTGTTTTCTATAACATTATATAATATGACATTCAAGATAAGAATTTTTACCATTCAAAAATTCGCGCTAAATTTGCTATGTTATTCTTATGAGAAAAACACGCGATGGATTTAAATGGTAAAATATTTTATCACGGTCCTGTGTATATGTACACTAAGCTAGACAGTCTTTATTACATGCGAAGAAGTAAATTGCATTCAAATTATATTGAGATACAAAACTTTGTCGATTAAAAAAAAAAATAATGAAACAAACTATAATCTGACTTAATTTATGTAAATTAAGTTTTATGTTATATATTTATACAAATTATTACTCAATTTTGTTGATGTTCATTTTATTAACTTTTAATACTTTTACATAAATTAATAAATAAATATTGGAAATCTAAGAAAATCTTTTAAGTCTTGTTCCATTGTATAAAGGATTAAATATATTGTGACTCTTTTCTTTCTCTTGTGTCGTCGTGGATGCCGTATAGCCAATTGATCAATTATATGTTATGGTTCATGGCATGAACCAAACATATAATTCATGGATGTACTTGTTATTGTTATTATTTTTATAATATAATAATGATTTTGTATTTGAAAATAATTGTTTAATACATCATTACCCAGTAAACTACTTTATTAATAAATATACAGGGTGTTTTTTTAAAAGCGCGCATTTTAAAACGCTAATTAAAATATGAAAAAATAAAATAAAATTAACTTTTTATATATCATTTTGTAGCCAAGGGTTAGACATTTTTAAAACTGTTCTTAGAAATAAAATTGAGTGTCCAGTTTTCTTGCACCGAGCTCCAACGTAAAAATGTGCTATTTTTTTTTCCAAACGTCTTTTTTTCTGCAAAAATGATCAGAAATTTGCTTTTTTAACTATCCTTTATTAACAATTAATGAAGTCTGTTGGCATAAATAAGATACCTATAGCACTCTAAGCATGTTCTGTGATAAAAATTGAAGGATTGGGCTACATTAGTATCAGGGTTAAGGTGAAAACATTTGCGTTAAACATGGCTAAATTTGCCAACATTTCCTCTAATTTGAGAATTTTGTTTAATGATTTAACGAACTTTTTAGTTTCTCTATAATGGCTTTGCGCTCACAGTTTTCTTTCAAATCTAAGTAATGTTTGGTTTAATTATTTAAAAAAAATCAATATGATTCAAGATGCAAAGAATTAATGAATGCAGCAAAAACCAAATGAAATGTGCGGATTTCCATACATGAACCAACTTTTAAAGAAAGAGATGCAAATTAAATGTTTCCATTCTTTAAAATGAAATGTTTAAGGTTTTAATCATCAAAGCAACCCAGTTTGTAAGAATTGACAGAAAATGAAAGTTACAAATAATGTTATGAAAATTAAAGTTCATACAAAATCGGTAAAAAAAAAAAAAAAAAAAAAAAGAAAAAGTTTGATTTAAGAGAATTTTTTAAATCAAATTTAGCACTGTTTAACGCAAAAGTTTTCACCTTAACCCTGATACCAATGTGGCTCCATCCTTCCATTTTTATTACAGAACATGTTTAGAGTGCTATAGGTATCTTATTTATGCCAACAGACTCCATTAATTGTTAATAAAGGATAGTTAAAAAAGCAAATTTCTAATCATTTTTGCAGAAAAAAAGACGTTTGGAAAAAAAAATAGCACATTTTTACGTTGACGCTCGGTGCAAGAAAACTGGTCACTAAATTTTATTTCTAAGAACAGTTTTAAAAATGTCTAACCCTTGGCTACAAAATGATATATAAAAAGTTAATTTTATTTTATTTTTTCATATTTTAATTAGCGTTTTAAAATGCGCGCTTTTAAAAAAACACCCTGTATATAAGCTATTTTTGTGTTGTCTTGAGAAAATTGTAAAGTAAATAATATAATACCCTTCTGTTGTTAAATTAACTAACCCATAAACAACAGGTTCGAGCAATATAAAAATGCATATATATATATAGTTAGTTAGTTGTTAATGGTCACTTTTAAAAGCTGTCTTCAGTGGGTCAATGACCTGATAGATAGGTGCTAACAGCCTACACAAAAGTATGCGCTTTAAATGAATGACATATTATGATAAGTGCAACAAAGTATCGTATTATATTTTTATACGCAGTTCTGCTCTCTCTCTCTCTCTCTCTCTCTCTCTCTCTCTCTCTCTCTCTCTCTCTCTCTCTCTCTTTTGCAAGATATTTTTTTTATAAATAATGTATTTTTAGGAAAGCATGTGTTGACATTATTTCTTAAATACATCATGAAATTCTAATAGGATTTGACAAACGTAATGCATGAGAGTCGACATATTATAAAGCCTCTGTCTTATATTTTAGGACTTATAAAAATATTTATACGTTAGTATATTTTTATATTATATATCTAAGATTATGGCACTCAAGCTTTTGCCAATCAATATGAAGTGAATATTTTGTTGTTTTTTTTAGTTGTAAAATTCTACTTCTAAATTTTTATTCTTATTATATATGTATCAAAAGCCTCCAAATTTATTTTATTTTCTATAAAATGTGTAAGCTATTTTGATTCAGTTTCCGCAATGTGAATTAAAAACATTAAATTGAAAAGTGCATCTATAACAAGGGGTATTCAGAATTGGTTTTAAACATTAAATTTGATCACTGCTTTTATTATGAAATTACACAACTGAAGAAGAAAAAAATACAAAATAAAAAGTTTTATTTTTATCGATGAACGTATTTATTTTAACCAATTTACTGATGATATGGCTATATTATTATTATATTTATATACTGCCATTAAAACAAAATCGATTCATAACATAATGCCATAGAAACAAAACTATTTTATTTTATATCGATTCTGTCAAAATTATAGAGGTCAACATCAAGGGGCAGTATCGATATTATCTTTTTAAGTCGTACCTAAATTTTGACGTGAGATTCAGTAAAAAAAAAATTGTTGTTTTATATTTTGTATATGGTTCGTATATACATGTAATATAGAACGTCATATTAAAAGTATTTACGTCGTTCTCCTAATTGTCATGATTTTGTCACAGCAGGTTCTCATGATTTTTCTAATTCTTTCTCCTCACTTTTGCTATGTCATTTAGTTGCATGCTTACCGTTCGTTTTCCCGTTTATTCCTGCTGTGCATGCCTCTCCCAATTTTTTTTCCACCTCCTAGTATACCACCCTCTTTTTCATTAAAGCTTTTCTAAACTCACTTTTTTTTTTTTTTTTTTTACCCATCAAAACTAATCGGATTTTAAAAAAAATTGACATGTACAGCTTATATAAAACATGTAAATACATATAGCAGTAAACCTTTTCAATTTAGCTTTTTCCTTTTTTTTTATTATTTACTTTTAATGCGTATCTATAAATAAGCAGTTAAACTTAATTTGATTTCTATACACGTGGTTGTAAAAAAATGTAAACAAAAGTAAAAATAATAATTTAAAAAATATTTTCCCAAAAAAGCAAAGCAGTAACATATATTATGCAGGTCATGCAGGTGGTTTATACTCGTGTGAAACTTAGATAATCTTTAAAGTCTTTTAATTTTCAATGTGTTTCTATAATATAATTTTGTTATATACCATGTATAATATGTACAAGTGGTTGAATCATGTATGTTTAATAACCACAAAGCACAAAGCACGTGTAAATACAAAAGGCTCGAATGTCTGTCTATTGCGATGATCCTTGTGTGAAGTTAAGACAGCAGAAAGTATTTAACACCATTGCTATGCTCTTTATTTAAATCATTTAAAAAAATAATAAATAAATAAACTAAAAAAAAAAAAAAAAAAAAAAAAAAGAAGAAGAAGAAATCTGACTCGTTTCATCTCCAGTTACACTATTTACAAATCCCAGACTGAAATAATTTATTCTGAAATAACCAAAGGATGAGACTGAATGAAGGGGGGTTCTTCTATATAACGGAGAGGGACACCGTTAAAAAAATTTGTCAGGTTTAGAAAACAATGATCCTTTTTTCCCATCTCTCTCTCTCTCTCTCTCTCTCTCTCTCTCTCTCTCTCTCTCTCTCTCTCTCTCTCTCTCTCTCTCTCTCTCTCTCTCTCTCTCTCTCTCTCTCTCTCTCTCTCTCTCTCTCTCTCTCTCGCTCTCTCTCGTTAAAAAGAAAATTAATATTTTTTTTAATCCGTTTTCTCATATAGGCAAATTGTCGTGTTTAAAAAATTATGAAGATTGTATAAAAGTTTATTATACTGCAAATTAATAATAATAAAAAAAATTATGAAAAATTTCATCATACTAAAAAGTTTATACATAAAATGAAAAATTAAATTGAAAAAATACTAAAATATTTATACAATGCATACAAATATTTACTATTTATATAATGATACTGATACTTCTATAACTGCTATTCATGTTGCATAATTTTACTGTTTGAATACACTTTTAATAATGCGAATTGAAAATCAAAGTTAAATTTTGTTTAGGGTATTTTGCAGCTCTCTCACGCAACAAACCATTATGTAATCACAAATAATAATACATGATGGTTTACCATTGCAATACATGATCATATACAACTATATATTGTATAGATATGATTGTACACTTCCCTCATATAATATAATGGGAATGGGGAACGTATTTGAGTACTATTATGTATGTATACTGCGGGAATAGGGAGTAATCGAACAATATTCAATATTATATTTACTTATATCATAAATGTTTAACTTTGGCTTTGCAATCAAAAATTATTTAAAAAAAATGTATATAAAAAATTCATGCTAATTAAGTTTATAGGTTTCGAATTGCCATATAGAAAAGTCAATTATGCATATTCATTTAGTTATTTGCTGACAAAATACGTATGGGAATGTTTTAACACAATGGAATTTGTGTATATACTGTATATTGCACATATACACAGAACTATAAAAACAAAGAATCAGCAAGGACAATAAATTATTAATAATAAATATTATTTATAACATTGTTTAGAAAACTGGACGAATAAACTCATGATTTGTTTTTTCTAAGAAAAATACACTATAAAAATAATAATCTATATTTTCTCATTTCCATTTAAGGTATTTTTACTTATGGGCTTGGCATTATGAGGATGAATCAAATGTTATTATCTTTTGAATTCAAGGTAGCATTTTGAATTCGCTAATATATACCAAAGACCATTCATATATGTATCTGGTCTTTGCTATAATACTCTTTTATAAACGTATTTAGTGTTTTTATATACATTTCAATATATTCAATATCATGGCCAAAGTTTTTGTCGCATGCAATGCTCAAGATGGCCCGTATATACAGGAAAGCAGCTGCGCAAAGACTTTTTTATTTTGTATTTTAATGAATAAAATATCTCGTTAATTAGAGCGCACTTGCAACAAAAATCAAACAAACTCTATATTTAACCTTTTTCTTCTTCTTTTATTTATGAGAATCTTCATATAGATTTTTTTTCCTATTTTGTCCATTATATAAAATAAATACAATTAAGGTACAGATTGTTTACTTTGTGAAATGGTGAGGCATATTATTATAGTATATAAAATAATGTCAGTGCCAGTCAAAGGGTATACGAGAGCAAGTGCGAGTAGAGAAATAAATAGTATTTAAGTCGATTTAAATATCTAAAGTCGTGACAATGTAGACGTTGTAGATAATTCACAGAATGACCAACTTATATATATTATATACAGTTGAAATGATAGAATTTGACAATAAAGCATTAAACCGCTCCAATGAAGTGGCTGGACCATAATTGCATTTCTCCGCCTTCTCATATAGCGTGCTGTGCGTAAGAGCTAAAATGCAGAGTGAGAGCATGTGAGAGTGTTCAGTTGACCAGTCACCTCCACGTCTTTACTACTTATTTCTATCTCTTTGCTCTTGAACTTGCTATATGATATGCTTGCTGGATAGGAAACGATAACAGAGAGAGAGAGAGAGAGAGAGAGAGAGAGAGAGAGAGAGAGAGAGAGAGAGAGAGAGAGAGAGAGAGAGAGAGAGAGAGAGACGATACATGCATGCGACACGAGCAAAGAGAGGAAATTAAGGAGTTAAGGTGGACCCCCAACCTTTACAACACACATATGCATTTTGGTTGTTACGCACAGTAAGCTATATAAGAAGGCGGAGAAATGCAATTATCATCCCAGCCACTTCATTGGAACGGCGTAATGCTTTATTGTCAAATTCTATCATTTCAACTGTATATTATTTGTATTGTAGAGCAATCAAAGGGGAAAAGCATATATTTTATAAATACAAACTTAGAGAGGGGGATAGTGCATACACAGAGAACGTATTATTTGCAACAAATGATAAATGAATTGCTGTAAAAATGATTGCAAATAAATTACTATTTATTATTACGTGATTAAAAGATTGTGTTTGTTTTTAACATGCATCTATTATACATGTAAATTATAAAATTGTATTTATTATACATTTATTTTAAAATAATTATAAAAATAAATACTATATAAAATAAATTCACCTGAATGAATTATGGGAATTTATTCTTTTATATATGAATAATAGCTGTCATGAGTATTATGACAGACAAAAATCACAAATTGAATAAGAGAAATTTTACTGCACGACGTTATACCTTAAAATAAAACTTTAAGAGGTGTATTTTCTAAAGCACCTTTGCTTTTGAATAAATATTATAATTAAATTTGTAAGTAGATGAATAAATTGATATCAAGGAGTAATAATTTGAAGTCTATAAATATTATTATGCTGATAAAATAACGTATAATATAAAACTATATACAAGAATGATTTCGAAAGTGTACGTTATTTTGTCGTTTAATGGAGCGAAGTATTTCTATATAACCACTGAAATAATTCTGCAGGCAACAAAAAAAAAAAAAAAAAAAAAAAAGGAAAGATTTAATATTCGAGGGAAAAGCTTAATATTTATCACAAATATATTATGAAATAACTTTAAACAATACAAGCCTATATGCCATTTAAAAATTTTTTCCTCGATTTTTATATTTAATAGGTTTTATATTCCGCTACCTTACAATCAATTTATTTTTATATCCATTTAATTTTAAGATAATTTTGAGGAAGCTATTGTCATAATTCTTCGAAAAGGAACCTTTTTTTTTTTGTATGCCCTATAATATTATAAACAATGATACATATTATTATATATACAAAAGTAAAAATTTTTGAACAAAAGGATAAAAAATAATAAATATATATATATGATAAAGAATTATATGTTTTAAGGAAATATTTTATATATAGAAAGAGAGAAATAAATAATAATAATAAAAAAAGGTTAGTAAATTATAACTCTGTTACATATATATTGTCTTTTTTTTTTTTTTTTTTTTTTTTTTTGCTGGAATAATATTGAAGGAAAAAGAATAAAGTTGTAGGTAGTTTTGAAATTGTTAGGAAGCTTGTAGTATGTAATTGGTGTTCATCAGTCACTGATAGAAACAGAAATATATAGAGAGAGTTATGTTATGTTGAATGCAGAAGGCGCAGGAAAAAAGTGAGGGCTGAAAGGTCCACCTTTTATAACATTATATATTTACTTCGAACTGACTGCATGATGCCAAAGGAGAGAGAGAAAGAATTTTTTATTTTAAATAATAATAATGATGATATAAGAAATCATGAGAAGTCATAGAGGAAAATCATGACATTTTTACTTGATCATATTGTGAAGTTCAATCATTATTATTAAAAAAAAAATGAAGTAAACATTTCCAAATGTCATCCAATAAAATGATATATGCAAAACTTTGAATTGTAAAAGTGGGGTTATAAATACCATTCATGTGATGATAAAACTAAAGTATCCATAGACTTGTGGTATACCATCTTGAATAAAACGGTATATTTTTAAAACGTGACGTTAAGAAATAATAATGCATTAAGGTGTACTTGCGTGCGGTCATCGTGATGATAATCGTTTGCTTTGAAGAAACAGAAAAAAAAAAAAAAAAAAAAAAGGACGTCAGCACTTCATCTTTTCCCTTTTTTCACCGCAATGGTTTGTCATCGTCATAATTTTGCTCTAAATAATATATAATTCCATATAATAATATGCCTTATATACAGTTCTATATGTCTCTCCGTTATATGATCTGAATTTTTATTTCGTTTAAAAGAAATTATGTAAAACACAGTATACCAGTGTGAAATTTATATTTAAAAAAAAGAATAAAAAAAAAAAAAAAAAATACAAAGTATTTTTTAATATTTGAAAATTATCTTTGTAACGATCGCGCACTTATATATGATAATAATTTTAAATGATATTTTGCTGCATTATGAAAATGAAATACCTTAATAAATATTAATATACAGGACATGAAAATTTAAATTTAACAATTAATTATTTTGTGACATAAACAGTCAGATATTTAATGTGACACGCATGCAGGTGTAAATTTACATAATTGTTGCATAGTTTGTTATAATATCTTTCGCAATTATAATGTGCGGAGTTGAACATCGTGAGAAATAGAGCTTAGCCTTGCGTCTTTTTATTTCACCTACTCGATTTATCACGTCGAGACAGATTTTAATCTATTATTTTGCATTTAACATTGTTTCAAAATAAGAATAATAAAAATTTGCCTCTCTGATCTTCTTTTAAATTATATTATATAATATATATGAAAGCTAAACAACATGATACAATATGCTAGAATTGCTATTTAATAATCATTATTAATCGATAGGAAATTAAAAAAGGAATACATTATATATTTTTTTTCCAAACTCTTATAACATGATTTTTTTGCTATACATGTGTCATTTTTAGACTTATACGTAATTATGTGATTTCTCTGTTTGAAATTTATTTCATCGCTATATATAAAAAATAAATTATTTAAGGGTCAATTCTAATCAACCCATAGAGAATGATTAATTTTAATTCAAAGATAGTGATAAATGTTATAACTAACTACCGTCATTAATTTTAAACGTTTTTAAAAGCATATATACGAGAGACAAAATTGCTGCTGCTGCTGCTGTTTCTACTGTTGCGTGTAAAAATTAATGCTATATATAAAGTATACTTCATAATGACTTTATCCTTTTCTTTTGCTTTTATATTTCTTGCTTTTTTGATGCGTGATTTTTTTGATTATGTGTGAATTTTGTAGACCTATATAATAAAAATGACAAGTTGTGCATACCGTCTAGACTTGTATATAAAAATTCTCTATCTTACTCGTTTGATTTCTTTTATATATATATATATATATATATATATATATATATATATATATATATATATATATATATATATATATATATATATATAATTTTTTTTATATTAAGAATAAAAATTATTGAGGCATGTAAAAAAGTATTCAGTGGCTCAGGTGCTATAGTTTTTTTTTATCATATGTTGAGATCTATATAAGCTAAAGTAAAGAGGGATGCTGCAAACTTGCTCATATGTGTAAGATAAAGTGGGGGAGTGAGTAAAATAAGTGTTGAAGAAGGTCAAATGTTGCCTTTGGGATTTTTCGAATAGATCAAGGACTTTTAACAAAATATCATCTTGGCTTATATATTATAAGTATAATTTCGATTTTTTTTTTAATACAACTTACATTTTTTTTTTTTTTTTTTTTTTTTGGTATTATTATTATTATTTTTTTTACAAAGAGCAAGTGTATAGGGTGTACTATACAATGACAATGTTGAATACATAATTATTTAAGAAACATCTTTCGCATTATATGGGGGCTGCTTTGGTGGTGGCTACTTTGCTGGAATGACCTAAGCTGGCCAGAGTTCGGGCGTTGACTCGGCCCGCGGCTTTATTTTTCCTTCCTACCTTGATACTTTCTTATGCTACAATATAGCAGCCGCAGCGTCCGTCCTCTCTTATACCTCTTGCACAGCATCTTACCTCGTTACTTCTCTCAGTTTTCTCTCTCTCTCTCTCTCTCTCTCTCTCTCTCTCTCTAACCGCCCATGCTCTTTTCCATTGCAAACGCTCCTAAAACTCATAAAATTTATTGATAAATTTATTTGTATCTTCCTATTTAGCATAAAAATTTGAGTCTATATTTATATGTATAATCCTTTACTATATAGTCATCTCATAATTCACTGTCTAATAATGTTTTTCTTTCTCATTTCAGGTAAGTAAGCACTTAAGCTTCGAGGACGAAAAAAAAAAAAAAAAAAAGTGGAAACAAATATAATAAGAAAGTTCAAGGTTTTGAGAACAGTGAGTATGCAAATTACATTTATGATGCAATATTCCAATACATAAGTATATTTAAATTACCAATATATTATGTACATTATAATATAGCTTTAAAAAAACTGTCATACAATAATTTTAAATTTCAATCAAATAAAAATATATTTATTATAAAACGTTTAATAATTACAAAGCATAATATTATTATATATTATATAGAAATTAAAATATATATGCCATAGATCTGTTATTAAAGCAAATAATATATAAATTTTTATTTTAATATTGACGTCAATAAAAAAAAAATTAATATTTCTATATATTATTAAATAATATTGTATTTGGCATGTTATATAATTAATTTTATCATATTATGTTTTAAAATTTTAAAGGTTTGTTATAAATAATATTGTTAATTATTATTATTACTTTTTTATTTTGTTCACAACATGTATTAAAATGTGTGAAAAGTAAGTACTTAGTATATAAAGAAAATTTAATATATTATAATAGCTGTAACGTATATTTAACATGCATCATCATTCGTATATATTATAAATATAAATCTATATAGAAGTATGACACAGCATTGGTAAAGAAATAGACGGATGAGGCTCACCCACAAAGTTTTTTTTTTATAGCTTATTAACAAAACGTGTTATCGAACATTGATCTTCTGGACCGATACTCTATAAAAGGCTCTTATATTATGCTATCTGTATATTGAAAATGTTTTCGTTGTGAGTGTGTCTATAGCGTGCTAATGCTTATAATGTCTCATAATAATGCAAGATTTTTTTTTAACTATTACTAGATCGAAAAAATAAAAATAATACCGTTCCTTTTTTGTTCGCTCCCCAATCAGAGTCGTGTAAGATGAAAAAAAAAAAAAAAAAAAAAAAAAATGTTGTGAAACAAAACTTTTAGCTCGACTTTTAACGCCCATAGAGTCCTCCCATACCATATATAATTCTGCGAATAAATTACTTACATATAAAAATGTATTTATATTATATATTTTACCTATAGTATTTTTTTTTTAATTGCTAATATATAGTTCAACCTCCTATTAGCGATATTTCTATTTAATAGCCTGTCCCAACAGTTTATATGGTTACTATAACACAATTGTAAATCTTGAAAGTTAAAATGTTATTATTTAAATTAAACCGGTATATGTATATTTTAACTAAATGATTTCAATTTATTTATGATTCATTATATTACATCCTACATAATAAGGATATTTCGTTTCATAATTATTTTATTTTTAGTAACAATTTTAGTAGAAGATATAATTTAAAATAATATGGCTTTTCATTGTCATTTATTATTATACACAATTCATGTGTATGTGTATGTGTGTGTGTGTGTGTGTGTGTGTGTGTGTGTGTGTGTGTGTGTGTGTGTGTTAGTATAATAGAGTTATCTTAATGGATATTTTTACATTTATATATTGTATTTTATAAAATCGGTGTCCATATGATTGTATAAATTGACTCTATTTTGAATAAAAGTGACCGTTGATGAAAAATTATTATTATTATTTTTTTTTAATTGAATAAAAAAGGATACACGTTTGTTTATTATCCACTCATCATTTATAAATTTCTGACCTCGTTGCAGTATAATTTCTTCAAATATCGCACTAAAAGATACATGATGGTCTTGTTACTTAATAGCTCTATTTTCCCGCGCTGACGTTGATTGGTTAGCGCGAGCTATTCCAACTTTAAACAGGCACCTTCAATGTTATGCATAAAGGTGCCTTGGCATAAAAAATGCCGTTTACAATACATTGGAATAAAATGTAGCAATGAAAATTAAGTTCTGACAGATTTTTTTAGAGGATCCATAATATGATATTTTCTAATTAAAATTAAACGATTATCGTCAAAAAAATTTACTTACCAAATAATGGTATGTTTTGTTGTTCTAAAAACATATGTTTACAGATACGTAGGATTTTTCAATATATATAAATATACTTCATGGAATATTCATAAACTTTAATATTCAAAAATTATTAACAATAAATAAGATTTATAAATAAATTTTGTTAAACGTCACAAAAAATTAAAATAGTACAACATAACGAACTTCATTTCAGATGTGACTGATGATAAAGTTAATCTATACAAGAATGGAAATGACATAACTCAAGCAACTTTTGTATAATATAATCATTTTTGTTTTTAAAATAAACTGCTTTAAACAAAATATATTTCCAATAACTTATATATAAAGAAACAAATATAAGAATTTAATAAATAAACATATCAATAATTTCATCTAAAATGTGATATATTGTTAATGAACCTTGTTAACAAGGAGTAGAAGAAAATACACATAACGTATATATTGTGAGAATTCTGTATAGTTGTTGTTTTTTTAAGTTAATTAGTATATATGAAAAACATGAGATTTTGTTTATTATTATAAAGAGATTTTATTATTATTATTTTGAATGGAAAACAAAGTTATGTGTATATGAAAATGATGAAATATAAGACATATAAAACATAATATACATTTCATATACTTTTTTTTTTTTTGTTTTTTTTTTTTTGTTTTTTGCGCATTATAGGGTGATGGGAATAAGTCTCTAATGGGATTTATAAGAGATAAGCATTATGGTTCTCTTCGTTTCTCTCTCTCTCTCTCTCTCTCTCTTGTTTGCTTCCATACCTATAATATATACACCCCAAGCATCACTGGGCAAGTGTGAGGGCGGGGTCCATTTGAAAATCCCATCAAAATGTCACGAATTTTTACCATTAGTCATCATTTAAAGAGACCTGGAGATTCAATCTCAAAGTAAAAAATATTTCCATCAGGATATTACATCTTTTATCTTATATTCACAATGACTGTAAAAGTTATTATTATTATATAAATTTGTATGCGTTTTGTCAAGTATTCATTTATATATATATAAAACATGCCGCATTAAGGAGGTATAATTAATTTCTATTAATAATACGCAAAAGAGAAAGAAAACTATTAAAAAATAATTTTTATCTAACAATAAAATAAATTTTGTAAAATGATTATTTTTAAGGGAATACTCAATTCATTAATTATATATTTTATGATTTAAATGGAGATAAAATATATTTTTATGTGTGAGAAAAATATAATAATGTTGTTGAAGCAGAAATTTCTTTCAATTGTTTTATTTTGTATATATGGTACTTTTAATATCACACTAAACACTTTTCTGCATACTTTTTATTATTATTATTTTTTTTTTAATAAAAAATTGAGAGAGATATAGAGAGAGAAAAAATGAGAAAAGAAAAGTGTGAGATGTTTTATGTTTTTGCACACGAATATTTTATATTTATAAACGGCATTGAAGTAAAAGTATTTTTCATATAAGCAGCTTTGCTATATAAAAACATTGTGAGATAATATTATGTTCGTTATAATGTGCGAAGCGTGGGTTTAGGGGGAGGAATGAAGAAGAAAGAAAAAATATATATATATACTGCAGGTCATGAAGAGAATTAAATATAAAAAATATATATAAAAAAGGTGTGAGTGCGTGTAAGAAAAACTGCCGACATATAGAATTTTTTTTTTTCTGTGCGCACGATGCATCCATAGGTTTCCTTGTCTGCTGCTTACTTTTGCTTCTAAACACCCGTCATGTCTGCCTATACACACTCAGCTAAATTGCACATAAAAAGAGTGTGTATATGTGTATGTGTATGTGTATGTGTATGTGTATGTGTATGTGTGTGTGTGTGTGTGTGTGTGTGTGTGTGTGTGTGTGTGTGTGTGTGTGTGTGTGTGTGTGTGTGTGTGTGTGTGTGAGAGAGAGAGAGAGAGAGAGAGAGAGAGAGAGAGAGAGAGAGAGAGAGAGAGAGAGAGAGAGAGAGAGAAGAGAATCAAAGCAAAACGTTGTAAACAACAATAATATAAAAAATACTGAATATATATATATATATATATATAATTTGTGTGTACACACAAATACAATGTTGTATAAAGTCCAAGGGGGCAGAAAAAAAAGCTTTAAAATATATTGTTGTATATATACTTGAAATATATTACAATATAGAATGAGAAAACTATAGTTAATCTGAACGGATGTATAAAATTCTAAGCATTGTTTTCATGCCTATAATTATTTATTATTTATCTCATGTTGGTGACATATTTTCCTGTAGGTATATATAACGACAATGCTGACTGATTAATTTATGAAGTAAAATAAAATAATGCATGAATACATATTATACTGTATATAGTTATCAAAGAAAGAAAAATTTGAAATCACATTCCTTAAAAATTCTGTTTAATATTATTAATTGGTTAATCATAATTTAAACGGATTCTTTGTTTTAGTTTAAAGATTTTTATTATTATTATTATATAGGACATAATAAAATTTAAATAATTTATTACCATAAAATGTGTAACATTTTTTAAAAAATTATAATTTTTATTACTATTTTTAGAAAAATGAATAAATTATTTTTATTATAATGAATAATTTAAACATCATTGACAGCATTGTTTAAACAATGAATTTTTACTATAGTGCTAACAATTAAGTTATGTATAATTTAGTAATAAAGTGAATACGCGTTTTATATAGAAAGTCTTAAATTATTCTGAAATGGGGCGATGATCGGTGTGTGTGAGGGGGGAATGAACAGCGGCGTGTTAGCCGGGTAGGCTGGCGGGCGGGCGGGCTTGCGAGCGTTCAGTGCCGGTGTGAGCTGGCTGGCCACTCAGTCTGTAATTACGAACAGGCAACGTGTGAAGGACGCCACTATTGCAAGATGGTAATGAGTACTTATACTCTGCCGGCCTCTATGCTTGCCACGCTGCCGCTGCTGCTATGCAGTGTATAGTACAGTACGTAGATATAGATACAAGTATGGAGTGAAGAGAAAGAAAAAAACATAATCTAATATCATTCCGTCACATATAACTTTATCCTGTATACCGGACTTTCCATGTAAATTTTATTTTCCCATTATATCAACTGCACATTTTTTTTTTTTTTTTTTTTTTATGTATACGTATTCTCATAAAAAATAAAAGCTCTTAATGCACTTTTTGTTTAATTATCTCGCAGGGTCAAATTTTAATTTCATATACAAGCAGCAGAAATAAAATGAACTTTTTTATGTTTTTATTATTATTTATACATTAAGCTTTTATATTTTTTTTTTCTAATGAATGCAAATTGAACCAGCATTTAGTAAACGGAAAAGACACTGTAAAAAAAAATCATATATAATTTGACGTTATAGAATAATTAACTTTGAGATGTACTTTATCAATTTATGCAATAAAAAATAAACTTGCGAAATTTTCAAGGTAAAAGCGCAAAATTTGGTACCCGCAGTAAACTTTAAAAAAAAAAATAATAAAAAACTTTTAAAATACATTGCTGGTTAGTGTCAGATATAGTGTATAAAATATTATGCATGTGTTATATTTATTTATATGTATTATGACACTGAGCTTATTTTATTTCACTTTTACTATTATTTAGGTTTGGTAAAAGTATAATATTACTTATTCAATCGAAGATATCATGAACTTAAATCAATAGAAACTATGACGTCACAATTAAATACCATAAAGTATATATAAAAAAATGTAAATTATATACTTTCACTGTTACACTTTTTAGAAATGTATATTTATACGTCTCTTTATTATTTTATTGTGATTTAATAGATTATAATAATTAAATAATATATTATTCAAAACTATATACCACCAATATATTATGCAAACACGCTCGTCTATACCATTAAAATAAAGAGTAAGAATTTGATTTAGTAGATTCTTTGTAAGATTTGGGAATAGTATCGAAACAAGCAATCAACTTGACACTATTTTATTTCCCAACCTGTTGTTATTTTATATATTTTAGCAACTAAAGTGTATGGGAAACCAAATGACAAAAAATTAAGACGTTTGACAAAATATAACAAAAAACTTAAGGTAATATATGACCGACTGATATCTCGCAAACTATAGACGGTCGCGAATTATAACATAACATAAACACAAAATAAAGAAGAAATGGTACTTCAAAGTTTGGTTACGTCAAACATGTCTACGATCAAATATTAAAGTCATATATTCCACTTTAAAGATAACATGTAAATACTGAAATTCAAATTTTAGTGGCAAGTTTTAGTCAAATTAGAAACTTTTTTTAAATGAAAAATATTATTAAAACTTTTTTTGGAACATTTTTTTTCTTAAATTTACTCGATTTTATTTGAATTATAGTGTTTGTTTTGTTGGAAATAAATAATGTACAAAAAATTATTGTGAAAATATAGTTCTTCTTTTAGCGATTTCCGGTCCAAGTCGGTCACCTTCTACGTTAATCTTTTTTTTTTCTTTTTTTATATATAATTATTTTAAGTTCCACAAGTCTAGGCAGCCATTACGCCTGCAGAAATAGAAACTAGATAACCCTCCGAACGTTTACGTATTGAGGTATGAGCAAAAGTCTATGTCACAGGCGTTTTTTTTTTTTTTTTTCATTCTCCAATCTTCTTTAAAACTACGAATCAAAGGGCATCAACAAATATGCTCTAACCTTTTGACTCATACACAGCATGTAAAAATAAAATAATTATACTTGACAGAGTACGTATCACTATCATAATTAAAAAATTACTGCAATATTTCATGTAAAAACAAGCACTTATATGCTGTATTTTATATTATATTAAAAATAATATCTATTATATTATTCATTCTGTAAGTACCCATATACAATTTTTTTTATTGTTATTATTAATTTTAATGATTATACATTGTTATAAAATAATTATTTCAATTTAATTTTTTGGGATGAAAAATTAATGATTATCCTTTTCAATTTGAATAGTCCCTTCAATTCATTTCACCCAACCATTCAAGCACTTGCTGTATATGTTAGTGTATATAAAAAAATATAAAAAGGTAACTGATTATCCCTCTCGATAAACAAACCCAAATTAATGAAGCAAATTATTGTATTATTATTTTTTTTATAATCATTACAATCACTTGAAAACTATTCTAACATATATTTTTTTATATACACAATTATGTTTTACATTAATCATAATTATGATTTCAGTTATATATGTTATATTGTATATTACTATAAGTGGTATGTTTTCCTTATTTTCATTTAAAACAATACATTCCTTATTGCATGCAAGTATGTATATATGTATATATATATATATATATATATAATAATATATATATATATATATATATATATATATATATATATATATATATATATATATATATATACATAAAAAAATTATATTAAAATCTTTATATTATTATTTATATTATATAACATAAAAGAGGGGTCTATAAAATTAATATAAAGGTATGTGATTCAATGTTTACGGGTGAGAAAATTTGTAACAAGTTCTTAATGATTGTTAAAGCTATTATACATTTTGTAATTATGTTCTTCTGCATATGCCTTCTCAAATCAAAGAGTTAACTTGTTTGTCTCAGTTGGGGGGCCTCATGATTTTTTAGTCTTACTATACTGGGGTATAAAGAGAAGACGAAGTAGCAGAGAGAGAGAGAGAGAGAGAGAGAGAGAGAGAGAGAGAGAGAGAGAGAGAGAGAGAGAGAGAGAGAGATAGTAACAATAATAACAACAGCAAAATTTTCTATCTACTTTACAATATCTCAGCATATATAAAGCGAGTAGCTGCCGGCACTTATTATACATTTAAGTATGACTTTGAATATAGATGATGGGATGCTGTAAATATAAAATGAAAATATTTTTAAAAAAGAGAAGTAATTTTTAATTTCTGTTTAATTGTTATAATTCTCACTGAATTATATATATTAATGCGTATTATCACTTTTCTTCTTTCTATTTTAAGTAAGTATTAAAATATTTTATCAATTATAAAAATTTAAATGAAAATAAATTTAAATTAAATTAAAATTTAAGTAAAGAAATGAACTAATTTTAATTAAAATTTACTAACAAAATTATTAAAATAATTTGTGACGTTTTTAATTGTCTTTAATTAATTTGTCTCACATTATCAATGTAAATTGTAGAGAGACTGTATTTACTGTAAAACAGTTGGGTTAAATTGAGAGGTTGTTTGCCTGATTTCGCCCATTAAAAGCCATTAATTATTATTTCTTATTATTAGAATTGTATGTGGATTATTATTTTATTTATATTAACACTGCGGTATAAATAAAAGAAAATATATCAATATATTTATTTTATAATATAGAAGTTACAAAGTTATATAATTAAAATTTATACTTTTCGTATTTATTTTATAAATATCCCCCTCTTAAATTGTTGAAGTTTTTTTTCCCCCCCCAAAACATTCCCATATGTATAATCTTATTTATATTTGAGCAAATCATCAAAAAGAAATACAAAATTAGCCAGCAGCTTTTTTCTTTCGTTTATATTATATTATTATTATATAGAGTAACAATAGCAATTTTTGAATTTTAAAATTTCTTTATAACAACATGGATCATACGTTCTTGGAATAAGTAAGTGTTATGTATGTATATATCTAATTTTAAAGTTTTTGTTGCGGCTAACCCACGTTTTATATATTATATATATATATATATATATATATATATATATATATATATATATATATATATATATATATATTAGCTGTTATAAAATATATTTACGTCACACCCGCTCATATACATAATATACATAGCTATATGAAACGATATGTCAGGAACGAACCTTACTGCCTCAAGCCAACAAGATTGCTTTATAAAACATATTATAATATATATATATACCATATGACATTGTTTAGCATACCTTACAACACTTCTTCTATATAATAATGTACAGTATTTATATATATACAATAAATTTTAAATTCTAATATTTCATTAATTATATTTTTATTAATCCTTTGCCTTAATTCATTATATAAGCCCATAATTTGTAAGTTCTTGATATTTTGTTTAACTCATATTGACATTAATACGGGGGTAGGGGAAACTTTAACTTCTTCTCGTTACCTTTTTATATATATAGTACGTTCAAGTTCTTATTATATAAAAATATAACGGTTCTATTTATTGCGCGGCGTATATTTTATATATTATAGTCGATTCATGCATATTATTATAAGATGCTGGCACCTCATAAAAATCTCTATCTTTATTATTATTATAATAGCAAATGTTTAATTTAAACTAATTAATTTTTTTTTATACTTTTAATAATCTTACAGTTAGTATAAAAAGATAAAGGCGGGTTTTACACAGTGTCAAACATGTCAAACGTCATAACTAATTCTATCCAACCATACGTTAGTGATATTGACTTCTACTTCTCTCTTTTTCTCTCTCTTTTATACAGGGAACTGTCATTTAAAACACGATGAAAAGTTGATATGGAGTATATAGAATAAGGAATATATTTTTAAAAAAATACTGATTAGTAATATTAATAAATGTAATTGAAATTTTAAGTACACAAATAATAATAACCCAAATAGTGATTGCAACATCAATGCTTTATGCATTATATATCAAGACTTTTTTTTTTAACAATGCAAGATTCTCAGGTCGTTAGTGTTTACGCATTAATTCTATTACACCTGTATATTTAACAATAAAAATCACCCACACATTCCCAACCTCAAATTCCAAAAACATTCCTTATCTCTCTCTCTCTCTCTCTCTCTCTCTCTCTCTCTCTCTCTCTCTCTCTCTCTCTCTCTCTCTCTCTCTCTCTGTCTCTCTGTCTCTCTGTCTTCTATTTTTTTTTTGGCTAAATTATTTTCTTATTAAAATTTTAAATTAGATATTACACGATGGAGGGGGAAAATAGATTATAGTATTGTTACATAAAAAGTCGGTATATATGAGAAATAAAATATTACATTTTATTACTGTTTGAGTTCTATATCCCTTTTTTTTTATATTCTATCGTGATACTTTGATTGTCGGTTTGTTTATTCTTCCATAGTCTTGGTCTAAAAGGTGCGAGATAGGATGCATAGTAGAGGACCACCCGTGCGTTCGATGACTACCTTTCTCTTGATGGGAACCATCACATTAACTTCCAAACCATCTCTCTCTCTCCAGTGCAAAAGTTTTCTGTATCTCAAAACTATACACCGCCCTCTCTATTCCTTGAACTTCTGTTTCATTCAAACCAGAAATTTAAATTGAAATTTTTATTTCTCTTTCGAGAAGAGCAAAAGGTTGAAGACTTACATTAGGCAATTCAAAAGTTTATTATTTTCCTTCTCTCTGTCATATCTGGGTGCTTTTAATTTTTATATTACAATGTGAAAGTGCAAGATGCGCATGGCATTTTTTTTCTCCTTTCTTATTATAAAAGTCCGAATTTATAATGCAATGACAATGCTTTTCAACAAAATTTAAAACTTTATATATATAATTCACTCTAAAAATTGGTGCATTACTTTATATAGTTACGAATCCTAACTTATTAAAGATAATCACTTTTAAGTTATTATGAGTAGCTAAAATAATGCAATTTAGCAAATTATTAACCATAGCTATTTTAACTTAAAATAGCTTAAAAAAACACAAAAAAACTTAAAATAGTTATTGTTAATAATTTGCTAACATGCATTATTTTAGCTATATACTTATAATAACTTAAAATTGATTATCTTTATAATAACTTAGTATTCGTAACTAAAGTAATGCACCAATTTTTAAAGTGTTGCATTTGCACATACAGTATAAAGTTTTAGAAAAATTAGGTTAAATAACTATATAATAATATTTTGGCTATACATATTAATAAACTAATTGATGATATACCATTATAAATTCGTTATAATACATTTTTTTAAATATTCACGATGATTGAGACATTTTTTTTATTATTATTACATTACAGTATAAATATAGTATAAAAAAAAACATTTAATCAACCAATCATATTATATGTCGTTTATTTATTTTTTAAATTTAACATAATATAATAACAACTGGTAACAATAAAAATGTTAAGAAAAGAAATATTTTTTTTTTTTTTGTATTATACAATACTTTTTTAAATGGTATTTATATAGCATTGTGTACGTATACAGTACATATACATACATAATACCGTATGTACATCAATGGCATTATACTTGTCGGCATTAACTAGTACTACAAGTAGACAATACATTTTAAAGCAAGTCATTATGACCTCCATTAGATGTCCAAAAATATACGCTAAACATTATAATATACGTATATATCGCAATATATGTTATATAATATATTACTTCTCTTTCTCTCGCTCTCTTTCTTGACTTTTTTTTTATACATTACATACCATGAAGTTTTTTTTTTTTTTTTTTTTTTTTTTTTTTTGTCATAAATTTTATTGACTTGATATAAAATAAATTATATAGTTTAAATGTTGTCATAAATATAATTAATGCGTAAATTAATGATACAAATCTTCAATTGTTAATATTAAAATATAATAATAACTTTTAGGTCGATAACATTTCAACGTGGACCTATAGTATATAGTGGTATTGAATAATAATAATAATTAATTATGGTAATTAATGATAAATTTCTCATTAAGGAAAGTATAACTCATTGTTGTTTTTGAAGGATGAAGTCTTATACTAAGAAGAAGTATACACATATATTGTAGACAGTAACATTTCGTATTTAAATTATGATTAGCTTAATTGACTTTTCTCTCTCTCTCTCTCTCTCTCTCTCTCTCTCTCTCTCTCTCTCTCTCTCTCTCTCTCTCTCTCTCTCTCTCTCTCTCTCTCTCTCAAAATATGTAATCTCCTAATCTCCCTATAATAATTTCGTTACTAAGTTACAGGCCAGAAAACAATAGAGTATTTCATCTAGATGGTGCTTTTTGTAGGTCAGTTTTTTAAAAGAAGAAAATAAGTGTTAATCTGCGTTAGACCGCCTTTGACTTAGGTCGTCAAAAACCTGTATATTCCAATTAATATAAGCCTAAAAACATTTTTAGCACTAAACCACAATAAATAGACTAAAAATGGTATAATTAAATATAGTTCACTTCCTTTGAAGATGATTTAGAATATAGGCCATTTATTTCATCGTCTTTGTAGGATGTTGTATATGGTCTCACCTATAGGTCATGGTCACTTTGAACTACAGATTCTAACAAGATTCAATATTCTAATAATAATATCTAATATCTAATGTAATATCTAGGTATTACTATAATGTTGTTTGGTTTGTCTGTTTGTGCCTACAACAAACCAATCCAATCAGCAAGCGGAAAGTGTCTCGATTTGAATTTTGTGGTGGCCTAAAAGGTCACTATATAATTCAGAATATGGGTTCTAACAAGATTCTAAATCTTAAAATCTATATCATTAAGGTTAATTGCTGTATTATTGTGTGGGTACAGGCTAATTAAATGACGTGAAAATGAACGAGAAATGAAATGTCATCAGCTTTTTGCAAAAGAAAAGTGTTTATTTCCGGTGTTGGCAGTCGTAATTCTTTCCAATTTTTTAGAAATGTAAAGCTATATACTGATTATTATTATTATTTAGCTTTAAACTATTTCTGTGAACCAATTTTTGGTTTTTATATATGCTTTTCTATAAAAGGCAATAAAATAAAACATTTCATTTCACAATTTTAAATTTTTTCAAAATCCTGCTTAATAAAATCGAGAGGATTATCATGACATTATAAAGCCTATAATATATATTTCGCCAACGGATGACACTATAGAATTGAGAAGTGCGCAAAACTGAATTTCGAGAGATAACATCATCGATATTAAAAACACATTTATACTATTATGCAGTTTATAATATAATTATCCTGTTTTTCCCCTATATATATCAATACTATTTAAGTACGATTGTTTAAAATCATAACACAATTCTTACAAGATTTTGGGCAATATAAAAATAGCTATATGTTTATACATTATACGAAAGAAAATATAGACAAATAACAATTTTTAATTATATAGAGAATTATTTATACGAATATTATAATAACACTGCGTCGGATCGGAATACACGGTAATTTATTATTAATAAACTTGACAGGTTTTTATAAATTTTCATGCATATTTTTAATGTCATCATTTAGCATAATATAGGATTTGGGGCTGGGCTGCTGTACAGCAAGTTTTGTAGATATAAGCATTATATATAAACTAAACAAGCAAAAGCAAAGTAAGCAAGCAAATCAAGTTAAAACTCATTGAATATCAGGGAGGGAGTGCTTTGGAAAGCATTTTCTTGTCAGTATTAAGGAGGTGTCTGGATTTTGGGTGGCTATATGGAAGGGCGGGGGCCAACACTACATTAAACCTTTGTATAACCTTGTCGTGTATTGTATACATACTTGTGACTCTTTAGTAGCTAATAAATACTTGCATTATTGACATTTTTTTAATTTCAATATATATAAAAGTATATAGTTTTCAACTGCTGCACCTTAATGAGAGGTATAGTGATGTTTAAATATGTTGTAAATATTTGATAAAATTTTATATCGGCAAATCACTAAAAAAAATCTTATTAAAAATACTTTTGGTCTATTAAAACATTGCTAATTTGAGTCGTCATTAGCGCAAGGTGGTACAATAATCTCACACTTGGAATTTGATTTGATTTTTTTTTCTTTTTTTAAGTTTCACACGTAGTTCGAAGCAGTTTTCTCTTGTAATGGTATTTAAAAAAAAGGGATAATAATTAAAAATGAGTACAAAAAAACAACTAAATATTTGCACAATGTGAGAAACTTACGTTATATATAATATAAGTCATTTCTGTTCTGTTATACCATATCATAATGCGAATTTAAAAATAAAATAAAATCTTTGCAGATCATATAACAAGTATGACAAAAATCATTTCTATAAACTCTGCATTGTAAATAATAATAAATATATATTTATATATGAAAGAATTATTTATAAGTGCATATATAATACGACGCAAAAATAATTACTTGAATGCTATATTATTAATGGTTGATTGCAAATGTTAATGTTGTATAATTAGTTATAGATAATTCTAATTAAGTGATAATGTCATTCTTCGTTTCATTTACAGTAAATATAATGTATAGTAGCCAAATAAATGACCGTTCACTCAAACTTCATGTATATTATACATATACTTGTTTAATTCCATATTAATATATTATGTTAATATCTACATATTTTTATTTTTATAAATTAATGTACGGCTGTTAATATAATATATATATTAATTCTTATATTGTATACCACATGCGGATAATTTTTACTTCTCTTTTTATATTACCTTTTTTTTTTAAATAATTTAAAAATGTAAATCATAATCAGAACAAGTTTCAATTAAAATCTTTATACTTATTAATTATCTTATGTATTATTTATGCGTGCTTGTCAATAATATATAACAGATGAATCGGTGCGATTTATCTCTATAAATACATAATTTTTTTTTCCTTCGTAAGTAAAAATGATTTGAATACAGGTCTAATTTTTATATATATAAGCCAAGTACAAAACTCTTAAATCGAAATTTACAAGTACAGTATTACATACCGTATATGCAAAAATATTTACAGTTATGTTTATTTGTACTAAATACTTTACACAATTAATCGAAACATATATTACGTATATACCATACAGTATTATAGCAACAATATTATATAGATTATCAGATGCAGTGTGGGAGTAAATTTTACATAAACATGAAATATAATTATTAGTTTTTTTTAGTATATGCTATTTTATTATTATTATTAATATTTCAATATTTTATGTAAATTTTAATTTTTTTATATATATATATACACAAGTAGCCCGTTAAAAATTGCCTGGAGAGATTATTATACAAGTTTTTAGAAGAGAGCGAGAGAGAGATTGGAGCTTCTATAGATCAGCAAGTTTGCCGCTTAAAATCGCGTCAAAATTATAGAAATGTTTTAACACAATTGCTTCTATATATATTTTGTGTTCAGTTCATTTCTTTCGTATAGCAGCTCATTTGACATCCATCTTTTCGCCTTAATTTTTGTGTTACTTGATTTCTTTCTCTTCTGCAGCGTCTCTCTCTCTCTCTCTCTCTCTCTATCTCTCTTCCTAATTCATATTCACCCTACAGGCCTTTCATTTTATTATTATGATTATTATACGTGCTACTGCTTTGTCTTACAAGTTATATATTATATATATATATATATATATATATATATATATATATATATATATATATATATATATATATATATATATATATATATATATATATATATATATATATATGACACATTTTGGGACCTTTGTCGTTAAATTTTTTATAATATGTATGTAATTACATCATTTTCCATAGTATTTCTACACAGCATTATAGTTTTTGTTTTACTGTCTTATATATTTTGCATATCACAAAAGGCATAATAGTTTTGAGTGTGAATGCGCATATATATATACTGTTCTGTATATATACATTTATACATATATACATGTAATGTAACAAGTTTATAAATGGAAATACCCAAACGTAATTTTGTTTCCGTCGTATAACTGCTAAAAACACAAAAAAGTGATATACAATTACAAACGCGGGTAAGAAATAATTATATTTATTTTACATTTTATCTGTGGTATGAAATAATCAAAATGTATAATGTAAGAAAGTCTTAAAAAAAATATATATACAACATATTTTAAACTATGCAATTTTACAATTCTACAGAAAAAACATCTGCTTTTTCTGATTCACTTTTAATTGTTATGATGATGAGGTTAAACACTATATAAACGTGCATCATAATAAATTATAAAATTTGAAACAAACTCCACTGATTTCGCATCTTTATATTATATACGATATATAATTATATAATGTGTGTATGTGCATGTATACAGTTTTAGGATTTGCTTTATTGTTAAAGGAATGGACCAGAAGAAAACAAAAGCATTTATATCACAAAACACTTGATGGGACTTTTAAATGAATAACTTTAGTTTGTCTCAAAACCCAACTGATAGCTCCGTAGCAGTGATCACAAAACTTCGATTTATGCAACCCGCACAACATTTTATACTAATATTTGCATGTTTCGGACGTCAGAAACATGAATATTCACGCAAATTGCATATACTTTACAATATGTTCACGCTCTCTCGTGGGGCTACATTAACAATCTGGTAAAAATTGTCATCAGTTTTGAAGATCCCATTTCATGTTTATTCATTAAAAAGCACATGTGGTTTTATGTGGTCTATGGCTTCAACATAATATATTCATTTATCGGTTACACGTTTCATATAACATTTTAATAATTCTGTTAAAAATAGCTTCTATATGAATAATAATAATAAACTCTTGCTTTGTTGACACTTGACAATCATACGATGCATGATTTATTTATTATTGATTTTTTATTATTATTATATTCCTTTACTTTCTTGTGTGTTATTTAGGCTCACAGAGGCGTATAAGAAATAACATTTTAAAGAAATATAGCAAAATTAGTAAAGTAGTGCAGCCAGACCACACCGCACATTATCAAACACACATATAATTGTTACCTTGAATTGTTTCTACCGCATATTCTCACCGTGAGAAAATATACCTTGATCTTAATGTACTATATATTTCTTATATTAATAATAATAATAAAGCTTACAAATAGCAATCCCAATTCATTGACAAGTATAATATCATTATATTATTGCCTAATTTTATTATTATTATTATTATATATATCAAGGCTAAATATTTGTGAACCATATAAAGCTTAATAATATCAAAATATGGATTTTATCACGCAAATTTTTAAGCCTAAGGAAAAGTTTTTAAATTAAATAAATTAAATTAAAAAAAAAATAATAATAATAAAGTATAATAAAATATTTTGTAAGAGTTGTCTTGCGTGGTAGCCCATTTTTTTACTTTTTTTTTCTCTCTTTTTCTTTTTGAAGAACCTTATACAAAATATTATATGACAAAAAATATTTTAACGTGTATATCTTCACTTTTTAATGGATGCCATGTTTGAACAAGTTTCTTTTATAGAAAAAAAAAAAAATGAAATGAAATGAAACATATTATTATGACCCTGAGATATGTATAGTATAGTTTCCTTGCTTCCTTCTAATTTTACATGTAAAAATATTTTACACTTTCCATTTTTTCTTTTAGGTTTGTGTTATTCAAAAATTTAATGCTACATTGATATTAATATGATTCATATATTATTATTTTTGCCAAGGGGATAAATAATAATTCAATTGAGCTTATATTGAAAACTAAATTTCAATTATTCATATATATTATTTAATATTCACATATTGTGTTTTTGTACTGAATGTTATTTTTTTTAATGTTTTTATTTATATTTTTAACACGACAAGTCTTCAGATGAAGTCATTGTTTTGTCTGTAAAAAGACAAACATATAAAGTTATTATTATTATTATTTCCCAGCAGAGATTTAAAAATATAACACTGCTATATGTTCTATGCGGTGTAATATTATTTTACTTTACGTTTTGTGTATAGTATGCATATATATTTTTTATTATTATTTTCTTTGAACTACATTCAATATTCCCAAGAGTCAAAGCTTCTCAATCATACTATACATATTTTTGTAGTCAACCTCTCTTATGATTTGCCACCCTATATCTTTTTGCATGTATTGTATACATAATACTTATATTCTCTATTGAAAAATATAAATATATTATATTATATACAGTGGCACATATAATATAAGACCAACAGCAGTCAGTTGCTTTATAAGAGTAAAAAAAAAAAAAAAAAAAAAAAAAAAAAAAAAAAAAAAAAAATCTAAAATGAAAAGGTTAAGGTGTGCTGTATGTTGCTTTTGTGTGTATATATTGCGAGAAAGAGAGAGGCTAAAGGCAACAATATGGCATCCATCACTGACTTTGAGACACGCTAACAAAACTGTCTCTCCTCCTTCACCTCCTCCTCAACATGATCTTGACATCACGACAAGAAAGAGACCCTAACCTATAGCTTATAATATTGAACCCCATATAAAAAAAATAAAAAAGTACAATTCACCGGCGCATTTTTTTATATTATAAAGGTTATGAATAATGTTATTGTTGAATTTTTCCGGTGTTGCTGTATAACGTTTTTACAGTACAATGAAAAAATTATTATAATACCCATATAGATTTTCTTTTTTCTTTTCGTCCATATAAATATCAATATAGTGTTCACACATCATAAAAATAAATCCGATATATTTCTATATATTTATATAAATATAGTAAAGTTCATATAATAATTGTGTACTTTATACAAGTGTGTTTACGTAGGATCATAAGATGTGAATAAATAAAATAAAAAGGTCTTGGTTATTATGTAACACTAGTTTTACGGCTTTATTATATTGATAAGGTTAAAAGTTCACATAAAATCTGTGCGTCCTCGTTGCATAAAGTGATAACTGTCATGATCTATTTTAGCATGTAGAGACACAATATTAATAACAAGATCAAGGCATCTACATAATGTATATTTTAATATATCCTTCTATTTTCATGGTTACCTGTCCAAGTCCATAAAAATGACATTTTTTTTTTTAATGGTTTAGTCTTAATTGATATAAACAAATCATAATTGTCCATTTATGAGATTTCTGAAAACATATTGTCTCCTTTTTTCTTATTTCTGACTGCCTTTTGCATATTAAATAACACATATAACATCATGCACGTTGTATGCTTGTGAGATTAAAAACTAATCATAATCATGTGTTCAATTTAATGTATACTGAAAAAAAAAAAAAAAAAAAAAAAAAAACTAAAATGAAAAAGTTAAGGTGCAATGTGTGTTGAAAAATATATTATGTTTTTGTTGTGTTTAATTTTTTCATGCCACAAAGTTTTTGTTATTAATAAACCAAATTAAAATGTTGATAAAATTGAGTATAATATATACAAGAAGTGTATATTATAGATTAGACAAAAAATAAATAAAAATAATTATATATAATAGGCATTTTCTAGTGACTGATCATTTTCTTTGTGACATTTTCAGTGTTTAAATTGGGTATACATTATGTTCAGTTGAAATAACATTTTAAAAACGTTTAGAAAAATATTTTAAATAGTTGTCTGCACGCTTGGCGTCTAAGTACTTTTTATCAGTTTTTATCATTATTTTAATGTCTTACGTTCTTAAATCCCTACTTACAACAATGCATACTTTTAGAGTGGGTGAGGAATGTTCATATTCACTTCCGGTATTTGACCCATTGGACACCTCTTGTTCTTCACTCCTTTTTTTTATGTTAACTTTTAACTTTAAAACCTTTCGTGGTTTATCCCGCGCCGTTTTATAAACTCATCTTTAAATAAGGTGTGACAGGAACACATAAATGTAATGACGTGTTCTTTCCTTTATAGATTTTACGTTGCAAAGGCTTGCATTATGTTTCTGCGTAAACTTTATGAATCAACTGAGGGTGACACAACTGTCGGCTAACATCGAAAGCATATAAAGGACAAATTCTTATTCCATTCAGAATATATCACTTTTTTTTCTCTTTTTTTTTTTTCCTCGTTGATTGTTTTTTTTTATGAACAATATATAATAACTTTCAACTTGTGAATTTTTTTTTGTTCCGTCATTTTTTTTCTTTCGTTCTCATAATATTTTACAAGAATTATAAATTTAACATAGTCATTGCGAACGATTATTATTATTTTGTTAGATAGAGTATGCGAGATAAAATTTAAATAAATAATTTGCAGTTTATATTTATAATATCATGATGTTTATACAAAATTATTCTTACTTACAGGATAAACAAAAAGTTGATTTAATATTTTATTACTGAACCATCACTCTGTGGAGGATAAAACCGGAAATATTATTATGGGATAATAATTAGGTTCGTAAATATTAAATAAAATATCATCGCATTTATAAAGAGCACAATATATAATACAAAAGCGTATCTAAAAAAAAAAGAAAAAAAAAAGTGGGTTTTCTTGCTATTATATAATGTGAGAAGTTTATTGCATGATGTCAGCAGGTTTATTGCAATAATTATTTTGAGAGTATATTGTATATCAGAATAAAAAGAGCTAGAAAAAATAATAATAAAATAAAAAATATCCATTTGGCAAAGTTTTGAAAGACAATTGTATAGGTGTGTCCCGACTTGAAACAGGAAACAGTTGTCACATATCCGAAATAGATAAGTATATAGAAATTATATAGACTGTTAAAGATAACAAAATATCAAAATTTTAAAGAAACACTCTCGACCATGAAAAGACTTTAAATATTGAAAATACGTATATATATAATTAATAGTCTTTAATATTATTTTCAATAAAGAATCAGTAATAAAAGTTGCACCCACATTATTTTGTATAAACAACAAATAAAATAATAATAATTTTAATATTATAATAGTATATCGAGGGCTACGCGGCAATTCGGAACTTGTGCAGCCTCCGCGCGCGCAAGATTGAAACATATGGATTCTCCGCGCACCTACTTTTTGGCACATATGCAGCCTCCGCGGCCGCTAATATTGAAACATGTGTAATCTCCGCGGACGCTACGAATGAAACATATGTACATTCCGCGCGTACGAAAAGTGACACATCTGAAGAATGATATTTTGGCACATCTGAAGAAAGCTATACCTACCGATATGAATTGCATTTACAGATAAAATTTACATGGAGGATGATATAATATCATCGGATAATAAATTTAAAATTGTATTTAAAAAAAATTAATAGGTTAATAATAAAAAAAAACTAATTAAAAATTAAATTATAAATAGACAGATAATTAATAAATAAATGATCATATCAATAAATGAAGCAATAGGTAAATAAATTTATTTATAAATAGGTAAATGAATCAATGAATAAATAAATAAATAAAAAAAAAATAATAATAAACAAGTAATGAAAAGTAAATGCATATGTTCAAAAGAAATAAAATCATACTTTTAACAGTAAAATTTGAAATGTTTTCCTCATCTAAATATTTTAACACCTTCTCTACTAAAAACTTAAAGAATTTAAATTATCACCTAAAATAACACATAAAGAAACCTACCTTAAAATTTTAAGACTCTTCTTAAATTTTTTAGTAAAAAATAATCTTATCAAAAAACCGACACTACAATAAAATTACACACTTCACTAATGCTCTGCTTTTTTTATTCACTGCAATTATTATAATTTAAATTAAATAATTTAATTTTTTGAAAAAATCAATCATAAAATTTAATTTATACGGAATAACTAAAAATACAACTACACTCTCCACAAAGCAGAATGAAAACTGAAACATTTACCGGCAATAGTCAACTAGACAGGATGTTTACAATTTTGACCTTTGAAGTGTATGTATGATAAGAAAATACTCTAGCTGATCATTCATAAGTTGACTTGAGGTAGTTGAGGTAGGGTAGCTTAAAAATTCATAAAATGAATCACAAGAAAATTCTATTATAAAAAAAATCAGAGCTTCGAAAAGTATTTTCCATTTAAAATAAATAAAAACTTTTTTTAAAAAACATTATTAGCATATTAATTTAAAAAAAAGTAATGGTACATAATATATTTTTATTGTAAAATTATCTATTATATCTTATTTAAATTTTATTTACATCATTAAATCATTAAAGCGTTAAGTTTTGCATCAGAGAAATTAAAAAACTTGTGCTTAAAACTTGTAATCATAAAACTCTGCAAATTATTCAGATGTGTCACTTTTCGTACGCGCGGAATGTACATATGTTTCATTCGCAGCGTCCGCGGAGATTACACATGTTTCAATATTAGCGGCCGCGGAGGCTGCATATGTGCCAAAAAGTAGGTGCGCGGAGAATCCATATGTTTCAATCTTGCGCGCGCGGAGGCTGCACAAGTTCCAAATTGCCGCGTAGCCCTCGATATATATTATACATAATTTTATAGAGTGAGAGGAAAATTTGATAGGTGAAAATTTAGGACATGAATAATAATATTTTATATTATAAAATTACTATGCACTGGTTAACTGAATTCAAAACAAAACAATGATTTAAATCTATATTAATGCTATAAAAAAAGTGGTACGTATGTATATAAGATTTCTTTTTACCATTTTAAAACTTCATATATATATATCTTATATAATTGCATATGAATAGCAAACATTAGGAAATTGTATTATTAAATACGTGAGGTCAAAATAAGCTAGTTAAATGATCATTAAAAGATATATACGCCTTCTTTACTAAACGTATATGTCCGTGTATTATGTTGATGTAGTCACCAATCGAAGAAAACTGCCTGAAGCAATAAAAACAAAGGAAAAGATGACGATATATAGTCGATCGTGTGAGTAACTCTTTGCCCTATAATACTGTAATATGTCGAGAGAAAGAAAATAAAGAGGAAGGAAAATAATATAAGAGATAACGTTTATGCTCCGTGCCCGCGGTGTCACTAACTTACGTAGAGAAACTTCATTTACTTTTCTTCTCACATTTTTTTTTTTTTTTTTTTTTTTTTTTCGTGCTTACGCTATAACTTTTAGCTATATACGTGAGCACACAGGCTATATAGCTGTCCGTCACCTCTACTCTACAACCAAATGCATAATAATCCCTGCTTTTTCCTTTTTTTTTTTCTTCTCACTCACACCACTTTTTTTTTTAATTCACACATACCGTATAGTTAGAATCATTAAATGTTGATTTTTATAACATTTTTAAATTTACACTTCTTTATTTCTCAGGAATTTTTTTTTTAGCAATAAAATAAAGTTTTATTTTTTATTTTAGAACGTTGTTCATAAAAGTACATGCTATCTTAATCATCTAACAGTGGCATACCTTTCATTTAACAACTGAATAAGACATATTCTGTAACATCTTTAGATATCACTTTATTTTACATCCTGTATAATCGGTGCCTTTTTATATAATATGTGTATATTGTTGTTCTTAGATATTAAGATATAATAAAAATAAATGTAAATACTTTCCAATGCAATTGCTGAGATAAATGCCGAATTCAAAAAAGATAACATTATACATGAAAATCATAAATAAAAAATATGGACTGCGTGTAAATATAAGAATTACTTCAAATAGGTGTGTAAAACGAAAATTGCAGAGCTGAAGCAAATAAATATATCTATTAAAAAGCACCGACACTTACGAAAGAGATAACACTCTATATGTTGGTTACTCATTCGATTTTTTATTATATTTTATATAAACTGCAGTCAAAAAGACATCACAAAAGTTTGTATATTCGCATGTCACGAAGCATGCACTCGTAATACATTTTGTATACTGCGTGATGTCGCTTTTATGTAAATATCTTTTACTTAAAAAATAATAAAAAAAAAAAAAAAAAAAAGACAAACGTTTTGCAAGCAAGTGTGTCATTTTGATTATGCAACAGGGCTTGTGGTGAAAGACAATAGTTTATCATTCCTTTTTATTTTCTGTATTATTTATTCCTATATACGTATATATATAATACTATATTTCTACTCCCTTTAAAACCCCCTTCCTTTTATATCCTTATCTCATCTTTTTTTATTACAACTTGTATATTATAGTCTAATACAATTTAATCTGAAATATTTTTCCCCCTTTCTATAAATTTTGCATATTTTATGCACTAAATAAACTGACTTTTGTTGTAAATATTTTACATCATAGTATATTATTAATGTATAATATAAATATGAAAAGAGAGAATCTTTAATGCGTGGAAGAAATCTCATCGCGAAGAGACCTGCAGGATAAAAATTCGACAAAAAATATAGCGATGCTAAATAGTTATATTTTTTTGTTTATTGTGTCTCTCTGGCGTCTGGTCAACACTTTGGTTTATATAATACGGATGACTTTATGAGAAGACCTATATTATATATAATATTTATAATGCAAAAACAAATGCACGCGGCGTATGCTTTTCAACTGACACGATGATGTTATTAAACTTTCGTATATAATATTCTCTCTATCACTCTCAACCATTTCTTTTATATAAACTGAGGATTATTTTGTTTTATCCCCTATTTCCCCTCTTCTTCATCGCTTGAAATATTATATCACAAAAATCATATTTAATATGGAAATTCTTCTAAACGACAACATGCATGTCATGCACATTCATAACTCTTTTAAATATAATAAGAATGCATTTTTATATTGCATAAATAATAAATATATACACATATATTTCTCTTCGTATTATACTGTTTATGATTTTATTTATTTTCAAATATTTATGTATGTGAAAAACTGAATAAAACTTTTATTTTAATATACAATGTCACAAAATATGATATAATTTTTTCTATAAATCAATCAAGATTTCATCTGGAACTATATGTTTAATATACGTTTTCTATACAGAATAAAATGTCATTTTATTTGCACTTTTTATCTTATTGCTATATAATATAATATATATTATACTGTTTTGAATTGAATGCAACAGATTTTTTTTTTTTTTTTCCCATTTAAGTGCAAATTGTCTTTAAAAATCGTGCACTTTATATGCATAGTAAGTTTTATATTAATAAGCTCTTCAAAACTATTTGAAAATTATGTTAAAAAAATCGAGTTGGGAGCAAAAAAACATTATATTTATTTTATTTAATCTATTGTAAAAGTTGCGGTATATATGCGCGTTTACAATAAAAAAAAAAAAAAAAAAAAAAAAAACATTACTCCGATGACATTTATTATTAACTTTACAACACAACATGTATTTAGATAACAATCTTTACTTCGACTGTGGAATGAAAAAAAAAAAAAAAAAAAAAAAAGTCGCTATATTTTATTAGACCGGTGCATCAGAAAATAATAACAATATATATTAAAATTTTCTTAAAGATTTCTATAGATATAACTATAAAATATAAATACAATTAAAAATAACAATAAAAAATATGCCGACTGAATCATATATTTACATCTTTACGACGTTTATGTCATTATGATAGAGGATAAGTAATTTTTACTACTTTGAAGTCTCTAACATTTTCATAAATATATAATTTATATTATATATATATATAACGTACAGCATTTAATGCATTTCTATATCTTTTTAAGTTAATGAGAAATTATTGTATTAATTTCATATATATTACTGTATACGTTCTTAAAGAATAATAATATACATTCTTATTTTATGCATACTTGCATTATTTATAAATGCATGTTTGTATAATCTTGATGGTCTCAGGATTATGGAGATCAGAAAGTGACATAAAAAATAATTTGATAATTTGTTTGCATACACATCAGTGCAAAATATTTTAACCATTAGCCCACGACGTTAAAATAATAATTTTAAAATAATCCAGTTTCCATATGATGGAAATATTAATTTCGTCTGCATATTTTTGAATTATAAAGTGTTATATCAAAGACCTTTAATTTTAAAATTAAAAGAGCTGTAAATTGTGTGACATTATTTATATAAATAAATTATATGAGTATATCGTTATTGATTCTTTTCTTTATGATTATTTTAATGTCATTGGGAAAATATTTTAAAACGGATGCAAAAACTGAGCCAAGACAATGAGTCGCGTATATACTGATTCATCGCATAATATACCGTTTGAAATTTTATATAGTATAAATAATCTTATAAACAACATATGTTTTTTATAAAGTGAATAATATATATACTGTATAAATATAAAATGCATGCCATTTTTTTTTGCGTTTACAACAATAATAAACTTAAATAAAGATGCAGAATTATAAATTACTGCAAATTATAATGATGATTTCAATTTCGCGCATAAAACATCAAGACTCTGCACAAAACATATTTACAGAAAAATGTTACATAATAAAAATAAATTGTTTAATGGATAGTTATTATGACATTTAATATTAGAAGATTTAGTAATTATTATTAAATTATTCTTATATGATGGCATCTTAAATGTTACTATTATTTTTAAGACGTTTATTAAGATATATATATTATATATATATATATATATATATATATATATATATATATATATATATATATATAATTGATGTATTTCTCAATCCATATCGGGAACATTAAATTGCTGTTATATAATAGTTATATAAAAATTAAAATGTTATAACGATAGTAAATAAAATTGTCTTAAATGAATTATATATATATTATGAATGTTAAAAAAAAAAGTTTTAATTTTTTTCTTGTCTTAAAAAACCTGAGTGGGTGCACCCTGTATCTTACAATTGTTCTTTCTCCTATAAGCGCAATGGCAATTATTATGACGCCTATGGAAAATATGAGTAATTTTTTAACTCGGCTTCTGTTTCCGCATTGCAATCGTGATGTTCATTTTTATACTTTCGAGAATATAGGACTGCAATATTTATATCCCATATAAACGACAATAATTAAAGCATAATTATATTATGCGTATAATTTACTTTGCATGAAAAATGTATGTTTTTATACTCTGTTTCAGTTACATGCGATTTTCACACTTTTTTATGTTTTAAATTATATTATGTCGCGCACTATCTTTGTTTAACAATAAAAAAAATGAATAATGAATGTCGGAGCATACCCTCAGTATAATATTTATGGTAATATTTTGTTAATTGTGTTCTTCCTTTATGAAGCAAAATGTAGTTATATAATAATAACACATGTTTCATAAATTAATGTTTTCTACATTTTAGCAAGTTTTAAATGTACATATAATAAATTTGACTGTATGAGATATATAAGAATCAATTTCAAACATTATATAAAAATCAGAGGTTTAAATTGCCGCATATAACATTTTATGCATTAAAGATTAAATATTGAAAATAAAATAAATACATATTATTTTTATTTTATTTTGAAGCACATTAAATTTTATGTACAAATTTTAATAAAAATATAATATGATTTGACGTTTGACATATATAGAGAGATTGAATGTTCCTTCAAAATTTAATTGCCACTGTATATATGTGTGTATTTTAAATATTTAAGTGGGAGGAATTTTATATATATGAGAGTAGCTGGAAGGTGAATAATATAGGTGAATGGGATAATTTTATGAGTAAAGGTAGGGCATTCGGTTCCCACAATAATATGGTAGTCTTAAAAGCTGCGAAGGTGGTTTTGGTGAACAAGAGGAATAAGGCGGACTATAGTTGAGGTGTATGGCTAACCTCTCTCTTCTCTCTCTCTCTCTCTCTCTCTCTATTATGTTATATATATGCATCAAATGACTTCAGGTGCTTTTAGAATTTACGTTTTCGGATTTATTATTTTTTCTCTTATTATTTAAACTTTGCGTGTGTGCGTGTTATTATAATTTTTTTCCTAACACGGGACTCTCGCGGCACTTGCGAGCCATCCGCATGATCAACAGCAGTAGCATTGCATGAAAATATAAAGTTAAGTGAGGCGCGTGGTTACTGTGTTTTTCTTTTAATAATGCTAAGAAAAAGAGAAAAAAAAAAAAAAAAAGGTAGTATAGAAGAAGAAACGTGACCACCACGATCATGAGACGAGAGAATTAGAAATATTTGATCTGGGTTATTCATAATATTATGGAAGCCGCACAGTCACACTAATACCTGAGATATTTGTCAGTCCAGCACTCGGACTATAGATTGAGTTAAAAAATTATATATATTCTGAGATTCACATGATGAAGCTACCGTGTACCGCAGTTGCATGGGAACCGCCTCCAGCTGCACTCGCTAACTCAATATTATGTATGCTACCGTGGCTCGTTCTCTCTCTCAGCTACACATTCACAACAACTTTTTTTCCCTTTAAATGCAGCAATAAAATATTTAATTGTTATCCAATCAACATTTTTCAATTCTTTTTATTTTATAGTTTATATATACTATTATTTGTAGCAATTAATGTTTAAAACATACATTCTCACAATAATTACTTGTTTTTATATGTTTAGAACATGTAATTTTACATACATTCACACTTAAGTTTGTGTTATCAATATACAAAATAATAAAACTATAATCAATTATACTTTATGAAGCCTTTTTAAAATTCTATTATTATTTTTACTTTTAGAAAACTGACTTATCAAATAAATTATATAGATCTCATCATGATATATATGTGTACAAAAATGTTGATTTGATAATTGTGGCCATATAGAATTGACATATGGATTGGGCTGTATAGTGCAGTTTTATATTACTGTATTTACGGGCAGAAGGCACGTGGATAAAAGACCTTCCCATGCCTATATAAGTTTGATTGTTACATTTTCAAGTGTCTGTCAATTTGTTTTGAATTAACAGATTTCAAATCTGATTTTTTTTTAATAAAAATTAGATTCTATTTTTTAATTAGGTATTTAATTAAAATCTTGAGTTAATAATTAATACGGATGTAATTTAATTGGATTAAAATTTAAATAATTGTTTATACTATACTATAAATGTATATATAAAACTAAAGGTGATGAGTATCTACATTTTGTTTATATCTTTTTGAATTCAGAGCTCCATACGACAGTGTCATTTATCAGTGTCATTCATGCACTCGACTCCACGCCACTCAAAATACTTCATTTCCCCTTCTCTTATTTAGATCATTATCAAAAACAGAGAAAATTTACTATAAAATGTATGTATATATAATCTTTATAACAACATCCAACTATTTTTAACATATTTTTGTTGCTTCTAGTTTTATAAATAATATAAGTCAAGCCTTAATTTTATTATATTATAAAATGATTCATTAATCATTACCTTTTTTAAAAATATATGAATGAAATTGAATACTTAATTCAAAAACTCTAAACATGTTGCTATACGGTATGTTAAAATGACCTGAGCTTCATAAGCACCCAATATATTTTAATGTATTAACAATAGCTTTTTAACACAAAAAAAGAGTTATTCTTGCTATGTAATGAAAATGAGACTTTTAATGAATTGTCATTTATGGTCAACATGGTTTTTAAAGTGAGTGAATACAAAAGAAAATATCCTTGGAGGCAAATACAGGTTGAAAATATTTAATATAGGAGCGGACCCTGGAAAGAAGGGCACAAGATAAAAGATAATGATCCAACCTCCGGCCGAAACCACTTTGCAAGTAGTGACTCTTCTTCAAATTAAATGACAGGTGCTTCCGTGGTGATTTCACTTCAAATTTTACTCCTCCACTTTTTTTTGAAAACCGCTATTGTATAGTACTGTACGTGAATATAACCATTAAAAAAAATGTCTGTAATGAAAGATTTGGTGGATACTGTAACATATTGACATTTTTTAATTTTAAATATGTATGGAATTTTTGGATTACAGACCAATATTAATTTTAACAATATTTTCTCAAATTTATTTTAATTGTGATGTACCTTAAATGTTGTTTAAATTTTTTTAGGTCGATGAGGTTGAAATTAAATTATCTCGAACGTATACATAGCTATTGCAAATACTATATAAATTTAATGGAATCTGAAAGTAATAATCTTTTTATTTATTATTATTTTGCTGCATATGGAGTCTTAGCGAGGATTAAGGTAGCTCGATTAAATTAAATTACACAGAAGCCAAGCTTTTTCCTGAAGGTGTGGGAGTAAGAATACAACATTAATGTTGCTAATGCAATAGCTGAGAGAACCATTCGGCACGTTCGCTCTTGAACCGCCTGCCTTGCGACCCACCATCACCATGAACTCGCGGTCGCTAATGTCAGTGGCTTTCTTGTTATTCACGTTAGTTTTAAAATGTATGCAAATCCTATTTATTAACAATGATACATAACAAAAGGCCCTCGGACAAAAGGCCCTGGCTGTGCGCACAGGTAAAGCATATCGGCGAGCGGCGCACGGGTAGGGTCTTTTGTCGTAGGGCCTTTTGTCCGCGGGCCTTCTGTCTGTATGCCGATACATATATTTATTTTTCTATTTTAACTACAGCTTATAATCATATTCAAGGCGAGATTGCTAAGGGAAATAGAAAACTTGTAAACACGGAACTATTATGATATACAGTTACCAAAATTAATTAAGGCATTATTATTAGGATGCCCGGAAGATAACCTGAATAATCTTCTCACTGATTAATTCAAAATTTTGGAAGGTGCGAGCCTTTGTTAATATAGTCGTCTCCTTTTTTTTATGAATTTTTTTTTTATCCCTTTAAAAAATAAATTAAAATTTTGCACCGCGCGTAGACACAGGTTGCAATCAGAGTTGATTTCGCGGTGGCGACATTGTGCAGTACTGATGTCAGGGTCAAAGTGTCCAAACCAAGAGCTTTTATTCGAAATTAATTATATCACCTTCATTATACTGCATAAAATACTACTTTTAACCTAGTACCTCATCATTACCATCTTACCTTTTGGAGGAAGGTACAAGAAATTAGTAACAAAGGCTCTCAAGCCAGCTTACTAACTCGCCATTCGCGCCATCTAGACTCGCTCGCTAAGGTTTGTTACGTCACTTGGTTTTGCCTAAGGGGGTTTGCGCTACGCGGTACGGACGGTGGTGGCGGCGGCCAGCCAACTCTAAGGGCCAGCGTTACACTAAAACGCGGGCCACGATCGCGAGTTCGGGTAGTAAGTGCATGTAGCCGCCGCTGCGGCCGCTGTCTCCCAACCAACACTAGAGACCCTCCTCCTAAACTCCTCGGCTGCTCGCTCGGCTGGCGGCTCTCGTTCGGTCCTCAGTCCCCACACTTCTCAAACCTCGCGTTCTCACATTCACATTAGTAGTTTAGTTGCGAGATTGCGCTGACACAGAGAACATAGGTGTGCGCGGTTTTACCGACGGCGCGAATGCGTGCTACCTTCTCATAACTTTGCGCGTGCGTAAATAAGAAAAAAAAAAATTTTACCTGGAGTTTTAAAAAGTGCTTTTAGGTATGACTTCGTAGAAGGTGTGTGTCAAACGTTTGATACTACTTGTATAACGTGTGATTCGTTTTTTATTTTCATCTGATTGAATATTAAAATATATCAACAATGTTAGTGCACTTACAGTGGTAAATTTAAATAATGTTATAAAAAAAAAAGAGAGAAAGAGAAAATAAAAAGTGACAAAATCATAATAAAATAGTTTATAAAAAAATTTACGATAATGAGGGAACCACCAAGATTTGGAAAAGACCCCGTGTGATGCGCGAGCATTTGTGCCGCAAAAGTATTTGTGGCCATTGCCGCGCTTAAGTAAAAGCAAGGCTGTGTCAAATAAGTGTTTTTTTTTTGTTACTATATAGTAAAGTAAGGGTAGACCAAAGCCATGGAATTACTAAGGCTGGTCATACTCTGTATAAGCAGACGTCCGAGCCGATATCATGGCCGGGCGAGCGTTACATCGTTCCTTACATTATTACTAATAGTTGGATTAGAAACTGTTCTTCTCTCATCTGTCAGTGATTGTACCAAGGCTTTCTACATTCATTGGAACACAACAAATCCTATGTAAGTACTTAAACTAATTGCATGTTAAATTTTAAGTCATAAAAATTGGATTTAAGTTGTCTGCATTTATGTCATTTTAGACAGCAATGACAGATATACTTATATTATGTTTCGAGCGTTCTACTCAATAGTTCAAAGTACTAAAAACAACAATTCAGAAAGAAAGCTATATCAATACAATATAGACATTTATTATGATATATTTGACTTAAAGGGCTAGTGAAGTGAAAGTTTAATATAAAAGTAGTTAAGTAAAGTGCGACAGGCGACTAAACTAGATTACTGTAGCAGCAGCAATATGTATGTATAAGAAAAAGAATTGCTTTACACAAGCAAAGAACCAAATCTAGAACACGTGATTTTGATCTCAATTGTTGAGAGACAAAATGACAAGTAGTCGAAAGTTGTGACTTATAAATTGTTACAAAATTTGCGTATTAAGTAAGCAGAGGGAAAAAAACTATGTATAAAAAAAAATCATTGATTACGTCGTCTAAAGTTAAAATCAGACGTGTCACAAAATGTCACGTTTTTTTATCTTTGCTCAGTCACTCTTTCTATCAAACCGTATGATTTTAGTTTTTACCGCATCACCTTGCTCTACGTTTGATGAAGCATTTAATTATCCTCGGTAAAATAAAATGTTTAAAAAAAAAAAAAGTTTAAAAGAAAAAATCACTTGTTGGGTTACAGTATTTTTTTCAGCTTGTTAAATAGATACGAAAGACAATAAAATATTTGATAATTGTTTGTACAAAAGGTAAAAGTAATAAAAAGATCTATACTTTTATTGCAACCACCACATACGCAATTTGCGAATAGAGAAATGTTTTTAGTTTTTATTGCCAAGATTCTTGATTTGATGGCGGCTTTATATTTTTCAGGTAAAATATTATTTCAATTCGTAAGAAAGGAAAAAAAAAAAAAAAAGAAAGTTGAGAGAAAAATTTGGTATAATATGTAATAAGAGTAACGTAAATAATATGTAATAGAGGCGCCTTTTTTATAATATGTACCTAAAGTTGTAAAATAAAAAGTAAAGGTATATGTGATGAAAACAGTTTTTTCCCCAATAAAAAAAAATACGCGGTACGCCTTTTAAAACCTTGTCGAACGGTTTTAAAAAAAAGTAAATTTTTTAAATTTAAAAAAGCAACAACTTTTTTTTTAAAAAAAATAGTTATTTTTCGTTGTTTTTAGTTTTTACTACCATGTCTCGAATCTACTTCACTTAACTAAGCGAATCATAATTGACACTATTTTTTTTTCTTCCTCTCATTTTATTGTCTCCACATGGATTCTTGAGGAAAATGTAATTCATTGTATCAGACACCAAACTGTATTATTTTCTTCTTTTTCGCTGTGCTGCCTGAACATCAAACCTCTACTTTTCAATTGCCAACGTAGAGGAAAAAAGACCACCTATAATTTGAGCAGGTTTGTGGTGGAATGCTTGAGAGCGAAAAAGACGTATGGTACATGAAGAATTCAGTATAAAAATTTATATGTATATGTATTATGTATACATAATATAAAAATTACGTTAATATAATTTCGTTGAATTGAAAAATATAAATTTCATCATTGTAAAATACATATCAATTAGGTTTTATATAGACAATTTTGATTTTACGTAGAAAAGTTTAATTTTTTTATTATTATTATTTATTTTTTTGAAACAATGGAAGTATTTTAGACTATTTCTTGAAGTTGTGGCAAGATGCGATAAAAACTGCCAGTTTTTATAAAGTTGTATGTTTATAGGGTATATATATTTATAAAATATCCACTTTCAAAAAAAATTTAAAATAGTTGACGATGTAAAAATTGTGAAAAAACATCCAGTAAAATAAAAATGAAAATTTCAGAATATGTAATAAAAATCTTTTATATCAGAACCTAATTATGCTTTATCAATTAAAAAAAAAAGTATTTGCAATGAGAAATTTATTAAAATTTTAATAAAAAAATAAAACATTCTGCTATAATTTGAAAAGAAAAATATGATTAAAAATGTAAGCAATGTCACGATATTGAAAAATCTTGTGGGTTGTATTCATCAGAAAAAATTATTATTTCTTGTGGTATGATATATAAAATGGCAAAGAAAATTAAAATCTTTTCCCGACCAATATTTTTGTATTATTATTATTTATATTAAAAAATGCAGGTAAAATAGCGTAAAATATTATAGAAAGAATAATAATAATAAAAAAATTGTATAAAGTAGAAATCTGAGACTTTCTGTCCGTATATACAAAAATTGATCGGATAACGTAAAAATTCTTTTCATACTTCTTTATATTGTAAAGGAAAATCTATTATTGTGTGGATCTATCTGTCTAGCCGATTGTTATTGCATGAAACTTTTTTTATTATTATTTATGTATCACCCACCTGCTGCATATATGAAACTACTTCACTATAAATATTAAAAAGTTTCACAAACACACTTTATTGTCTTGCTGCTGCTACTGCTACATAATATATCAACGGGAAAGCATACCAAAATATGGTATTGTTTAGTGTTCAAAAATCCTCCTTGAAGCGTTACGTATTTTTAGTCGGGCCATGTTTTGGGTGAAAAATAAACTGCTAAGTAAAATATTACTACCCCAAAGTTTTTTTTTTTTTTTTTTTTTTTTTTTTCATAATTATTTATGTTTATTTGTCGTATTGTTGTGAATTTAAATTTAAAGCAGTGGTAAATACATGTAACCTTGGTACCCTGCTTTGTTAATTATATACATCTAACTATTTTATATGAAGAGGAAATAAAAAAATAAAATACAAATAAAATTGGCTCGGAAATTCGGAGAATACGGGGAGGAATTTTTCAACGCTTGCGTCTCGAAACTCCATAATGGGTTTAAAACAGCCACTTAAGATATGGCTTAAACACCAAAATTAATCGTCTTTCATGAGAATTTTGAAATGTCATTGCAATTGTATTATTAAAAAAAAAAACTACATTAGTTGGATTAAAATCCTGCGGTTACAAATATAAACACATGCACATACACACATAAAAGTAAAATATATTTATGTGTATATTTATTATTATTCACGTACTATCAACCCTTCTATCCTCCCCCCCCCCCCCCCCCTGGAGCAAATGCATGAGTTTGGAATTTAACTATAATGTATATCAGTTGGTTAAATTGTAATACTTGCTTATTACATAAATACAATACGATAAATAAAGATTGGAAGGCAATCATTTGCAGTATAATTGAAGGATGCATTTGAAAAGGGATGGAGGAATTGATAAAAGTCATTTATATATATTGACTTATTCGATGCTCATTTCAATGCATTCTAGTTCAAATATTATATTTTATTAACATGATATTATGCCGTAGGCTTTTTTTCTCTTCTTTTTAACATATTTAGAAGAAAGAAAAACAATGAATTCTATATATTATATTAACATATTTCTTATAAACTTCACCAGTAAATATTTTAAAAAGAAGAATCTATATTGCTTCTATATATAGAACGTGATAATATTTGAATTCTTTCCCAATGAGTTTTACTGCACACGAATGTCGATATTTTGATTTCAAATTGTTTCCTCTTACATGTTTACAAACTAATCAACGTGTTAATTAGATTGACTCTCTCGTTCGAAAAATTGTTAGAATTTTACACTTTTTTTTTTTTTAAATGTTTGTTTATATTACGTTTTAGTTGCTCTATATGAATGTTGACAGTACAAATCACATTACAAATTGTTAACAACTTTAAAACTCGTCAAAATTAACAGTCTGAAAACTGACCATAATTATAGAAAATGAAATGTTAAAAGAAATAATTGTAAATTTTAATGAAAATAAAAGGGAATCCAATAAATTTTTTTTTCAATTTTTTTTTCTGCATTCAATATAGCAATTAGTTAAATATAATGAAAAATATTAATAACAAATTAAAAACAACTTAAACAGAAATTAAAACATCTTATTCAAAAAAATAATAAATTTCTATATATTTTTAATTACAAAAATTGCATGATGATTATGCTACACCATTATTTATATCTCAAATAATTTATAATAGTTCAACTGCATTATATGTATAAGATGTTATATAGAAATCATTAAGATATTTTGTTGAACGCAATGTACAATTTAGCAAAACCAACTTAAAAAACAAAAACAATTAATTAATTAAAAAAAAAAAAATACTTCACTTTTTACGTACTGTTTTACTATCACGTTTTACTATTACAATTATTTTCTTCTTAGATATAAGTGTATATTAATATTTTGTCAAAAAGTCACAAAATATTTTATACGTATCACAACATAATGTCTATTGTGAACTCTATAAAAACCTATATAGTTGCTATGTTTCAACTCTATATATTCCTAATAGTTTTTTAATTGCTTTTTAAAGCTACAAAAGTTAATGGTGTACCGGTATAAGATAAGTATTAATGGTTAGAAAAAGAAACACAATAATCATTTTTACAAGAACAGTTGTAAAAATCTTTTTCAAAAGAGTTTGAAAATTAAATTACCTTTTATAATGTTATTATTAAATTAATTTAATTTATTTTTCTTAAAAGCTTATATAAGGTAGTCGTATAACTATTTTATAAATTCAAGTGCGTTTATGCTCATGCGTGTGTTAAATTCATGCAAATAAATTTTCAAAGATTTTTTTTTTCAATTTTGTATTTTTTTTTTCTAATAATAATTATACCGTATCGCTATATATATAACATACTTTTTTTATTATTATTTTTTTTTATTTGACCGCTATACTTAAATTTAGGCACATTAATTATAAACGAAAAATGTTATTCCAAGCTTATAAAAACCATTAGTTCCCATCTGTTTTCTATTATACGCATCTATAATACGTAAAATAATATTTAGATTTTAAGCACATTTTAAAATAGACGCCAGCTATTATATATACAGCCTTTTCTTGTTTTGTTTAAAAATATACGATTTTCAATAATAATTTTTAGTTAAAAAAAAAAAAATTTCAATGATTGAATGCAGATTAGTTTATTTGTTATATTTGATTTGAAAAAAGTATTTGTCTCGCCTGTGGATTTTATGGTTTTCAAGTCATAGAACGAGTTTTATTATTATTGTCAGGATATTATATTAAATTTATAACATTATAATCATGATTAAATATGCAGTATACCTTGATGTTTACTAAATCTCTCTCTCTCTCTCTCTCTCTCTCTCTCTCTCTCTCTCTCTCTCTCTCTCTCTCTCTCTCTCTCTCTCTCTCTCTCTCTCTCTCTCTCTCTCTCTTCTCTGTGTAATTATAATATTTTTTTAATACTTTTTTTGAGCTTCCATTATTATTCGCGCTTTGAATATATAAAATTATTGCACTTTTATTGTAGTAAAATAAAGTTTAAATCATAACCAAATAATTTACATGTCTCCTTTTTTATATGGAGACTTGCTGACATTATTTGTAATCTTTGTATTCATCACATTACTAATATAAAACATAATTAGAAAATAAGTAATTATATTAATTTTTATTTTATACATGTACTCGTTAAATGCAGAAAAAAAATAATTATAAATTAATTATGTAAATCAGTTTATTAATAATAGCTGGAAAAAAAATTCTCACAAACAATTTAAAAACTATTATTAATTACAATTCTATTTATACATTATTAACTTTTAAAATATAATGAATAATAATTATTATAAATATGTATTTAAATATTTTTAAATTTTATATTGCTTTTTTTTTTTTTTTTTTTTTTTTTTTTTTTTTTTTTTTTTAAGATATCACGGGGGTTCTCAATACCAGTTATTACTTGTCGTTAGGGGATTTGAAAAAAATGAAGTTAGGTTCACGCTTTTGCATACATTAAACTAGAATGTATTATTATTTTAACACCTTTCAACCTTGCATTGATAAAATAAATAATTTGATATATGAATGCATACTTATGCTTGAGAAAGCGTCAAAAATATAAATTTCATTAATTAAGTTATTGAATTGAACACTTTACATATTATAATGGTCACACTATATAGCACCGGAACTTGTGCATATTATAAAGTGAGTAATAATTAAGCGTGTGAATACCGTATCAACGTAATTAAATCGATAAAAAAAATTAATATAAATAACAACAACACCTTTTTTAAAGTTTAATAATAATATGTGTAATGCTTGCATAATAAAAAAATTATGTTTTTTTTTTTCTTCTTTTTATTTGTTATTATTATAATACGTTGTCTGTGTATAATATACAAGAATATTTTGATTGCATTTTAGTGCTTGGTATTTCCAGTATGAATTCAAATTCAGAGAGAGAGAGAGAGAGAAAGAGAGAAATTAGATGCTTAATTTGGTAGGCATTCCACTTTAAAAATAACTTTTAACTAAAGCTTTATTTTTTTTGCGAAACAATTTTTTTTAAATCAAGATAATACTAAAATATATATATATATATATATATATATATATATATATATATATATATATATATATATAACGTAAGTCTTAGCATAATGCTGAAATATTATTATTATTTTGAATTTACCCTTACACCGAATCAACAGTAATGCAAATTCTTTTATATAAAGTAACTTATTATTCGAGTTATTTTTATATAATATTTAAAGAAAAACTTTGAATATTTTTATTTCAAATTATTTTTTATGTTAGTTATAAAATTCTTTTCCTAATTCTTTTCCTTGGTCGTTACAAATGAATTCAAAGTAACTCGTTTATGAAAACATTAAATTAAATTTGTAATCGTTTATAAGAAGAATTTATGTTAATATTTTTACACGTATTTTTTTTTTTACCCTTATGGAATTATTAATTTAAATATTTCTTCTTTGAATCATTTGTACTTTTTTAAGTACAAGTATACACTTGTTTTAGAGAAATAAATGTATTAATAGTCTAAAATATTTTTATTTAATCACTTCAAAAGCTATTAATAATTTGAAATGTAAGGAAATAATAGTAAAATTTTTTTTTCGTTAAATTGTACATTCTTTTTTGTAGAATATATTATATTTATACGGATTCATACATTATAAAAAAAAAAAAAAAAAAAAAAGCTAACTCGTCATGTCTTATAATAACAACAATGAAAACATCATGTATTGGAGAGTTTACGAAAGATACAAAAAAAGTTTATCCAACTTTAATTCAGACTTTTTAATATGTACGGTATTATAAAAGAATTAACATTTTTATAATACAATGTTGCCTATGGTTTAAAACCGAATATTTAAATGGCAACACTGTATAATAAAACCAAAAATTTAAAACTTATTTTACATTATATATATACATATATATACATATTATACATAATATTTCTATAATAATTTTTCTTGTGTTAATCGTGCGTTAATATCTCTGCAGCTATGTCTTTTTCATTTTATTTCTTTGTCAAATCTTCATATAATAATATTTCTCACATAGTTAATATATAGCCATGTATATATTTATATACACTATAGGTATGTGTAATCTTATAAACATAGGCTATTGTTTATATATATATAAGACGTCATAACGTGCTAGTAAAGTGAGACAGGTGACAGAATTTCTACTAGATAACACAAGTAAAGCATCCTTGTTTCATGACATCCTTCTCTCTTCTAAATTCTTCCTTTTTTTTATTATTATTTACTATGAAAAAAATGATTAATGATAAATAACATAACCTTTTGTGGTATATGAACTACATAAGCCTATACAAGTATGATTTTTGGATTTATTTTATCAAATATAGTCATGTATCTTCACTTTTAATAAGGTATGCAAGTTCAATGTTGATATAAGAAAGAAACAAGTTATAAAATAATACAACTATTTAAGTATTACCGTCATATGGAAAAGAAACCATAAAGTATGAAGATGAGATTTTTTTTTATGGCACTTTTTATTTTTTGCACAACACACCATACTGTATATAAAATGCTATTAAATAAGTATTAACTGTCTAAAGTAATACTCGTAGAATAATGAAAAATCTTAATATATATTAAATAATTACAAAATATAAAATGTATGGTGGATATTTTATACAGTTTTATGTTTGAAATCCTTTTTGTTTGCGTTATTATTATGATTTTTTATTACTTTAATGTTGCACATGATATACGTATTTCATATCTTTAATTTCATTTGTAACACATAATAAAAAGTGTTTTAGTAAGTAATGCTCAATAGTAATATAATAAATATAATAAAAGAAGGTTAGGATATCACTTAATTAAAATTTAACAAAATTAAAGAAAATCACTATACCATTATTTCATAGAACGTTGTTGTTTTCCAAATTTATATGCATTGTCCAAATTTGCTGCCTATTTTACAGGCATGCACCAGTGTCAAATTCAAAAAGAAATATATTATTGTAATATTTTTATTCTTTGTGTTCTGTTAGCAACAAGTATACACACATACGTTAGGAATATATATATATATATATATATATATATATATATATATTATATATATTGTATTATAATAATATTGAAGAGTAAAATGAGTGAGTGAGAGGTGGCGAACATGGGGCGTGTGAGCTTAAGTAATGGTGGGGTGATTGTCCGCGAATCTCATCTCATCCTTTCTTGTCCGTCCGTCGTGAGTTGAGAGAGAGAGAAAGAGAGAGAGAGAGAGAGAGAGAGAGAGAGAGAGAGAGAGAGAGAGAGAGAGAGAGAGAGAGAGAGAGAGAGAGAGGAAAGAGACTGGCCATACCAACTGCGATCTATCGTGAAGCACTTGCAATCTTGCTCTAACCTATTCTTTTCTCAAGCTCCACGATCAGACATTTTTATACTCTATCTAGTCTAGTATAAGAAACAAATAACAATATTCTATCTAAATATATAATGGACCCCGTACTGTTGTGTCATGACGAAGCCTACCTAACTTTTGTTTGACTGGAAATAAACCGGTTTCTTTTATTTTTTTTAATACATACATTTAACTAAATAATTTTTTTTAGAGTTATTGTAAATATATTATAGAACTCAATATACAGTATAATATATATTTTAGCATATTGTGTAGAAATCGATGATTAAAGTAAAGATTGTTATAAATTTCCGAATAAACTTATTGAATTGCGTATAACGTTTTACTTTGTGGTAAATATATGCATTTAAAAAAAATAATAATAAAAATGCTTTTTAGACGTTATACTTTAGAAAATTAATTTTTATTATGCTTAAAAAAATGACAAGAATAAGGAAAAAAAAAAATAATAAAATAAAACTTCCGCTTCAATAATCTTATATGCCATAACGCATTATATTGATATATTTACCGCCACCACATACATTCATGTATGCCAGACGACGTAACGTTGCCATCTGTTAATTAAAATAATAATACATTAAAATTAAATAAGATTATCACACCTTATCCGGATATTAAATTTTAATCTCATCTTTTAGCAAAGTGAAATAATGAATTAACACACACACACACATACACAATACACACACACACACACACACACATATATATATATATATATATATATATATAGTGAATTAATTTTACTTTATTATTATATTATATTTTTATTTTATTAATAAAATAACAAAATATGAACTTTTTTCTTTGTGCAGTGAATATATAAAATAATAAAATGAAAGATATGCAAGAACATTGTACAGTTATCTGAGTAATTTTAATGACTGGAATGTCTGGTACATAATAAGAAAGTAATGTAAGGACGCTAAAACAAAGAAAATGCATTCTAGGAAAGTTAATACGATGCAATGTTATGTATATGGTATATTATTTTTTTTGTTAACGTTTACAAGAAAATATGCGTTTTTTTTTTTTCACTTGTGAGACTTAAATTTTAAACCTTATAAAAATTCATTTGAAAATTATACACAATCCTGTCAGGAAATGAGAATCCAAAAAACTATTCTAGCTTGCTCATATAATATATTTTTGTAATACTAAACAAGTCATGGGATGGTCTCAAAGGACTCAGAAGCGCAGGTGATACATTTACCTAAGGCTTAAAAAAAAAAAAAAAAAAAAAAAAAATGCTTCTTTTATATTTAATGCATTGCTTATTATAAACGATATATATATAACTATAAACAATATAGTTTGCTATTTTTTTTTAATCATTAAAGTATACGCTTTAGGCAATAATTAATAATGATGAACGGCATTAAACAAAAGTGCAGGAAAAGAATAAAATGTCAAGTTTTACTATATTTCATAAATTTGTCTATGTATTAATATTTATTAACATTTTTCTTTGATATATAGTGTTAAAGGTTATAATTATCACATTTTTTTTTTGTTATTGGGAATGTTATATGTTGTAATTTATTTTCTTCATGAGTTTTTTTTTTATATAATATAAAATATTAGAGGTAGACATTATGTTATTATTATTTATTTTTAAAGATTCTCAAGAAGATGCGGTGTATAAAGTAGGGTGGGTGGGAAGGAGGTAGAGTTCTAATGGATTTCTCAAGGTAACTCGAGCTGATTACAACCCTCCCAAAAGGTTTTTTTAACTTGAGGGTGTTATGAGAACGTAACAATAGCTTTTTTTTATATGATGTATATGATAAAAGGAAAAAAAAAAAAAGTAATATAATAAAAAGTCAAAATTTTAGTATATATATAGGTAAGAAAAACTATGACATGTTTGCATTTTTGTTGCAGCCGGTAGAAAATCTCAGGTATTGTCGGTACCTTTTATCTAATGAAACGGAAAAAGAATCACAAGTTTTCAACACCAATCAGAATTTTTTTTTAACCTTAATTTTTACGTAAAAGATAAGCCATAAACGTTATGTCACATATATATATTTTTTTCTATTTAAACTAATAAAAGAGAAATCTTCAATTGAGTCATCATCAATTTTATCTATTGTTCGTGATTTTATTGTTAAAAAAAATGTTTTAATTACTTGAAAGAATGTCTGCACTACCGCACCATATTTTTATATATATAAAAAGAAAAAAATTAACGAGGTAATAAATGACGCATGAAATCAATAATAAAATATAATTTATAAATTATACGATAAGTATAGTTCATTAAATAAGCAAGAGTGTATGTGTATATATATATATATATATATATATATATATATATATATATATATATATATATATATATATATATATATATATATATATATATATAATATGATAAAAATCGAATGGTTAGATAAAAGATGGTGTTTGTAAGAATAATAATGTATTTACAATAAAAAGAAACATTGTGAATAAAATAACGATACTTTGTTCAGAAATACATTTTATGTTTTTCAGAGAATAATAATAATGAGCGAGAGAGAAGACGTATTTTAGCTTGAGGATATTATAAAGGCGTAGCGTTAGTACCGGTATATTACCGACGTGTAAAACTATGATTAGCAGTGGACATTGGCTACGGTGACCCTCCCAAAGTATCATTATGATGACCGTTGTGGCATGGCACGCGGTGTGTCGACGTCTTAGTAAATGCATATACACGTCGAAGTTAATAAAAAAAAAAAAAAAAAAAACGCCCGCCCGCTTGTCTCACCTGCAGAGCCATCTTAAAAAAAAAAAAAAAAAAAAAAAAAAAACTCCGCAGCATGTACTCTTAAAATACGTACTGCATATTCTTGGTACACTACAGATACATACATTTATAAATGTAATAAATGCGGGTCCTTGTGATCACGGCCATTGCCCACCATCATTTCATACCGACACGACAATCTCTTCAAAAAAACACCAATCATTGCTTGCGCACTCTACTATTATGTGGTATAAAGCTCATAATTTTTTTTTTCTCCCTCGTGATGTTGCTTGCTATACTTTTATTTTTGGCTTGCTTTTGTACCTTATTATTATTATTGTTGTTGTTTTTAATTCATATTATTTTTTTATTTATTTTTGTATAATTTTGTAGTTTTGTCGATTCAAAAAAGAAAAAAGAAAAAAAAAAGTCTGGTGTCTTTTTATTATGCATAAGTATAATTAAAAAGCTTTAATAAATGTATTTTGTAATACAATGTAACACAAAGTTTAAAAACGATTGTTTTTATGTAATAATTAAGTAATAAAACAGACGTAATTATCGTCAAATGTATGTACAGTACGTGTTCATGTATAAAAAGACGGACAGGTATAGAAATAAAAGAGACTTGAACGCTGGGTCAGACTTGTTATATACTCTGGAAAACGAACTATCAACTTTTTGTCATGGAAGGTCACTTTTTAAAAAGTAAAGTTTACACAACACAGATGATTGAACACAACCAGTTAAATTGAATCGTTTTCTTTATATATTTTTTTTTATCCTTTTTATTATTTTGTTCCGAAACCGAATAATCTAACAAAGTTATATTATGTTGTTGTTGCATTTTTTTTTACTCATTTCATAAAAAAAAATATATATATATATCGGAACAAATTAATTTTCAACAGGAAATGTGAAAGTGACTGATTCGGCGGCAATAGAGAGAGACAGATGACAAGAAAGTGACAAATTACTCGTCAGTTTATCGATTATAGAAGAAACTTTGATTCAACATATTAATTTTTAAATTAGTCAACCCTTTTTGTGTCATGTTTTATTATTGATTTTTTTTTCTTAGTAAAGAAAAAAAAAAAAAAAAAAAAAAACTATTTCATATTTTGTGTGCCTTTTATTAATTACAAAAATAAACCTTCAAAGGAACGTTGTATTAAATTTCAAAAATATATTATATATAAATTATATTTAATAGTTTTTTTTTTTTAATATTAATTATATAATATATTATTTACGTAATTCAAGAAATATAAAGTATACGATACAATTATATATAAATAATCACATAAATCAATAATACTTTTCATTTCCAATTGCACGATACAAATTAAAATTTACTATTTGTTGCGCGGTTTATTTATCTTGACTCAAAGTAATTACTTTCTTATATGATACAATAACTTACTATATTAGTACGTTATAATTGCAAAACAGGGGCATGTTGGTTATACTTATGTGAGATTTCTTTTGCTTTGCAATAAAATAAAATGCACATTGAAATCGTTATATAATAATTCCATTTGTTATCTGTTAACCTTCCATACTTTATTATACACTATTTTACTTATAGAATTATTTCTTTACGGCTTAAATTATTTTTTCCATCTTGAGTTTTTTTTTTTTTTTTTTTTTTTTAAATCGTGTCATTGCAAGTTTAATTACTATATTTGGGTCATCTTTTTTGTAATTCAGTTTTTTTTTTGAATGATATATATAAGAAATATATATGTTTGGAAGATGAGTTGTCACGATGGACCATAGCGTTTACCACGTTTTCTTCTTCCTCTTCTTTCTTTTTTTATTTCCCCCCCCCCCCTTCTAAATACAAAATTTTAAACTCTCAGCCCTTTTGGGTCTTTAATTTTTTTGTTAATAATAACAATAAAATATGACTCACTCGGTGTGTCGCTAAAATAGCCAAGTACGTTTGAAAAATAAAATTATTATCTCTATATGGTAATATTCTTATTATACAATAAATATACATGTATTTTATATTTTTATACATGTATGTGTGAGTGTGAATATATATATATATATATATATATATATATATATATATATATATATATATATATACACAGAAAAAATCTGTGTGTAAAAGTACCTCCCTCAAGGAGGTTTGCGCTGTATTTACCACTCTAAGGGAGGTATACTAAGGCTACTTTCGTAAGAGTGGTTATTTAACCTCCCTCGCGCTCACATACTTGCGTTAGGGAGGTAAGAAAACCTTCGCTAGAGACTGCAAGCAAAACTTGCGTGAGGGAGGTACCTTTACCACCTTCGCAAAGGCAGTTTAGCGTGCGCAGCGATGCTAGCGAAACCTCGCTGAGGGAGGTTTTTTGTCCACCCTCTGCCAGGCTTTACTTTCTCTTTCGAAGTTCTACGTCATCAACAGGGCGGACAGTGAAAACATCGAGTGAAGCGTTGTTGGTGATGTGAATTATAATCAACAAATTACTTCTATTAAATGTACTTAAGGTAAGCACACTATATACCAAATTTATCTTTAATTTATGCACTTCATTTTTGTGTATTTATTTTTATGTTATCGGCAGCTAATAATGGTAAAAACTTAATGCATCTTTTTGTAATTTTTTTTTGTGTTTTCCTGAGCCTCATGTAATGGCTGCTGCATAAATTCTCATAACGAAAATTCTGCCGTGTAGAGAAACTTTTTTTTTAGACTTTATTTTTATAAATACAATAATAATATAATCTTTGAATTAAATATAAATCTATGCGAAAATATAGTTTAATAAAATGTTAACTTTATTGTTTTTTCCACAGTCCCTAAATTTTTGTCTACTGTTGTCGTGGCGGCCGAGTGCATACTTCACCATCACCACCACCACGGCCCGCGAGAAGACCCACCATACCACATAGCCACGCACCAAGACGAACATCAAGAGAATTATATGAAGAATTTTTTATTCGGTATCGTACAATTAATAAGTAATATTCAATATGGTATTCCTTTTTTATTATTAATGATTAAATTGTAAGTGATAATATTAAATAAAAAAATTAAAAACTTAAAAAAAAAATTATATTTTAATTTTATATTAACAACTGCAACCTTCTCCCTTTATATAACTATATAAAATTATATTTATTTATTATTTGTATTTTTTTTTAAATATTAAAGTATATTAGTTACCTTTATTTAATTTTATTTTTACTTCAGTAAAAAGTTTGTACTTATATAGAAAATGTTGGAGGTGATAGAAGATAGTATAAACACTATATTAATTCAGAATATAGATAAGTCAAATAAAAATACAGCTGATGAGCAAGTAATAGAACCTAGAAAGAGAAAGTAAATAAGCCTATATGAGTGAAGGAAAAAAACCTCCCTCAGCGAGGTTTCGCTAGCATCGCTGCGCACGCTAAACTGCCTTGGCGAAGGTGGTAAAGGTACCTCCCTCAGCGAAGTTTTTCTACTAGCGCTGCGCTAGCTAAACTACCTTCACAAAGGACGTAAATTAACTTCATCGGAGGGAGGTTAAAAAACTTCGCAAATCGTGGGACGTTTTTTAAACTTCCCTTAGGGAGGTACTTTTACCCACAGATTTTATCTGTGTATATATATATATATAATTTTTATGGTCCATGGTAAATAATCCACGTAAAGTGCGAAGTGATGCTGAGTATAGGAACAGATAAAAGCGGGCGTTAGAATCGAGCAAGTAAGTCTGTGCCGCAAGGAGAGAGAGAGAGAGAGAGAGAGAGAGAGAGAGAGAGAGAGAGAGAGAGAGAGAGAGAGAGAGAGAGAATCAAGTTTGAGAGAAGAAGAAGAAGAATGTAGTGGCCTTGACTCCAACAAACACCAAGAGGCAAGAAAGACTGACTGGTGGTGGTGTGGAAGTCAGAGCCAGCTTTACTTGGATGGACTTAAAGTAGCCACCAAATGTATCCATCTTTGCTGGGTGGTCAACTTACAACCTCAACACAAATTAAATATCCCAATAACATTTTTAATTGACAATATATGTATATATATATATATATATATATATATATATATATATATATATATATATATATATATATATCAACGAAAAAAAAAACTTGTTAAAACAATATCATATAAAATTTTATTATTATTAGATACTTTTTAATACCATTTTAATAGTTAATACAACAAGTCATAACTCAAGAGTGGTCAAGCGTATTATATACCTTATCGAGATCCTGTTTCTAGTATATGTATATAGGAATAATAATAATAATAAAATAGTCGCGCGCTTCATCACACATGCTTTTTCTTTTATGGTCAAGCACCGTACCACAATTTTCTCTATAACGTATATGTATGTACGGTATATAAAACACAAGGTAGTGTGCAGAATACCACATGACTATGTATACGTTTACCTTATAGTAGAGAGGGATGCTGGGAAATTGATAACTTTTCTCAAGAAAATAAACATTATATAGGCTGTCTTATCACGTACAAAGGCAAATTGGATGAGTCAGACATATAGAAAAAAAAAAAAAAAAATTCAGATACAAATATTCATCTTTATATACCACCAACTTTATACTGGGCAAAAAGTTATATAATATAAGATATCAGTTTACCAATACAAGAGATAGGGAGAGAGAGAGGGGGGGAAAATGTTACCACAATTTGACAAAGTTGATATTTAGTTCGGTTACTTACGGTAATATCCGGTGGTAGATATTACATCAAGGTGTGAGAACATTTTGTTATTAATATAATTTTTTTTTTTCAATCGTCTGCACTTTATTTGAATTTTTGTGAATCATGAGAAAGGTTCTATAATTTTCTGCAAATGCAGTTGTTTTACCATCGTATATTATATCATCACATAGTACAGCAGTACACACACATTGCACACATACAAAAATATAATATATATGATTTGTTATTTATTCTTGATTGAAACTCCAACCATTTGGCTTTGCTTTTTACCATTTTGCTTTTACTTTCGCATGTTCTCTCTCTCTCTCTCTCTCTCTCTCTCTCTCTCTCTCTCTCTCTCTCTCTCTCTCTACTTCTGTTTCTGCATGAAACACGTACTAACTATAAATAAATATAATACGTTTCTTCAAGTATGCTCCATTAAACAATCAGTGTTTTGGAACATAAACTTGTGAAAAAGAAAAGAAAGAAATTACATAAATTTGCTTTGCAATTATTATTATGCAGAGTATTCACAGGAGTAAAAAAAGTAAACAAAAAACAAGTAAAAAAAAAAAAAAAAAAAAAAAAAAAAAGAAGAAGGAAAAAAGGAGCTAGGAAAACAAAAACAGGAGTAAAAAAAGTAAAATGCATAATGTAATTGTGTAGTTTGTTTTCCATCAACATTTACTGCCACTAATAAATTTTTCTTTTCCTCTTCTTTTATATCTGAAATAAAATTTCAAAATTTAAATATTTTTATTTATTATTATAATTGTCTTCATACATTTCACCATTCAAATTAAACCAACTTATTGGCTATAAAGAAACTTAAATCGTTATATATTATCAAAATATAATTTAATTATATCAAGTAATTCTATTTTACGTATTTATATTTTTATTTGGCAAATTATTATTAAATAACGTGACTGTGAAAATAAAGTGCGTGCCATTTTTTTTTGGGTCTACATACACCAGCTGTTTATATTGAAAAAAAAAAATCGGAGTTGAAGAGAAAAATACCTAAATAATAATAAATGAATTTTTATCGGTCCTATATAGTAATATATATATATTTTTATAACTTTCCATATGGTAAGCGACTATCTTTTTAATACTTATATGCCATGCCCATTCCGTATTAAAAGGTATAGTGTAAATATAAAAAAAATGATTTACTGTAAAATTTTGTTCATTGTGATCTAAACATTATATTATATATTTCATGGTGGTCTAAATTTTGGGAAGAATATATTATTTTTATTAATATTTTTTATATTATCTTAGTTTTTCCCATGAGCCTAAGACAATAGAAATAACTTTTGTCTGAAGAAGAAGTCATCATATTTTATATGAAAAAATGTATCTTGAAGTAAGGATGCAAAATTTGTCTGCAGGGATTTTTTATTATCATTTTCTAATGACGTACTTTATACTTATGTTTTTCCATTGTTTTGAAGGGGAGAGAGAGAGAGAGAGAGAGAGAGAGAGAGAGAGAGAGAGAGAGAGAGAGAGAGAGAGAGAGAGAGAGAGAGAGAGAGAGACGTATATAGAAAAAGAAAGGTGTTAATGGCCGCATAAGATGCGTACTTGCAACAGAATGAAGTCAAACAAGAAATATAATATAATATATTATATATATATATTTATATATATATAATAAGTGAATAAGTGACAGGCATTAATTATAGTATTTAACTTAACACACTTCGATTCGATTTTTTGACGTTTTTTAAATTTATATAACATGAAGTATAAGCGAAAAGTAAATTAATTTTTACTGTACGTATTATGCTATATAAAAATTTAACACTTTATTTATTTATTTTTTTTAATTTTTTTTTTACTAATTAGATCTTCAATTTATTGTGTTTTTTTTCCCCGTTACTAAACAAGCAATTAATATTTAACTGATTTAATAATATATAACGCGCTTTAGGGGTCATTTGTTTGCACATATTTATATAGGTTCGTACAAAGTATGCATTATTTCAAGAGAGTCCGTCCTCTTGGCAGAGAGTACATTGCTCCCTTTGTCTTTGTTTCTTTCTTTGTCTCCTACAAACACTTCAAAATTATTTAACTTAAAAAAAAAAAAAAAAAAAGTTATGTTAAGAAAGTAAAGAGTGAAATTGTAAAATAAATTGTCATATACTTATGTTACATATTTGAGTAGCTGTTATAAAGAAAAACAATGCTTGCAATAAGCATTGAAACTTGAATGTGTGTTCAAGAAGGGGGGGAAAATGTGAACTTTTTATTTTATATTGATATTATATTGATGGTCAAATTATTTATAGTCAATATAAATTTTACTTGGAGAGAGCCACTTTTAAATTTTAGTATATATGTTGTACTTTATATAAAGCACTAATAAAGTCTTGGGATTCAATTGGAAAGTTCATTACATCGACAAAAGTAGAGGTATAACTATATATACAAATGTATAGCATGACGTCAGGACTATTGGACGGATTTTTATCAGAGCGGTCGCTCGCCTTCTCTTGTATTCTCCCTCCTCCTCCTCCTCCCCCCACCCTCATCTTTCCACTGTAATTAATGCGGAGATACAATTAAAGAAAAACGAAGCAGGTAGCTTAATAGCAGCAGAAGCAATCAAACAAGAGTTCGTTCTCTCTCTCTCTTTCTCTCTCTCCTCTTTATTCTTTTGTTATATTCACCTCTCTCGATTTTGTTGATTTTTTTTCCTTTCCTCACCAACCAAAAAATTTATATGTATAATAATTGGGCGTTTCAATAACCAGTATTTTATACTTTTTTTCTTGAAATAAATTTTATTTAAGTAGATTATTTATACTATTTTATTTTATTATGTAATAAGGCAAGGAGTTAAAAACAATATCAACCATAATTAAAAATAAAAATAATGTTTTCTTTTATATACTCAAGTGCAACAGTATATTATATATGATTTAGTTCATGTATATATAATATATGTTGTTTTTTTAAATTTTATACAGAATTACTTTATATAACATGAATTTAAACTGCCCACTAAAACAGAATCAACTACCCATTCCAATACAACTCTAATTTGATTTCTACTAGAGACATTGATGAAAAGGAATATAGGAGTTAGTGAGGTAGATTATTTTATATTTTATACTGTAAAATAAATTTTCCCCTACGTTGTGTCCTGTTGTGTATAGAGTTTTTGAAAAGCAGTATGAATTATGATAATGAAGACCAGTTTTGGAAAAATGTAATGTAATTTAAGTTCTCCCTTTAAAAAAAATAAAAATAACATGCAGTTACAGGGTAATAAAAAAGACCTTTGAACTATAAAAAATAAAACGAGAAAGAGATTAAAAAAATAAAAAAAATAAATTAAGTTGTAAATCGAAGTACTAAAGATGTTATAATAATATTTTTAAAAACTTAAATAATATAATTTATAAAATGTATATATAAATATATGCTGAGAGATTTCAGCTGTCTGCTTTTGTATTTGCATAAAAATAAAATAATAATGTGCTGCATATATGTATAATATATTTATAAAGTGTTCTATACAGACTATATGAAAAAGAAATGGTGTAATATGGTAGAAGGTTTTATATTATTTCAGTTTTTGACCCTCATCGTATGTAATAATATAAGTAGTATATGATTAGTAGGAGGGTATTGTTATATAATATCACACACACACACACACATTGGAAAATACCACACCCAGTAACCCATTGTTACATTCACTTCTTTATATTTTAATACTGTAAAAAATTAGTTATAATGAAATACCATCGTACAAAGTATTTAAATTAAATTCTCACACAATATATGCGAAGTATGTATATTATACGGTATATAGCAAATTTTTGTTCGCCCTTAATTTGTAATGAAACTATAACTCTTTATACAATGAATACGATAGATTTTTATTTGTCAGTTAATTAGGTACAAATTTAAAGTAAAAACCAGAAGAATTATACACATTATATTAATGGTATCTTGAATGAAAAGTAATAGGTTGCAGATGATATAGCGATAACAGATTTAGGGGGAAAAAATAACATTAAAAAAAAAAGAAGTTAAAATCGCAGTATTTACTTACACGTTAAAGTAATAAAATATAGTATATTTGCTACAAGCAGTATATTTTTAATTAGCATTCTCTTTGCATCGAAGCGTATATATTATGTTATAGAAATATACTAAAATTATACGATGTATTCACTAATCCCATTATATGAACATTATTATTATTAATGTTAACAATGCATCCATAATGCTTTTTAAATACCGTTATAAATAGGAACATTATTTTATTAGTGCCTTTGAATAGCGTTTTGTAATTTCATTAGCATAATAGATTTTGTTAAAGTTTTTGGTGATCGTAGATAATATACAAGCAAAGTAAAGCTTTTATAAATATACTGAAAAAACCACTTGTTGCTATATATTTCTAAATCGCAAGTATATAGAATACATTGCTTGAGAAGAGTGAGTGTATTGTGTATAGACTTTTTTCTAACCTCTTTTTTTTTTCTTCTTTTAATGTGTGTATTTCGTACCGTAAATATGCAAATAAAATTCTCTCTCTGAACATCACCTTCATATTATACTATATTATAACTTTTGATTCTTTAGCGAACTTTATATTTTATCGGTCGAGAAAATGATATTTTAACAGTTCATTATAATAATTAATAAAATGATTGCATGTCAATATTTAAAAGTGCATTCTTTTAAAAAAAACTTGAAATAATTTTGTGGTTAAGTATAATAATTATGAATTAAATACTTGCTACCCTTTTTTTTCTCTCTCTCTCTCTCTCTCTGTTAAATTTTATAATACCACAAAGTAAAATTATTTATATATAAAAAAAAGGAAAAGGATAAGTTTGTAATAAATACTAACACGAAACATTAATTATTTGATTGCAGTTTGAATCTGACATTTCAAATAATTTTATATCCATATGTTTTCCCCCTTTTGCTCTTTCATAATAATAATAAATATAATAATATATTTTTGAAGGGTTGATACAGTGAAAAAAAAATACATGTATATAATTTATATAAAAATATAGCTACCTTTGTTGCTCCGTAGGTTTTTTTTTTTTCTTTTTTTTTCTTCCTTTGTCGAAAAGTATTTATGATAGCAGTTACAAACGCAACTGGGATAATAATTTTAATGCAGAAGTTATTATTATTTTTTATTCATTTTTTTTTCTCTCTTTTCAAACTGTCTGGTATTTATATTTTTATCATATATAATAAAAATATATAAAAAAGAGAAAAAAGGTAGTGTAATAAAAAGTTTCTCTCATTCCACAAACCTTTTGTCATCGTCGAGTCTATTTCTATTTTTTTATTTTTTATTATTATCATGAATGAGTGAAACGATCATAGCAGCAAGGAAGAGACGTTGTTAATCATTTAATGAAATTATATAAAATTTTGAGTTCTATGCCAATGAATATTTATTGTATATATATATATTTTTTAATACTAAATTTGTTGAAATAAAATTTAATTGGTAGAATTGAAATCCTTTATCCTCGACCCGTGTGTGTAACAGCTATAAAAAATTGACAGCCAAATGAATTGACAAGGGTGAAATGTTTATCATCAAATCTGCTGTAAAATTATATAACTATCGATTTTTAACGCGAAACTTTCAAAAGATGATGATAATAAAAAGATTTGACAGAAGAAGAAGGGAAAGAAAAAAAAAAAAAAAAAAAAGGGCTGGAGGTATTTTTTTTTTAGCAAGTTGAATCTTTTGAATCGTGGAGATGTGTGAAGGATTAAAAATGCGGTATCAAAGAGTTGAAAGTTGAAAGAAGTATGCATTTTTCTTTTCAACTTTTTTTTTTCTTTGAATAACGCGTTTTTTAACGTTATTTAAGTATATTGGATTTTTCTATATATAGAACGAACGCAGCAATATATTTCTTAATAAGAATATCTTAAACCAACATCATTTTTTTTTTAACCCCCTCATTTTCTTGTGTTCTGATTCTTGCCTATACTTGGTTGCTTTCTTTTGCTTGCCTATGCACTTCCGAAACCTCTTGAAAGTCAAACTTCTGTATTTTGTTCCCTTATTTTTTGCTGCTTGGATGTTCTTCTTTACATCCAATCCAATATAACGACAGCCAAGCCAGCAATATGTATGTAAGTATAAAGATAGGGTGGTTCTCTTCCCTTATGTATATATATATATATATATATATATTGAGGAGAGTGGGTGGAGGGTGAGTCGAAAGTTGTGAAGTGGATGCAGCAGCATTTTTCTCTATTCCAAAGTTACGTGAAAAATAATACATGATATTTTATAAGAAGCACAAACTGGATATAACAAGGAGGAAAAGAGTGCAAGGGAGGCTTCCGTAAGAGATGATGAATATTATAAGAAATTTTAAAGAGGTTTGGGTGGTATATGATGTGATGTGGTAGGGGATTTGCTTATAACAAAAGGATTTGTCAAGAGTAATATTTTTCAAAATTTTATACCTCTATCAGATTTAAATGACTAACTTTTATTACTAAGAGAAAAAGGGATATAATATATATAATATTTTTTTCTCCATAACAATCCAATATAACTCAGTGACGTTATATGCAGTGGACGACAAAAACAATCGTTGACTTTTAGCTCACAGTCGTAACTTATTTTATTAATGAATTTAAATAATAATAATGATTATAACATTTTATTTTTTATCATAAACATATCCCTTTAAAAAAAGATGACGTCATTTCTATGAGACTATTTCCCTATTAGCACAAGGAAAGAGGTTATTAGGCGACATCTTATTCATTAAATAAAACGTAAACAATAACATTATTGTTGTAGCTAAAATTAGACTTGATATTAATATATCATTAACTTATTTATTAATCAACCAATAACAGTGTTTAGCATAAATAATATTTACGAAAATATATTTATCTTAAATGTCTACTTAAATAATAATTATACAATTTTATTTTTATAAATAAATATTTAATGATATGTTATATAATTTTTATATAATATATATATTTTTTCTTAGTGCATTATAATAAGCCATTAGATTTTTTTTTTAAAGTAAAATATATACCTTAGTTTTGATACTATTAATAATTATAATAATATTAATAATAACTACTTTATAATTATGTTTATAAAATATTGTACTAAGTCGGTATGAATGTGTGACAAGAATTTTTAATGCTATTCATTTTTACTCATTTGAATACTCGTCATTATACTGTATATTATAATATGATGAATTTACACACGTACATTATATTATGTATATCGTTTATATAACTAAAAAAAATAATAATGTGTGTATGGCATTGCATTATTATAAAGAAGCAAATAAATATATCACACCACTGTCTTCACTTTTTTTTTTCTCTCTTCATTGTCAAACTGTGCAGTTTTATTTTATTATGCGGGTGATAAATAATTTTTTAATGCGCATACATAGTTATGTATTAAAATATAAAATATTAACATTATGACAGTATGATAGATTGAAAGTGGCGTATTAATAAAGTTACAATATTACTCTATACTGAATGCAATTCTTCACTCTCTATATATGTTATATGATGTTACTTTTTTTTATGTATAATATACTTTTATTCCTTTGGTATGACTTGAGGACATATAAAATAAACTATTTTCAACACACTTTAAAGTGTTAATTACATTCCTAGTTGGTTTATGTGTAACTTTTTTTTTCTTGCTAAAGGGATACTTTTATTTTATTTCCATCTTTAGATACTTAACTCATGTAGTTAAACTTGCCGATTTTAAAATATTGATATATATTTTTGTTTTGTTATTATAATATATAAAATTAATATTTTCTTACTATTTATGGTATTTAAATTATAATTTATTTAAATACTATGTTTACTGATATTTTTTTGAAGTAAACATTATAATTATAATGCTATAGATTTTAATATTGGAAATTTATGATAGTGTTTTATATAAAGATATGTGTTTATATATTAAAAAAAAAAACGTGTTTCTTTTCCCTCGTACATTTTTTGGTCGTATGTCTATACTCTATACGTTATCATCTCGTCGTATCTAACACAATCCTACCGCATGTTATTAGATGGATCCCACATGTGGTGCAGCAAGATGCATTTAGGTCGGAAAATGAAGCGCATTCTCTTGAAAACTATAGATATTATACGTGTATATATATATTATGTGTATGATAGATAGTATATATAAGACAAAAAAAGGGATGAGTAGTAAAAGAGCGAAAGAAAATCCCACACAAATAAGCTCCCTTGAGGCTTGTCGTGAAATTCCTTAAACCCGCCCACGGTCTCTTTATTTTTTTGTTATTTTCTTCTTCTTGTCTCGCTTTACTCTGCATCCCTGACGGCTCAAGATATTTTGTGCACGAGGTTATACGAACATCCCCTATCCTATCACCTTATACTGTATGTTTTTTTTTCTTTCCCTCTTGAGTGAGTGGCTAAAGCCAGTGCTGCGGCTGCTGCCATGCTTGTTTTTGCCTCAAGGTGTATTATATAGAGAACTCGCTCAAGTTTTTGGTGCTCGTGATCTCTACAGGCAATATCATCAACAGCAGCTCCAGCTAGCTGGCTGGCTTGACCGCCGTCAACAATGAAAACTAACCTTTTTTTTCTTCTTCTTCTGATTCAAATCCATCTACCTTCCCCTCTATATCCTCAAGCGTAGGAAAAAAATATTATAATAATAATATAAAGCAAAAGATTCTCTTCGATCATCACAGAAAAACACTTCCCTTCATTTTTTTTTTTCTTTCTAATGCGTGTGAATCTTTTATAATTTACTTATATTTTTATCAAACTTTTATATCATTCACGAAAAAGTGTATTATAATAATCGTGAAAGAAGGGTAACGATATAAATATATTTAAAAAAAAATCCTTTTATCATTATGTAAAGAGTTAATGAAGTGACATTAATATAAAATATTAAAACTATAATATATCGCATTATTACTTATAAAAAGTTAATGTCATAATATAGTTATATGAATTATAACCAGAATGACATATTTTATAAATAATATTTCAAGGTATTAAGCGTAATAAAAGTTGCATCATATAACGAGACGTAAATACGTTGCTTTTTATTATGCAGATATGAAAGGATGCAGAGAGAGAGAGAGAGAGAGAGAGAGAGAGAGAGAGAGAGAGAGAGAGAGAGATAAAAAATCAAGGAATATTATTATAATGTAAACAATGATTTATTAGAATGATATGTTAAAAGTTTACATATTTTATACGGAGGAGAATGTATGTTATTTTTGCAATCTTATATTATAAGAGCTTGTAGATCACGTATTGTTCGCTCAAGTCATATTTTCGTTTTTATTTTTATTACTTTTTTTTCATCTTATTTTTTATTTGTTGAAATAATATATTAAAAAAGAAAAAAAAAAAAGTATGAACGCAAAAACTCTTTTCAGTTTCTTTACCGTCACAGGATTATCCTGTTGTGATTAGTACAATTTTTCTGAGCAAACTTTTTATTTTTATTTTTTTATTTTTGTTATTTTGTGAGTATCTTGAAAGAGCTTCTATACTTGAAAGTAACAATAAGAAACAGAAGGAAAAAAAAAATACATTAAAGCAACAACTTAATATAACAAGTACAATAAAAAATGAACACACACACGCTCATACAGTACGTATACATACACTGTCTTTACAAAATAATTATTTTTTGTCTTTCAATGTTAATAATAACCTCTCTTTTGTTCCGCAACTACTTAAATTATTTTTATTACCTGTTTATTGCAATGAAGATTTTTATTGTTTGCCTCTTAAATGTCGTTAATTTCACAGATATTAAATATGATTAAAAAAATCATTGCTATTTCCGTAACTTTTTAATGCAATTATTATCACATTTTCAATTCATGAAACGTAAATGACAATGAAACCTCCTCTTCCTCCTCCTCCTTTTTTTTTTTTTTCTCTTTTTTTTTTTTTCGTCCTTTCTTTCTCTCCTAATAATCTTTTGTGTAATTTTATGCAAAAAATATAATTATATTAAATTTGGCTTCTCTCAAGTAGCTATACACTATATGTATAGTTTTTTTTTATATTATAGTGTTATTATTTGTTATGCTTAGCAAAAGTGGGCAAAAAAAAAAAAAAAAAAAAAAAAAAAAAAAAAAAAAAAACTTGGCGACGTATTCAAGTGGTTTAGTGTAGCAGTGCATGCCATGCATTACAGCTTTTACATTCTGTCTTTTTTTTTTTGAGGTGAGCCCTCAATCTTTTATTCTCTATAATTCCTTGTGGTTTATGTGTGTTATGAATGCATTCTAGCTACCCCCAGGTGCATATTTACAGTATTTTTTTTTCTTACCTGTTTTGCCCTATACCCTATAATACTTTAGATTTGTGCTTGCGCTTTGATCAGGGTTTTGTGTCTACATGAGTGGTTCATACCAAAACTTTTTTGAACCTCAAGATTCCGTAAAATATAGCAACAATGAAAAGATATATATTATACTTTTTTCTTTCAATTCTTTTTTTTACTATTAGAAAAAAAATAGATCTTTTCTTATTTTTCAAGAGTATCGGAATGAATCAAACGAGAGGGGAGAACGAATGGAAAGTAAAAGGTGGAAAAAATTGTCAATGCGACATAAGCATATCCTAGCCCAAAGATCCAGCTGGGTTAATTGTATTTGTGTGTGTGTGTTATGTTATGTATCACCTGCCTGTCCCACAGTCTCGATATGTCCCCCTCACTCGTTGTCTTGAAAGATATAGCCCAAGGCGAGTTGATCAGCTACATCCAAAGCTGATCTGTTTGTCACATTTTGTGGTTTAGATACCCCACTCGAAAGATCAAATTCTAATCGAAACCAAGCCTTATTTATATTTGAACAGTTCAGCTCACCCCTTCTCTTTTCATTCACATTATCAAATCTATACTATCATAATAGAAAATGTTTTTATAACGTTTAGATTTTGAAAGTGTACTAAAAAAGAATAATGACGAGAGAGAGAGAGAGAGAGATCAAAACCGGTACCATCAGTTATTTAAAAATGCAATTTATAATACAAGGATGTTAATGATTATTATAGATTATAACCTCTATTGAAAATCTTTTTGTAATTAATTTCATATTACCCGATACATGACTTAGATATTTAGATTATAACTTTGAACATTTTTTTCCCTTTGTTAAAAAAATATTTAAAAAATTACGTCATAAAAAATATATTCTTTCTATTTTTATATAATCATTATTCTTTTTTCTTTTTAAGACTCATTAACCGAGTCTCTATATTGATTATATTTAAACCTTTAGAAGATAATAATTTGACCTTCTAAAAATAAAGCAACGTTATCTTTTTTTTTTATTTTTTTTTTGAAAAAAATGTTTTTAAACCCCGTTGATCTGATTTATTGTTTAAAAATATTATGTAGATAATAACAATAATAATTGTTTTGCAAATTTGAATCATTTACAAAGCAAAAAAAAAGTATGTTCGAAGATTATTTTCACTTGTTAAAAAGATTTTGCATTTACGAAAGGTTTTTCATAAGAGGCTTTTTTTTTTTAATGACTGTTCATTTGTTATCGTTTGTTGAGGTGTGCCATGTGTTTGAAGCAATCCATCAAAACATCATAAGCATAGTGTTTGTGTTTTATCTGTCCTGTTTCTCCTCCTCCACGTGGGTGGTGCTAGTAGTGGTGCTGGTGCTTGCATGGTGGTGTGTTTTTTATCTTGTTTCACTCTCGTCTCTTCAAGTGAATGCACTCTCTCATTATATTCCCTGCATCTTGTCTATCGTCATTCAACTAAAGCCACGCCATCAAATAGCAAGCACGTAGCAAGTAAAACAACTTTTATATGTGACATGGAAAATGTCTTGTTAAAATGACAGACATATTTGCCTACCAATTCCATTTATATATGTATACACTTATTTTTTTCCGACGGAAATTTCATATTTTAATAATATTATGTAATATTCTATATTATGTCCTGCTTAAACACAACTCTTTGTGTACTTATGAGTTTATTAATAAACTCTCCATATATTTATCAGTATAACAAAAACATATTACTTAAGTTCAATGACATTAGAAATTATATAAACTTATAGAAGAACCAATTTGCATGTTGGGAGAATAATATAATACATTTCAAACTTAAGGTACATGCAGGATTCATGAAAAATATAATTTAATTATATTTTCTTGCTTTTTATATGTTTGCGGTGCGGCTTCATTACATGTGGAGAAAATTGCGAAACTTATTCATATATATATATATATATATATATATATATATATATATATATATATATATATATATATATATATATATATATATATATATATATATATATATATATATATATATATATATATATATATATATGTATAATTTGTATATATATATATTATACATATATATATAATTTCACATCGAACAGTCTTCGAAAACTTAACGGTTTGGATTTAATGTATAAAAATGTAATTTGTGGGCGTATTCATATAGATTATTATAATTCAAAAAACAAATTTATTTACACACGTTTTAAATTTCGTATAACATTATATAATAACTTTAGATTGTATTCTTTTTGTGATTTACTTTTTGTGTATGATACAAAATATGAAATTAATAAATAATTTCAGTCTTCTTTTTTTTCCAAACATAGAAGTATAAAAAAAAAAAAACATCTGGAGGATCGAGCTATTAGTTTCATAAAAATAGTGGAATTGAATAAGTTAAAAAAAAAAGAGAATAAAAAACGAGCATATGGATTATACGTGAATGAGCTTGATGTTCACGTGAAAAGACGGTTTTGCCGCTGCGGCAAGGTGGTGCGGTGCGTTATAGTGACTGCTGTGCTACGCGGTACGGCTATTGCGGCGGCACGGCCTAGACTTTGTGGTCAGCATCACCACGCATGCAATCTATACGTTAGTGCAAACTTATACAAGAAATTTAATCATTCAAGCTTGTGCCACAAAAATGTATTTTTTTATATATTTTAATAAGCTTATAAAAAATAGTTATCAAATTCTTCAAATAAAATTTTATGAAATATAATTATATACATAAAGATGTTCGTATATATAAAATGGGTAACTGAGTGCCATTAAAATGTCATTAATTATCATTAAATCAACGTTGATCTCCAACTTATATGACAAAATATAAAAATTCTTTCCAGTAGCATTTTTCATTTGATATTTTATTTTTTTATGTGTCCGACAAATTGCATACTTTATAGGATAAACAAACTATTAAAAAAAATAATATTTTCTTTTAGTTTGTTTTTCGAGTGCCACAAAATGATATTAAAAATATATATATATAGATAGGAGAATATTATCTTAAAAACCTTTTCTTTTTTTTTATGCATCATGCTCGCGCCGCAAGAGTGTCTTGATATGTGTGTATGCTCTACCGCATCCAATCTGTCATATATGTTCAACCTACATATGTACATAATAAATATATATATATAGCTTAAAAAACTATGACACTGTGGCTGCTGCTATATAGTAAAGTGTACATTGCTGTCGACACGACTAAACACGCTTCATCTGTCATATACACTTCATATCAATGAGTTAATTCATTATTGAGTGTGTGTGTGTGTGTGTATGTTTTTTTTTTCCCTTGGTGTCATAATTTTTTATTGGATTTGAAATATTGTTGAGCTACTTTGCTTATCATATTAATGTAATTTGTTAGCTCGTAATCGGGGAATTTACAGTGTAGGACGTGAGTAGATTATTTCGTGGTAAAACAAGACAAGGAAATATATAGCGAGATGATTTTTTTAAAATTTCCTCTTTATTGTTATATGGTGAATGCGAAAAATGCTAAACCAATGATCATATTTTCCGTTTTAAAAATTATAGGCACAGCGAAGGAAAAAAATAAATAATAAATCGTAACATTGCTCGATATAGCTCAATATTATACATATGCAGTAAAATTAAAATGCACCCCTATAAATTAAACTTTTATAGCAGGGTTGCAAATTAAATCAATGTAATCATAAAATGTTATTTATACTATCTTTATTAATAATTAAATGTATATATTATAAATATTATGTTTGCTATAACTGGTACAATTTTTTATTATTGTTAATAGAACAAATTTACACAGGGGCTTATGTTTACCTTTACAAAATTTTTGATAGTGAAAATAAGTCAGGGTTGTTGGGTCACCCCCACTTTGGTGGCTCCTCCCTTGGTTATAATATATTGAAAGTTGCAGCTGCTGTAACACCCCCCCCCCCCCCCAATATTCCCCTTTGACGACCCCGCCTTCGGCTGTGTGTTCGCCAGCTGAGAATAAAATTTATATAAAAAAAAAGTCTGGAAGAACATCAAATTACTAACGAGGTATAAATTTGTCCTCGCCTTGCAGCAGTTTGAAAGAATTAAATATCAAATCTAGATTACCTTAGTTAAAATTACACTGAATATTATCAGTGGTATATAATAACAAAAAAAATATATTTGGCTAATATAAGTTTTGTTGTAAGATGAATAGTATAATATTATTATGTAATAATAAAAAAAAAGTAAGTCAATGATTTCGGTAGCATTTATACTTATTCTCTCTTTGATCGATTTTTATGTAATAATATTATGTTGGTTAGCATGAGTGACATTCCGTTTCTCTCTCTCTCTCTCTCTCTCTCTCTCTCTCTCTCTCTCTCTCTCTCTCTCTCTCTCTCTCTCTCTCTCTCTCTCTCTCTCTCTCTCTCTCGACTTGAGACGGCTTCATTTTGTATACGATTAAAACAAAAACTTTTAAAAACCTTACACATTGCGTTGAGCTTAGAATACTTACATCTCTGCAGCAAAAAAAAAAAAAAAAAAAAAAAAAAAAAAAAAAAAAAAAACTATTGGTGTATTATGTATATGTTTCTCTTGGCAAGACAACATAAATCCTATACTCAATACAAATGAGGCTATTGTGTAACGTTATTTTATTGTTTACCTTCTTTTCTTATACTTTTTATTTATAATATATAATAAGTTATTGCCTCTTGTACTCCATAAAAAAAAAAAAAAAAAATCAAAATATAAACTGAGTATAAGAAAGACGTATATGTATAACATTATTATAATATATGTGTTCACATAGACACAGCAATGCGTTGTTTTATTCTTACTGATGACGATTCTCAGTGCATATATGTATAGCTATTTTTTCCATGAGAAATTTTGCTCTCAAGCATTGAACCTTGGTAATACGTGATTATTAGTATAATACTAGTTTTGCTTGTTACGTCAGTTTATATTATGGCTATGTATATTATATATATGTATGTGAGAGAGCATGCTTAAGTAAAGCGACTTGACTGCTGCACTGATATGCATCGCTTCTACTTATAATAATGCAGCCACAGTGAATGTATTATGCATTTTCCTTAACTTGATCAAAATGTCGTGCTTTTAATATGCGTGTTTACTTGCTTGCTAATCATTTTATATATCAACCGATTTATTATTATTATTATTTATTCATTTATCTTCTTTTTTCTTTAAATATATATTATAGGAAATGAATAAAAGTGATTCTCTCTATAAACAATATAAGAATTGATAATTGTTCATGCTTTGATTTTAAATGCTGGTCGCCATGAATATTATGGTATATATAAAATGAAATTAGCATGACGATTGTAATTTGTAAAGGTACCATAATACAATGTACCCGTATTATTTTCTCAGCTTGTTGTGACGATGAATAATTTCAATAATGTTTGCGTGTTAATGGAGTGTAGTCTCTCATTATGATGACGATGTATCATGTATTATAAGAAAGAAAGGCCGCGTGAGTGTTGGTACCGGCCCGGCGCGGTTCATCCACAGTGATCAACAACAGTTATATAGGAGGAGGAGGAGCAGAGGAAGGATTTTGTATAGTGAGCGCCAGAGAAATAGACCCCCCTTTCTTTATTTTTTAAGATTATTTTCTCGCCGTATCGTTGACTTGATACAGCCTCGAGGACCATCTCTTTATATTGGTCTATCCTGTCGCTCCCTTTAATATTATATATCTAAAGGTGAGATTTTTTTCTCTCTCTCTCTTCTCTCTATGCATAATTCTATTTTTAAAACTGCGAGCGAGCGAGTTTTTTTTTTTTTTTTTTTTAATTTGTTAAAAGTTATGGCATGACTGGTGTGAGGTGTGAAATTATGCACCGTACAATTTACAAGAAAATTAACACATGCACAAGGAGTAAAATTTATAAAGCGTGGTGTTTTGCACTCATCAATATGGCATTAATTATTATTATTTTCACTTTTGGTCATGTCGTGACGTCATGAGGTGTGTAGTACTCATTCTCGCACAATTAAACTGCAGCCAAGCGTGGTATAAGTTCCCATCACTCTCCAAACAGCCTAGCAGACAACTTATGTAGTCAGCCAACAAACTAACTATATTATTGCCCTCAAGGATATTAGCATATATACCGTATACATACACACAATAAAATTCATTGTTGGGTTTTTGATGTACTTATTTTAGGACATGAAGTGTATGACCCAAGACAATTTGAATACTTTAAAAGATGAAAATAATATTTATATACGTTATAATACAATATAATATCTTGCTAAACATTTTGAGAATTTTACAAGCGAATCTTTACGAGTTAGGTTTTATATATATATATATATATATATATATATATATATATATATATATATATATATATATATATATATATATAAAATATAAAAAAAATAATTAAATATTCATAAATTTTTATTGTTTAATTCTTATATTGGTTGTTATTATATTTAAATTTACAGTTTATTTTTATAGCATATGCCTTAAAGTTATGGCAATTACGATGTTCAATACAAAAATATTTATACATAAGATATTTTAATTTCGGGGTTTATATCTTTGTTATTACACATCAATATTTAAAGAATTTGTTATTGACAGTTAGAGATATTTAAATAATGAATGTTTAAATTAAACATTGAAATTGACAAAGCATCAATCGATCCAGTCAGTATGCCGTTATATATATAGTTTAACTTGACAAATAAAATAAATATATAAGATAAAATAACTTTTTCATATTATATATCGTATATAGCATGTTGTTTGTTTTGTTTATATATATTATACTTGGATTTAGGTGGGTGGATGAGAATTCTTATATGCACATGACACAAATAAATGCCAGCACATAGAATATAATTGCGCACTTAACAAGTAAGACAGTTTCAAAAGTTGCAATGTCGAAACGTTTGTTATTCTATTATAATTATAATTGCATATATAGTTTTTTTTTTCTTCTTCTATAGCTTTAATTTTGCAGGTTGTATATATGAACGAAGTTATTATATAAATATATGAGAAAAAAAAACTAATATATATTATGGTGAAAGTAGTGTGTTATAAATTGTAACCAAATAATAATAATGCAAAATAATATATATAATTAAATTGCAATTACAATGTGTGGATAATATGTGTAACGAATCGCAGCAGTCGTAAAATTTTATTACGACATAAAGTGGCTACAATGTATTATGATTTTATTGTATTTAAAAATTATAGCAATTGTTTTAAAAAATTTGAAAATATACAATTCTTTTTCTCATAATAATATATATAGTGATGTATATTTAAAAGGAACCTATATAATATAGGCGATCGACATTTGGCAATGTTCCAAAGGTGCCTAAAGGCTAGTTTGGCGATATACGAAATATATATATATTATAATATACGTATAAAATGCTCTACTGTGTTTTCTACCCCCATGTATACAAGTGCGTTGAACAAGTGAGTAAAATAAAGCGAATGAGTGAATACATTACAATAGCAAGCAGCTTGCTCTCGTTGTTTTATTTTGCGATGTGGTAATGACCGCCGCGCCGCGTGTCTGCGAGTCGCCCTCACACGGTTCAGCTTGCCAATAATTGCTCTCTCTCTCTCTCTCTCTCTCTCTCTCTCTCTCTCTCTCTCTCTCTCTCTCTCTCTCTCTCTGTACATTACTTTCCCTGGGAATACTGATGGCAAAACGTATAGCGATTACTGCATGCTTCATAAAACTAAAATAATAATAATAAGTAAATATGAAATAATGAAAGAAAAAAAATAATTGAATCAAAAGAAACAATCCTTTCAATTAAATAATGTAATTTGGGAGGGAGAGAGAGAGAGAGAGAGTGAGTTTAAACATTGCAAATAAAATGAAATATAAAATTTATCGTTCACGTAACAATTAAAAATTATTGTATTACGACATTCTTCTTAACTTATTTAATTATTATATATTATTATTATATATATAGACATATTACCTTTCACCCATTCTCTTTTTGTTTTATTATTATTATTATTAGTTTTACTAAGTTAAAACATCTCTGTTATTGGTACAGCTTTCTCTTTGTTTTTTAATACCTAAATAATATTGTTCGTTACACTTAAATTTCAGTAAGTATTTCGTTACTGCAATAAATTATATACAATTTAGTAATTTTATTTTAAAAATTAATATAATAAATAATAAATTAATTATATATGTTGCGAATTCAAACTATTCCGAAAGTTTTTATTATTATTTTTTCCCCGTCCGGTAATATTTCTATAAAGCTACCAAGCTCTATGAAGGAAAAAATATATATATATATTATATTTTTTATATCGGATATAAAATGAATATTTTGAATTTTTATGTCCATTTTTAGGAGTTTTGCATAGAAATGTATGTTTTGTCTGCTTGTATGCATAATGTTGCTATGTAGGAATTGCGTGGGAGTTTAAAAGGAAACCGAGTTAGATACTATGGGGGATGAGTGGCGACAGCACGCGATCTTGACATTGGAATTGTCCCCCTTCCCCCCCTCGGTTTCTCATCTCCGCTCATGTGAAATGTGGATGCTGCTTTACTTACTGCTCAAGTTGGCAAATGCCAAGGAAGCTGCGGAATGAGTGAGCTTCATCGTTGTTGTCGAGCTCACAAGATTCCGATCTTGTACTTTTTTTTTTTTTTTTTCTTCTTCTTCTTCTTCTTTTTTACCCCCTTGAAACCATCAATCCCGGTACTCCCACTTGTATTTGCTATGTTCTCTAACAATTGTTACATTTGAGAGAATTTCTTTTTCTGTTTCTATTCTTTTTAAATTTGATTTCTCTTGCATTTTCTCTAAAGTTTGCTCCACTTTGTATACGTCCCTCGGCTGTACTTGTGTCAGCGGGTGGGACGAAGAAAGGGAGGTAATATACTTGCGTGGCGCCACAACGGTTACGACTTTATACTTACTAAACAGTTGTTTGGTTTTGTTATAGTTGAGGTTGTTTTAGATGGACCTTTTATATACACACACACATATATATTTAAATATATCTGCTATGAGGCCAGACATTTTAAAATAAAAAGCAATCTTCCTATTATAATATCTAACTGCTCCCACTTGACACCTTTTCTATTTTGTCTTATTTTATTCCATCATCTTCTCTCTTCTTCCATATAGTGTTATGAATGTTGCCAAGGAGGCATACGTATGTGAATGTTGCATTAAAACAACCCACACATGATTTTCCTTGCTTGCCTTCGCGCTCTTTGCTTGGCGGTGAATAGAAACTATGATGGTCTGGTCTGTTTAGTGACGCCACCGCCGCCAACTTACCTTATTCTCTTGCTATTATCGCCACTCAAGCGGAACCAAATTAATTTAGGCTGCCAAGTATAAGCAGGAGGGGCCACCACACCACCACCATCACTGAGGTAGAACGATGAAGAATGAGTTAGATATATATGATGGAAATGAAAGAGAATCGTATTGTTCTTTTCGCTTTCATTTCTATCATCACTTTAGCCTACACGTTTGCAGCAATCTCTTACCAACCTGCTCAAAAATATATAAATTTATGAAATACTCAAACTTTACTTTATTATTATATATATATATATATATATATATATATATATATATATATATATATATATATATATATATATATATAAATATGATTATCATTTAATATACCTTAAAATTTGTTGTTATTTTTATCTCATAAAAATCATATTTGTGTGACAAACTTTTAAAACAGTAATAACATGAGAAAATTTCCCACCTTTTAAAAAGCTATTCATTTTTATATACGTGTTATTATTATTTTTTTATCTTTCTTGATTCTGTTTTCTTTCTTTCTTTTTCCACTTACATTTCTTGAGATAAAAAAGTATTATTTTGTCATTTAAAAAAAGGACCACTTCAAAATAAAAGCTTTACCACGTGGTTAGAAGAGAGAAAGAGAGAGCGAGAGAGACAAAAAGAGAGCATTGGACATTTTTAAGACCACCAATTAATGGTTGTGTTTCTGCGGTAACGTATGCGGTCGAATAGCCGGCATTTTTAGTCGTGACAGGTAATTATTCGCCAAGAGCAAACGTGGCGTGGCGTGGCACGAGACTTTACCAAGAAAGACAAGCATTCGATGCCTTTAACACTTATTATTATTATAAAAATTATAAACCCTTAACATTATTTCAATAAAAATTATAAGTCGTTAATTGCAAAAATATATGGTATTATTATTATTTTCAATTTTGGGAGAAAAAAAAAAAGAAAAAAAAAAAAAAAAAAAAAAGGACTTGGTGGATTCTGATAAAATCATTTTTGGTTTAGCAAGGTCGTTGTAACAAGGTACCTTGTCCAGACAGTTACTTATGATTCTGCAGTCTCCAAAAATTAAAATAATAATAAATAAATAAAAAATAAAACCATGTAGCAAATTATTTATGTTTGCAAGTTCTTTCTTTTGTATTATTATTTATAGCAGTTTCTATTAATTAATTAATTTGTTACATTTTTTTTTTGTTGCTATCCGTTTTATTATTTATTATCGTGGTATTGCAAATTGTATCTCGATCTCGTTTTAAGTGGAAACAAATATACATAGGTGTTACTTTATTGAATTTAGAGTGAAATAACTTGTCTTCAAAGAGGTTTTTTGTCTAATAGAGATAGAGGGAAGAAAAGGTGTGGGTTATATATAAGAAGCAGCATCGCCAGAATAAGTTGTCAAGGTAACCAAGGTTCATGGAGAGAGAAAGAGAGAGACAGTGAGATTTTACCCTACCACACACGACACTCATCCAGTTGAGTTAATATAAAATGAGAAAATTGAAAATCTGTACCGAATTAAAATATTTGGTTATATATTATATAGTCATTTCTTATCATCTATAACTTGTGCTTCTGAAGCAATTTTATGGGAAAAAAATAGACAAGGTTCCTCATTTACTTTTACAATCGAATTGTATGTATCTCTACCTCCTTACTCTCCCTTTTTCTCTCACGGTACCCGCCGTTTGATAACCCACTGTTTTCCTCCAGCAGGACTGTTGTTTACAGAGTGTAGACAAGACACACATCGCTGACGCCACAAAATACATAGTGATGTATAGACAGATAGAGATACTCAAATACTCATTTTAGAACCTTTTTTTTTTATTGATGCTGATATTATATAAGAAATTCCCCCCATACAAACAAAAAACACAAATTACTAAATGTGTTTTGATTTCTGTACATTAATGAAAGATGATATAAATATATTTATATCATAATAATAATTTTCTTAACTAAAACTTAATTAAAATATAACATAATTTAAATGTAAATTTTGAGAAATGCTTTTATGTATAATTATATATTAAGGGCTCATTATGCCATGTAGAATTAACTTAATGTTATACAAGTTTGCAGCTGGACAATATACTCTGTAGATGCCACTCATAATTCAACCTGTACAATATAGCAATGTATAACCAACTCTCTCTCTCTCTCTCTCTGTACTATATAACAACAACAATTGACATGCGGTAATTCCAATGATGGTTGAAGCAAGCTTTATATATTATTATATATGTGTAGCATTTTTCTTTCTACTTTGCCCCGGTCACCGCTGATAAATTTCTGTTACATGTTGCTCTTCTCCCTCCTTATTATTTTGCTCCTTCGACGCAATGACGAAGCACCAATAATAATAATAATAATAATAATAAAAGTTCACTATACCTTGGTAATTATTATAATAGAGGATGTTTGTGTATAAGCTGTGTGCATTCATGACCCCAACTATGAAGAAATCATGCAAGTAATAATATTATTTACCCTTTTTATATATATTTTTTTCTTCTGCTTTTACTATAGTACTTGCATCACATTTTTTTTTCTTTAATATATATTATATAAAAAAAAATAATCTTTTGCTATTATAAGAAAACTATATAAAAAAGAGCAATGAAACAAAGTAATATAAAAAGAAGAAAATTGTAATTTAAGCTTACATATATATTGTAAAAGTATGATGATGTTATTATTAAGTAATTTTCATGTTCTCATGACAGCTGTTTTTAATATCTATATATGTTAGCATTTCCATTAAAGAAAAACCATTAAAAAAAATATTTTCGCACTTAACATTGTATAGCCAAAAAGTTTTGTCAATATGAGTTCTTAATATTTGCTATTAATATTGTTCATTCCCTTTTATATAATATATGAGGTGGAAATTGGTATATGGGATAAGTGTGATGAGCAACCCCTGTTTACTTTGGTCTCAAACCAAAGTAGTCAAAAAGTACACATAAGTATATGGCCGTTGTCTGTCGAACGGTAGGTCGGGGTATACTTAATGTTTACATATAGGTTCTGTGTATACATGAGGTCCTCGCCAAGCCTTATTTTTTATATATATAATGTTATGAACCTTTTATTTAACATTATCTAGTTATAAACTTAAATTTTGACACAGAGAACCACAAATTATTTTGATAACGTATATAATATTTACAATATAAAACTTACCAAGCTTAATATGATTTAACTACCGTATATAGCTTTAGTATTATAAATTGTTTATTTATTTTATTGTTATATTTATAGTAGGTATTATATTGTGTGACAGTTTTATGACATGTATAATATGAAATACATTTTTTTTAATGTATAGAATAAAATGAACTTATTCACGGAAAAAAATGTATTTTATTTAACAGCAACACAAATAAAGTGATCATTTAACTCGCGGAAAAGCTCTCTAAAACTCATAATAACAAATAAAATAAGAGTTCTTTTGCTTTAACTTTATTATACGTTAATAGTAAATTATATTCGGATATGAAATTCAATAATCAATTTAGTATACAGTCTTAAGTGTAGGTAAGACATTTAATGGTACTTAAGTACTTACATTGCGCTTTCTAGTACATATAGTCGACATTTTGTCACTTCAAAACATTATTAGCAAAATCTGCAAACAAAAATATATAAGAATTTGCCAATTTTAGAAATATTCACGACGCATTTTTTGTCTGACGCAACGTACTATATAGCTGTGTAACGTTTTTACAGAGCTATAATCTAGTACCCTATCAATGTGTAGCATGCAGTCTTAATAAAGGAAACCTGTTACTTTTTACAGTTTGATTTTTTGGCAGAAAGAATGTTAAGTTTTAGATCATCAATGTATTTATGTTTATTAAGGTTACAAAATTAAAACATGATTAAAATTTTGACTTCAATTGTTTAGTGAAAATAAAGTATACACAGAAGATCGATTAGTTTGGTATTTCAAAACAGGAAAACTATGAAAACCAAACAGTTAAGTTTTAACTATTGCAATACAATGCTTCAATTTGTAAGATGCATTTACATTTGTAAATATAGATACAGTTAATGTATAAGAAGAATTTAAATATTATTTCCGTCCGTGAGTTTGAAGTTCGAAGTTATTGATATTATATACAGTTGTTGAGTGCTATAAAACTGAAAATAAAATTTATCTTCCAATGTTTGTGAAGTGAGTTAGAAAAAATTAATATTCATTAATATATATATATATATATATTTTTTACTTTTGGTTTTCCTTGAAAGTAAGAACATATGCTTGAAATTTTTATGGATGTAAATAGCATTAGAGTGGAACAAACAATCTTGTGCTTTCTCATCCCCCAAAGTCCCCACACTATATAGCAACTATACAGCAAACAAGCTATATACCAAGCAGCCACTCTATATTAGACTCAAATAAATTAATGTTTGCTTTTTAGTTTTCTCCTTTAGTCAGCTGTTCATTTCCTTCTCAACATCATCGTAAAGTGGATTCAATTAGAGTTTACTTAATGTATATCTTTTAAAACTTTTTTTTTTTGTATTATATGTATATTATTATACCTGTTAATAATGTTGTTAGAATTTTAAATATGTTTGCTTGTTATTATAAATTTTTCTCTCTCCCCTTTAGACACTTATTATTATTATTGTTTTTTGTTTTTGTTTT